>CM077150.1:271144577-271645478 GCA_039583875.1 Platanthera guangdongensis
TTGGCCCAAGGGTTTTCGATTGGCGCATTCTGTTGTTGGGGGTAAGCACATGGTGCTCCCCAGGGGCTCTTTCCAGTTGCTTTTATTGTATTTCTGCATTGCTGGAGGGTTCTCTTTTGATTTATTTGTATGATGCAGGTGGTGCGTTTTCCCCAAGTCTGGAATTCAGGTTTGTGGAAAACGCACGGTCGTGCGTTTTCTTAGCACACGTTTCTTCTTGATCGTGCGTTCTGTTGAGTAGGAGAATCGTCGAGTGGAGCTCGACTAATTTCGTCGAGCTGAGCTCGACGATCTTCACGCACGGTTAACGCACGGTTTCTTCGGAACCGTGCGCGAAGGAAATGCACGGTTTTCCTTTAGCTTTCTTGTTTATACCAATCTGTGGTTAATCGTGCGATTTATTCACGCACGGGCGGAAGCGCCCGTGCGCGTGTAAAACGCACGGTCCCACCTGATTGCCTCGAATTTCAGCTTTTTGTTGTTACCCGTGCGATTTCCTTCACGCACGGGCGAAAATGTCTGTGCGCGAGTAAAACACACGGGTCAACGCTTCTCCTTCCGCAGACTTGTTCTGAAAGTTGATATCGCACGGTTTGCGCACGGTCGTGCGCCAAACCGTGCGTGACCATTATTTCTGATTTTTTTTTAAGACGCAGATTTCATCGTTCCAAGGAAGAAAAGTCCGATCCAGCCTGCCATTTCCGCCACTCTGAGCGGGAAAACTTCCCTCCAGCCGATATTTTCTCTCTCCTTGGAGAGTTGATCCGGCCACCATTCTCCCTCCAAAAGCTTGCAATACCTTCATCTTCGGCCACCATTTTCTTCTCCAAATTCCAAGCTCCATTTCAAGCTCATAAGGTGCTGCATCCGTGGAGTTCTCCGGGTAGATTTAGCCCAGCGACTATTCACGAAGAAGACGGGTTATTGGAAGGAGGTGACAGCCCTTCTGGACCCCGAACGTCATCCGTAGACCGAGCTCGGAGAAGGCCCGACAACCCTTGACTCCGGCCGCGAATCTCGAAAAGCCTTCGCGCGTTTGGTTGTATTTCTCCCCCTCCTCTTGTAGTTACTTTGTTCTGAACTTGTGGTTGTTTGATTGTTGCTTAAGAACACTGTTTAGTTTAAGTATTTCAGCATGTCTATGTCTTGTTATATCTTAGATCATGATTGTGTTGCTGAGCTTCAGTTTTTCATGTTCTTGTTGAGATAGTGGTGTTCTAGCGATTGCTATAAGCGTGCGCGGCGAAGTGGTGATTGCGACCCTCATTGGCTCATCCACTTTTCATATTACTCTCTTGAGTAATCCACCAAAAAGACGCGGTGACGGCGACCCGCAATAGGTTTATTAGTGTTAAACTTAGGAAACTCCAAACCAAAACCCCATTTATTTACGTTAACACTTGCAATCACTTTTTCAATAGCGAAATCACACTCCCTACTTGCACTTCTCGAGAGATCGATATCCGAGGATTCAACTCCTCAACTTTATTACTTGACTACGATCGGTACACTTGCAGACGCATCAAGTTTTTGGCGTCGTTGTCGGAGAGTGCAACCGTTGCGTGTATTTTTCTTTTGAAAAAATTTGTAAGTGTTTTTGGTATTTTTGAAAGGATTTTTTGTGTTGTATGACAGATCCCAACTCCAGTGATAGGGTTGAAGATCTTGTGTGTGAGCTTGAAACCGCACGTGTGAGGCGAGCTCGCCTGCGTGCTGCTGCTGCTGAAGAAAGGATGAAGGATCTTGGCCAATGAGGAAATGGCCAGGGTGAACAGGTTGTTGAGGGCCAAGAGGTGGTCTAACCACGCATTAGGACAATGCGTGATTTCACAACCCCTACTGCGGGAAGTGTTTACCTGGATTCGGACCGGCCATCGTAAACAACCGCTTCAAGATTAAACCCGCCATCCTGAATATGATCCGAAATAATACTCAGTTCTCGGGCTTGCCGAGTGAGGATCCGCAGCTCCATCTGGCGGAGTTCTCGGAGATTTGCGACACATTCCGTTATGCCGGTATTTCTGATGACGCAGTAAAGCTGAGGTTGTTCCCGTTTTCGCGGAGGGACAAGGCCAAAACCTGGCTCCATACTATTGTTCCTGGGACCGTTACTACATGTGAGGCCCTGTCCTCTATGTTCTTGGCTAAGTTCCACCCGGTGGATAAGATTGTGAATGCCCGTAGGGATATTGCAACCTTTCGCCAGTTGGACCAAGAAACGTTGTCTGAGGCGTGGGAGAGATTCGCTGACCTGCAGCGTCGATGCCCCCAACACGGTTGTGAGCCGTGGAATTTAGTTGAAATATTCTACTTTGCTATTGAGCCTAATTTCAGGGCTATGATCGACGCAGCAACTGGAGGCACAATAATGAACATATCTCCTAACGAGGCATTGAGGCTACTTCGCAACACTGCCTCTCATAGCACATACTGGACCGCCGGAAGAAATACTCCTAGAGGGGCGAGGAATCTGTTTGAAGTGAATGCGGTGGTGCAACAAGCGGAGGCGAGCCATCATACTTTGGATGGAAGGATGACGTTGACCAGATCGGCCCCTCCTCCAGCTCGGTTTATGGACATTTCGTGCCAGGGTTGTGGTAACCCCGACCATCATGCTTATTAGTGCACTGTTGGAGAGACCTTTGCTGAGTCGTCAGGTATAACTTCTGACGAGAGCGTAAATTTTATAAATAATCAAAACCGCGCTGCTCCTTATAATAATGCGTATAACCCCAACGCGAGAAATCATCCTAATTTCTCGTGGAATCAAAATGCTCCAGGTCAAAGGTGGCAGGGAAGTCAGCATCAATTTGATGCTCAAGCCTCTAGTGGCCAGCCGCGACCGCCGCATACGGGTTATGATCAGAATGCGAAGGTGGCACGTAAGAGTGCGTTGGAGGAAATGATGGAAAAATTTGTAGATATGGTCCAATCTAATATGGCCACTCAAGCCGCTTCCATGAGAAACTTGGAAACACAACTGGGGCAACTGGCCCAGGTGTTCTCCGAGCGTACTCGCGGCACCCTCCCAAGTGGTACGGAGAAAAATCCCCGTGAGCAAGGGAAGAGTGTTGGGGAGGCGGAGAAGTGCAATAAAAATGAAATGGTTGTTAAGTGTGAGATTAATAAGATAGAGACGGTAGCTTTATGTGATTCCGGGTCTTCGTGCAACATTCTTGCTTTGCAAGATGTTGAGAAATTTTGTTTAAATGTTGAATCGAGTGTCCGGAAGTCACTAGTTCTAGCCGATGGGTCGGCAGTAAAGACCGACAGAGAAATTAAGGAGGTGGAAGTGAAACTGAATGGGGCTATTGTAGTCACTGACTTCCAGGTGTTCGGACCCATGGGAAATACATCGAAACTCATCTTAGGGGTCCCATTCCTAAAAGCTAGTGACGCTACATTGCAATTTAATGCAAGCGGTGTCACCTTGGCTTCCAAGGTCCATTTGTCTTTACCACCATCACTTCCCCCTATAATTTCAAATGAACCTGGAGAACTTCTGAAATTGAATGTCTTGTTATCTAATGATTTATCTATAGCTGATGAGACAGGTATTTTGCTGAATGAGCAAGACAAGGCTGTGAAAGTGGAAGAAATGTTGATGTCAGCTGAAGCAGAAACAAGTGCGGAGTTGCTGGGAGTGAAACAAGACTCGGATAGTAAGGAACGTGAGCTGAGCACGACTGTAGAGAGCGTGCAGAAGATAGACTTAAAAACTTATATTGCTCCGAAAAAATTTTGAAAGACTATTAAACAGGTGACTTGGGCTGATCTTTCACCCGCCGCGGTTGAGAAAAGGATGCCCCCGGATGACAAAGATAGACATGCTGCTGAATTGGTTAGTGTGGTTATACCACCATGGCGATCCCCATCTGTGGATCTGAAAAGAACAGAACTGCTCATGCGCAAGGCGCAGAATTTTGCCCGCCGGCGCGAGAAGGAAGAGGTTAGGGGCAGGGGAGACTCGTCATCCCTGTGCCCTAAAGCTTTCGCCTTGCCCTCATCTCGCGTGACTGGGGGGATCTATCACAAGTCAGCGTTCAGCTGAGGAGTGAAGGATCTCTGGGGCCCCTTTCCTGCTTTTTCTAGTTTTATTTATTGTTTAATGTTGTGTGTAACTTTAGACTTTTTCGTTGCGTTTTGAACTTATGCTCTGAACAATATTTATATAACTGATAATACAGGTATTTGGTTCACCTTAAGGACAGTAAAGAAAAGTGGCTTAAGGGAGACAACCCAATTTCTCTGCTTTTAATTTGTTCAATTATGCTGCTGTGATTATATGTTTATAGTATGCATGGTTGGAGGTATTCTCTTGTGCAGGTGGAGTTCGTTTGGGGCGTGGACTTTCTGCTGAAATTAACGCCTTGCTTCTGGTATGCTCATTTGCTGAGCATGGGGTAACCTCTCCCCCAACTTTTATTTCTCTATTTTTATTGCAAATCTTGAATAGGTTGTTTAGTTTATGTCTTGTGGGAGAGAGTTATGCGGGTTACCTGCGCACATGCACTACTATCGTTTTCATACCAAAAGCACATTTTTATTTTTTTGTTTTCTTGATATCTTGCCCGCATCGTGCACCTACACTCACATGAGCGTGATCTTAAGCACACACTCGGCTTAAGTCAAATTTATTTCTTTTGTGTTAACTTCAAAATAGTGGTGTTAGCTTAGGATTTTAGGATAGAGCATTTTGAAACTCGTGCAGTGCTCCTAATCGAGTACTCATGGTGTGTAGAAATAGTATAGATTTAATTTTTCTTTATGCTCGTGGATTTATACTTTTCTGCATTGGTAAATATTGTTTGTACTACTCAAAAGTGTTGAATCTGGAGTAATCGAACGGTGGTGTAGGAATGTGTGTAGCCGTCACTAGCCTCGTATTGCTCGAATCGGGAGGAAGAATCATTTTTCTCGGTGGTTAAGAACTTGCCTCAAACTACTCTCGAAGCATTGGTGCATGGTTAGTCTAGCGTGAGCGCGATGTAGGCCGTCTTTTTGGCCCGGTTGAGCTTTGTACCGTTCCTAACGTCTTATCATCGCTAGCCCCGTTGTGTCTACCCTTCTTTTGATTCAGCTCCACCATTTTTTTTCACCAAAGCCTCATAGCCGATCCTAGTCGCACACCCAAGTTGAGTTTTAGTGTTTTACATTTTCATTTTGGGGTGTTGATGTGGTGATATTCCTTGTGAATATGTGGATGTGCTCCAAAGTTTTTATCTGCTGAAGTTGTTAAAATAAAAAGATGATGTAAAAAGAAAATATATGTATAAAAATTAATTGTGAAAAGAAAAGTGAAGAAAATGTGAAATTGAAAATCCGATTTGAGATTTTATGGCGGTAGGCGGTGCACACACCCGTGTTATCAAGTTTAAGTCTGGTGGTGTGGTGCACCTGCATGTATTGTTGGCGAGAGGATATCTTTTTGTTGAGCTCATTTGGGTTAGGTGCGTAGCCTTCTTTTTTATCTTTGTTTACCTCACCGTAACCCAAGCCCCATTTCTACCTTAAAGCCCCACGGATTCACGCTTGAGTCAAACTAGCGTCGTGGAGAGAGTGTGAACGGGCAAGCGTATGGTCCCCGACATTGATGGATTTCTTTGGAGGTGATTCCGAGCCGCGGTCTTTGGCAATGCTCAACGAAGTGGTCTGTCTACTTTTTCCTACGTTTGACCGAACGATTCTCCAGAATTTCATTTTTGAGTAGTTACAATATTTATTTACGTCTGTTGAAATTTATAAAATCTGTAGTATAACTAAAAATTTTACCTATTATATTTTCCACGCCCATGAAGTATTTGATTTCTCGCTTTACTTTATTTGGAAATTTCTAAGCCAGCTAGCTGTTTTCTAGTTCACGGAGAAATGATTTGCACGGGACGAGCAAATGTTTAAGTCTGGTGGTGTGATGAGTCCGATATTTATAGGGTTTTTCGGACTCATCTGGGCTTGTTTTCGCACTCGTGCACCGCATTTCAACCGGTATTCGGTTATATTTGCATCGGCCGGTCTATGACCATTTTGTGCACTGTTTTGGCCCAAGGGTGTGCAATTTCGCATTCTATTGTTGGGGGTAAGCACATGGTGCTCCTCAGGGACTCTTTCCAGTTGCTTTTGTTGCATTTTTGCGTTGTTGGAGGGTCTACTTTTGATTTATTTGTTTGAATGCAGGTGGTGTGTTTTCCCCCAAGTCTAGAATTCAGGTTTGTGGAAAACGCACGGTAGTGCGTTTTCTTAGCTTACGTTTCTTCTTGATCATGCGTTCTGTTGAGCAGGAGAATCGTCGAGTGGAGCTCGACGAATTTCGTCGAGCTGAGCTCGACGATCTTCACGCACGGTTAACACACGGTTTCTTCGGAACCTTGCGCGAAGGAAACACACGGTTTTCCTGTAGCTTTCTTGTTTGTACTAATCTGTGGTTAATCGTGCGATTTGTTCACGCACGGGCGGAAGCGCCCGTGCGCGTGTAAAACGCACGGTTCCACCTGCTTGCCTCGAATTCCAGCTTTCTGTTGTTACCTGTGTGATTTCCTTCACGCACGGGCGGAAATGTCCGTGCGCGATTAAAACGCACGGGTCAACGCTTCTCCTTCCGCAGGCTTGTTGTGAAAGTTAATATCGCACGGTTTGCGCACGGTCGTGCGCCAAACCGTGCGTAACCATTATTTCTGATTTATTAATTTAAGACACAGATTTCATCGTTCCAAGGAAGAAAAGTCTGATCCAGCCTGCCATTTCCGCCCCTCTGAGCAAGAAAACTTCCCTCTAGCCGATATTTTCTCTCTCTTCCTTGGAGAGTTGATCCGGCCACCATTCTCCCTCCAAAATCTTGCAATAGCTTCATCTCCGGCCACCATTTTCTTCTCCAAACTCCAAGCTCCGTTTCAAGCTCATAAGGTGCTGCATCCGTGGAGTTCTCCGGATAGATTTTGCCCAACGACTATTCACGAAGAAGACGGCTATTGGAAGGAGGTGACAACCCTTCTGGACCCCGGACGTCATCCGTAGACCGAGCTCGGACAAGGCCCGACAACCCTTGACTCTGGCCGCGAATCTTGTAATGCCTTCTTGCGTTTGGTTGTATTTCTCCTCCTCCTCTTGTAGTTACTTTGTTCTGAACTTGTGGTTGTTTGATTGTTGCTTAAGAACACTGTTTAGTTTAAGTATTTCAGCATGTCTATGTGTTGTTATATATTAAATCATGATTGTGTTGTTGAGCTTCAGTTTTTCGTGTTCTTGTTGAGATGGTGTCGTTCTAGCGATTGCTAGAAGCGTGCGCGGCGAAGAGGTGATTGCGACCCTCATTGGCACATTCATTTTTCATATTAATCTCTTGAGTAATCCACCAAAGAGACGCGGTGACGGCGACCCGCAATAGGTTTATTAGTGTTAAACTTAGGAAACTCCAAACCAAAACCCCATTTGTTTACGTTAACACTTGCAATCACTTTTTCAATAGCGAAATCACACTCCTTACTTGCACTCCCCGAGAGATCGATATCCGGGGATTCAACTCCTCAATTTTATTACTTGACTACGATCGGTACACTTGTCAACGCATCAAGTTTTTGGCGTCGTTGTCGGAGATTCAACTCCTTAAAAACTTGATGCGTCGGCAAGTGTACCGATCGTAATCAAGTAATAGAGTTGAGGAGTTGAATCCCCGGATATCGATCTCTTGAGGAGTGCAAGTAGGGAGTGTGATTTTGCTATTGAAAAAGTGATTGCAAGTGTTAAACAAATGGGGTTTTTGTTTGGAGTTTCCTAAGTTTAACACTAATAAACCTATTGTGGGTCGTCGTCACCGCGTCTCTTTGGTGGATTACTCAAGAGAGTAATATGAAAGATGGATGAGCCAATGAGGGACGCAATCACCTCTTCGTCGCACACGCTTCTAGCAATCGCTAGAACAGCACTATCTCAACAAGAATGCGAAAAACTGAAGCTCGGCAACACAATCATGATCTAAGATATAACAACACATAAACATGCTGAAATACTTAAACTAAACAGAGTTTTTAAGCAACAATCAAACAACCACAAGTTCAGAACAAAGTAACTACAAGAGGAGGGGGAGAAATACAACCAAACGCACGAAGGCTTTCCGAGATTCGCGGCCGGAGTCAAGGGTTGTCGGGCCTTGTCCAAGCTCGGTCTACTGATGACGTCCGGGGTCCAGAAGGGGTGTCACCTCCTTCCAATAACCCGTCTTCTTCGTGAATAGTCGCTGGGCTAAATCTACCTGGAGAACTCCACGGATGCAGCACCTTATGAGCTTGAAACGGAACTTGGAGTTTGGAGAAGAAAATGGTGGCCGGAGATGAAGCTATTGCAAGCTTTTGGAGGGAGAATAGTGGTCGGATCAACTCTCCAAGGAGGAGAGAGAAAATATCGGCCGAAGGGAAGTTTTCCCGCTCAGAGCGGCGGAAATGGCGAGCTGTATATAAGTCAGTGCGCAATATTTGAATCTGATATTTATATCAAAAAGCAGGAAAGGGGCCCCGGAGATTCTTCACTCCTCAGCTGAACGCTGAATTGTGATAGATCCCCCCAGTCACGCGAGATGAGGGCAAGGCGAAAGCTTTATGGCCCAGGGAAGACGAATCTCCCCTGCCCCTAACCTCTTCCTTCTCGCGTCGGCGGGCAAAATTCGTTGCGCATGAGCAGTTCTTTTCTTTTCAGATCCACAGATGGGGATCGCCATGGTGGTATAACCACACCAACTAATTCAGCAGCATGTCTATCTTTCTCATCCGGAGGCATCCTTTCCTCACCCGCGGCGGGTGAAAGATCAACCCAAGTCACCTGTTTAACAGTCTTAACCAATTCAGCAGCATGTCTATATTTCCCCGGCAACGGCGCCAAAAACTTGATGCGTTGAACAACAAGTGTGCCGGTCGCACAAGTAATATAAAATGGGCGAATGTCCCCAAGTATCGATCTCTCAAGGAACACAATAAGGTGAAGTTAATTTTGAGGAGGACTTGAGATTGAAGTTCTTAGGTCGGAGTTAACGAAGGGGGTTTTGATTGTTGCGGAAAAAGAAAGTAAAACACTAATAAACTACTCATATGCAACGCCGCTATGCGAAGCTTCGCCAGGCGGGATAGAAGACTACACAGGTCACTATGCAACGAATCGTTGGGCGGATGGACGAGTAAGCTTGCGGATGAGGTGGTGAGAACGGCGGAATGAGGGTCGAGAGCACCTCTTCGCTATGCACACCTCTAGCAATCGTTAGAGCGGCAGAACTGGATGTGGTGAAGGAAAAAAATGGCGCACCTCAAGCAAATAACGTAAATACAAAATCACATAGACATGATTGTATACAAACGCATATCAAATTGAACATACTTCATCACATACAAAGAGATCAACTACACTATCAATAAACAAGAGAAGAAGAGAGTGCGAGATCGACCGAATCCGAAGTCTTGCTGAGGATTCACGGAAGGATTCGCCGGGTTGTCAATCTGTGTCCTAGCTCGGTCCTCAACTGCGTCCGAGGTAAAGGAAGTTGTCACTCACTCCTAATGGACCCGTCTTTTTCGTGTCACGATCCGGTGGATGATGACACAAAATTTTCCTAGCTTGATGGAGAAAGCTACATCAAACTCTTCTTGAAGCTCAAGGATGAAGGAGGAGGCCGAGAGGAAGCTCCGGCTTGAATTTGGCGTTGAAAGCATGCCCGGAAGCCCTCTCCGCGGTGGAGAATGAAGGGAAATGGCGGAACCCTTCCTCGGAGACGAAAATTGTGGAAATATGTGCGGGAAAAAATCTAGTCTAAAATGGTGGGAAATCTGCGCTTAAATAGAAGCATGTCAGAAAAATAGGCATGCACGGTTTGGCGCACGACCGTGCGCCAGTAAAACGCACGGGTCAACGCATCTTCTCCCGCGAGCTTGTCCGGGAAGTTAATACTTGCGGATAAGTCATCCTAGACAATAGCTTGTATATAAGTCATCCTTCTTTCTAACTCTTACTGCATATTCAGATGCGGATTATGCGTGCTCCCTTGATGATCGATGTTCCACTACGGGTTTCTGTACCTACTTTGGAGGGAACCTAATCACCTGGCGTAGCAAGAAGCAATCTGTGGTTGCTCGTTCTTCTGTTGAAGTCAGGTATCGTGCAATGACGACTGTTGTATCTGAACTTGCCTGGCTTGAGAGTATTCTTGATGATTTGGAGTCACTCTATCCTCACCAGCAATTCTGTTTTGCGACAGTCAGTCTGTGATCCATATTGCAAAAAATCTTGTGTTCCATGAACGGACCAAACACATCGAAGTTGACTGTCACTTTGTTTGAGAAAAGATTCAATTCAAGAAGTTAGAGCTAGAGCATGTTCCGGCTTCTGGGCAAATTGCTGACGTTCTCACCAAGGCATTACCAAGGCAAATGTACCATCAGTTGTCCAAGCTTGGTGCTTATGACTTGTATACTCCAGCTTGCGGGGGAGTGTTTATGTTAGATAATATTAGGGAAAATGATGTAAAAGCCCATTAGTGTGGCCCATCTATAAGCCCACTTGGCTCTCTTGTTTAGTCTCACATCCTTCGTACAGGATTCTTTCTCCTCCTTCTCTCCTATATATTTGTACTCATACTTGTATTTTAAGAATTAAGAAGGATATACAAGGTTTGCATCATTTCTCTACATGATCGATCCAGACATTAGAATTGTCAGCACAACACTGACTGCATTTTCATACATGGGATGCCAATCTTTACCTCTCAAGGTTGCACAAATCAGATGTTGATAACAATATAGCGTGAAATAATTATATAAAATTCATTGCAAGAATAACACATTAATAAGAACAAAACAATAGTCTAATTGATTTAAGCATAAATAATGTAATTCATATATGTGATCTAAACATATACTACTGGTGTGTTAATACAATATAAAATAAAATAGTGAACGATATATGTTCAAGTCATGTCGGCCGATATATCAGAAAAAATCGGATATGTTGATCTATATTTTACGAAGGACATAATCTATCTTTTAGGGAAAATTATTGTTTTACCCTCAAAAATGGCAAGCTGGCAAACATGTTGGGGGCCATTTAAAATAGTGCTACCTCCACCTTAAAAGATCTTGTTCGTAGGCAAGTACAATCTCTTTTATTTCATAGTCGACTGGTGCATCAATGAAGTTTTTTGTCCCATCACTGTTACGAATTTACGATGGTACTGCTACTAAAGGACATCTTTCCACTTCATGGTTTGACTACAGGTTGGGATATAATTGTCAAAAAATGTTGTGATTTGTTTGCTCAGAAAAAAACTCATATGATGTGATGGTACAAATATCTTTATTGACAAGGCATTGAAAAAAGGCCCTTCAAAATTTTCATGTGAAATTTGTATAGGATAGGTAATGAAAATTGGCCAAGTGAAAATCAGAAGGAAATATGCCAGAATCAAATATGCCTAGTGAAAATCAAAGAAAAACGAAAAGAAAAACATCATCTTTGTTTTGCTAGTCATAGAGCAAAAATTCCACAACCAAGTAATGATTCAATAATCATGTTAGAAAAGATGCCGAAGATTAATAAATTTATCTAATTGAAATATAACTGTGCATACTAGCAGCCAATAAAAGTTATGAGGTACAGCCAAGATTTTGCCGTGTTCACTAATAAATAGACCAACTAAACTCATGTTTCTATGATCAATTCGATCCCCCAATTCAATTGGGGGTAAACGCCAAAGAAAAGATCGTTTGGATTTAAGGTTCAAAGACACTTACCTGAAGCATCCTCGGTCGTATCGTAGTTCTTACACATATTTATTTCTAGTTCATTTTATGTACCCATTTTCATCTCATGTAATCGTTCTCATTTCATGTACTTGTTTTGGCTTGTCGGTTTGACCGGCCGATGAGACCCTTAATAAATAGGTCTGGTGATTTAGGTAGTTAGGATGGTAAAGACAAGCTTATATTAATTAAAATACACATAAATATTTGATCATAGCCAAATATTACCAAGATGATAAACAGTTGCACAATAGGAAATCTTATTAATTTGGAAGAAGGGAGATTTTGGAAATAACCCTATTTGAGAAATAATATTTACTGTCATGGTGCCACCAAAGAAATTTTGGACATCCCTTATTTGAATCAAGGGAGATTTTGAAATAATCCTATTTGAGAACTATCTTTTACTTTCATGGTGCCACCAAGAAAATTTGGAAATCTTGTATTTGGAGAAATTATTGTCGGTGACTATTAAAGCCAGCCATCTGTAAGAGAACGACAGTCTGGATTGAACAGAGGAACGAATCTTCATTCGTTCCCTCTGTAATACCAGCACCGTTTTCCTCCCTGAGCAAGCAAAGGTCACCGAGTTCGCCCCTGTCTTTTGAAACCGCCGGTGCATCCTCCGTCCTGTTAGGCGCAGTCGACGAACGGGCGTGGGTTGGGCACCGTCGACTTCAGGATCATTTTCCGGTGTCCAGACGCCCTCACCGTCCTGCACCCGTGCACTAAACCTCGCCCGACAGCCACAACTGCCGCCGTGGACTGATTCCAGGCTTCTGCAATGACTGACATCCTCTTCCTCCTGCTAGGTTGTCGTCGACTCCACCCTTGACATCGACGACCTACTCGGCTGACGTCGACGCCGAGCCCTACTTCCGTCAGTTGATTGTTCTTACCCTGCCTGCCGTCAAGGCTGCTGGTTCCCGACTGCATCAACTTTCTGCGATTGAGCTCGACCGGAATTTCTTGTTGCTGAGTACTTCACTGCACCGAAGCTCTTTAACTCTAGTTTAATTTTATGCGTCTAACTAATTAAATATAAGCTTGCCTGAATGTTCTACCTATTTTAATTATCATTATCTCATAAATTGTTATGTGTGTATTTGCTTGTGGAATTACAACACTCACAAGGGTTCAATCTGTTAAGCGCCTCGGAATATTTTTCTATTAACGAATAACGATCTTGCGAAGTTCAGACGTTGGGAGTGATTTCGCGCGCAAAGCTTTGATGTTGGGCCGCTCGGCCTCTATTCAAAATTTAAAACTCAAACATTGATTTTTCCAATCTTTTTTTTTTCATTTAAAACAAGTAAAATATTTACTTAAAAAATCTATTTTGAGAACCTTGATTCTAGTTTACATCATTACCTCACCGAAAGGGTCTTTAATGTCATCTCGTTCGATGCTACTTTCCTGGAACCATAAAAGAGAATTAGATACAAATAATATTGGTGGGTAAGGGCAGATAAGTGAAGAGGTGGTTAAACTCACATAATTGGGAAAGATAACCATATCAACATTGCTAGGAACATCCGAAAGCAACTTCCTTAATGAGTATTCATGGCTACCCGCTGGATGTAGCAATTCATCTGTGTCAAGATGGATAATCCAATCCATGCCAACTTCCTTTGACAGAAAATAAGATTACATGATATCAGTAGTGCCATTGTAAGTCATACAGAAAAGTGAAATCTCATTATATTATGCACAACCAATAAAAAGGAGCAAAGACTTTGAAGAATTTCCAGTAAAATAACTCGATTAGCTTGATGTAACAGCAGCATTTTTTAATTATATGAAGAGAATTGGTGTTTTGGGCCTTGTTTGAAAGAGTCGTGGCCGGTTATGAATACAATCATGAAAACAGCACATAATGTTTTGGTGGGAGTGGTCACGAAAGTTTTTTTCCCAAAACAATGTTTTAGGCCAAAACATTACCCCAATTGTGAAGTTGACAAGATTTAGTAGTCGTGAACTCGCAGAATCCGGAGAGTGGAATTTGAGGGCAAAAAGTTGCCACGAAAGTTGAAACACAAGTAAACAGTCACCACTGCATTTACTACCCCAATTTAACACCGTCACCCCTCAAACCCCACAGTTGTTCCAAACAGAGCCTTAACCTCTAATAATAGTAAAAACAATCCTTACCCGTGCCATAACAATCGCCATCTCCATATTAAGTGATTGTTTAACAAACAATTCGTAGTTACACGGCTTGAAAAAGAAGCTTGACAGCCAAGTCTCATTCCATACGCGACTGCAAAGAAAAGAAATGAATAAACTTATAGCTCTCGCATAAAATTTTTAATAACAACAATAAATAATTCTTTTTCAAATTTTTCCTAATGAAAATTTATTCATAACCTAACAAAGCAAATAAAGAAAATGATTATGGATTAAAATTTCTAAGACCAATATTGGCATATAATAGAAAATTGTTCCACAACAGTTCTTTGCATGTGGACGTGTATACAGTTGTTCAAGATACTAAGGCTTCGTTTGGCATGGAGGCGGCGGCCGTAAACACATGGGTTAAAACGTCATTCGTTAAGGATTACCTAACAAACATCAATCGTTTGAACATAAAAGTGGATGAAGTTCCATAGGTGGATGTTAACAAATGACAATTTAACCCCCGTGTTTATGACCACCATCACCGTGCCAAACGGAGCCTAAGATAACTGGATCAATGTTTTTTTGCTTTATTTAATGTGAAGGCAATGATGAGCTGTTTTTTACATAGAAATTGAGAAAATGAAAACATATCAATAGTAGAGAAATCAAAACTTGACAATTGACGGTTGATGTAGAAATTCTAAGAAAATCCAAGAGAATCTCATTCTTTCTATGTGATAGAAAATTTCAAAGTCTAAAATCATCAAAAACACAAGTGTAAGTTAAGGCAAACAAAATGAGAAATTACCTTTATTTTAAAAAATTTGTCTTTTTATTTTAGTTGGTGTTCAGTAATTCAGTTTAAGCGTTTTATATTTTAATTTCAATAAAATAATATTATACTGCCATGGAGATGATGTGCATTAGTGATCTAAGATCCCCGAATTTCCTGGATCAATTTTCTATGGATTATTGTTTGTTGTTGGATTCTTTGGAATTATTGGTTGGAGATTCTCAGCTCCAACTTATTTTTTGCTTTAGGGTATGATAACCCTATGGCTAAACAATTATAGCATCTTCTTGATGAATTTCCGGGAGTTAAAAGGAGGAACAAGTCACAAAATAAGTTCAAAGCATAATTTATTCTACATAAGCACAAGATGTCATGAACATTAGCATATCAACAATAGATCAAAATACTAGAGCACAATGTGATGTCAATAATATTATAGCTGTATCTCATTGATGTCCAAAATACACAAGTTCTTTAAAGTACAAACAGAAGAGCAGAAGAAAGAAAAAGGAAAGAGATACAAGATTCGCCACCAGTAAAGATAAGACCAAGACCGCCAACCCTTAGAGACGCGTCCTTTCTCTTGCCACACTTGGAAAGAAAAAGTTATGAGGGAAGTTGTTACGCCCTAATTAAACAGAACACTACAAGGGGAAAATCTCACTTGGTCAGCCCTAGGCTCCAATAACTTTTTCAAAATCCAAATACAAAACAAGGCCACAAGGGGAGGGGCCGGGAGTTAGATAACCTGTCTTGCCCAAAGAGAAACAGAAATAAAATGCGACGATAAAATAAATTAACACAACGGAGAAATAAAATAATATAACGGAGACGATCACGTCAAGCGTCTTGTTGTAGTCTCATCAGCCGGTCTACTCCTTTGAGAATATACGTGCCACGTCGACGATGCTCCTTCCTCTAGGTCATCCTCCTCCGTGTCCATAACAATACCCTCATATGGAAATTTTGTTTTGCACTCAAGGCAATACTCCGGAAACTGACTGCAAAAATCATCACAATCCAACCACATCGCCTCAGAGTGGGGTCGTTGGCACCATGCAACCAGAACTTGATCTTGGACCTGACCCTCCACAGTGACGGGTTTGCGGTCCAAGATTGCCTCAGAAAGGTAAACAGTGGAGCCGTCAGATGCCATGTTCGGTGGAAGGATCTCTTCCACTGGGTGGTCTCTTACCACCCGCTTGAGTTAGGACACGTGAAAGACTGGATGTGTGCAATTATGGGCGGCAAACAGAGGCAGTAGGCCACCTCGCCGATGCGGGCAATCACCTTGAACGGGCCGTAAAAACAAGTTGATTGCTTGGGGTGAGAGCGGAACGCCACTGAAGTCTGGCGGTAAGGTCGAAGTTTGATGAATATTGCGTCCCCCACTTGAAACTGAATATCCCTCCGACGCTTGTTCGCATGGTGGAGCATCTTATGTTGTGCGTGGAGGATGTGGGTCATTAAGATCCAGAGAATCACATCCCGGTCCAAAAGCTGGGTGTGCACTGTCCCGACGAGACATTCTCCCGGAAGGTGCTGGATCACGATGAGTGGTGGTAGGGCGTAGCCAGCCTGGAAGGGGGTCATGTCGGCCGAGTACTGAAAGGAGGTGTTGTAAGAGAACTCGGCCCACCCCAACCATTTGCTCCAGTCACGGGAGCGGTCAGAGACGAAACATTGCAAGTATGTCTCCAAGCAACCGTTCATAACCTCGAACTGCCCATCCATCTGGGGGTGGTAAGCCAAACTCATTCGGAGTTGTGTGCCTTTGAGTTTGAAAAACTCCTGCCAAAAGTAACTCATGAAAACCGGATCGCGATCACTGACAATGGATCGAGGAGAACCGTGTAGTCGGACGACACCAAAAATAAACGCCTCGGCCACCATTGGAGTTGTACTTGGGTGGCGCAAGGCTATAAAGTGATTGTATTTGGACAATCGGTCCACCATCACTAGGATGCAGTCTTACCCCGAGTACCGCGGGAGGCGCGTGATGAAATCCATTGCCACATCTTTCCATATGAGATCGTGAATGGGCAAGGGTTGCAAGAGGCTGCCCGGAAATGCGGCCTCGTACTTTGAGCGCTGGAAGACGAGGCATGCTGCCACAAACTCCTCCACGTGTCGCATCATGACTTTCCAATAAAGTGCCGCTACGAGGTGGCGGTAATTACGAAACGCCCTGAAATGGCCCGTTGTCGGGGTAGTATGGAACTCCGTTAGGAGCCGCAGAATGTTGGGTGAAGATGATGAAATGACTAATCGGCCACGATAGAACAGACGACCTCCGAGAAGGGTGTATGGGAGTAGGCATCGACATCCATTCGTAAGCGCTCTATGATGGCTCGAAAGGTCGGATCGGTCTCCAACTCTCTCTGTAAAGTCTCTGCCTCCTGCCAAACTGGGCGTGATATGGCTGTCAATTCCGCGGACGCTGTCTGCCGGAATAAGGCATCTGCCACCAAGTTGGACTTGTCAGAACGATATTCCACCGTGAAGTCATACCCAAGAGCTTTGCCACCCAAAGATGTTGTGACGGGGTAGACATCTTCTGGATGAGAAGGTACCAAAGGCTGTGGTGATCTGTGCAGATGATGAAGTGTCGCCCCAAGAGGTATGGCCGCCAATGCTGAACCGCCAAGATGAGTGCCATCAACTTGTTCTCGTACGCCGAGCGGGATCGAATGGTAGAAGAGAAGGACCGGCTGAAGTACGCAATCGGCCGCCCGACCCGCATAAGCACTGCGCTAATGCCTGAGCCGGAGGCATCACACTCCACTATGAAGGGCTGAGTGAAAGCTGGTATGGCTAGAACTGGGACCATAACCAAGGCTTGTTGTAGGGCTGTGAAAGAGACAGCTGCTTCGAGGGACCACAGAAATGTCGTGTCAGTCGTCTTGCGCAGAAGACGTGTGAGAGGTAGTGACAGCTTGTCGTAGTCGCGGATAAAACGACAATAATAGACGGTCAAGCCGAGGAAGCCGCAGACCTCACATAAGGAGAGCGGTGACGGCCACTGCAGAACCGCCTCCACCTTGTTGGGGTACATGGCCACACCTTGAGCAGATACAGTGTGACCAAGGTAGGAGATCTCGCGCTGAGCAAAAACGCATTTTTTCAAATTGGTGACTAATGAGTGTTGTCGTAGAGTCGCTAGAGTAGTCTCCAGGTGGCGCAAGTGATCTTGCCACGTCAAGCTATAAACAAGTATGTCGTCAAAGAAAACCAGAACATACTTACGAAACACCGTCCGAAAGATGTTGCTCATGGTGGCCTGAAAGGTTGTCGGGGCGTTGGTGAGGCCGAACGGCATAACCAAGAACTCGTAGTGGTCGTCATGCGTGCGGAAGGTGGTCTTCGGAGCATCCTTCGCGCAGACTCAGATCTCATGGTAACCGCACAAGTTGATCTTGGAAAAATAAGTAGCTCCACCCAGCTCATCCAAAAGCTCCTGTATCACTAGGATAGGATACTTGTCCGCCGCGGTGGCTTTGTTAAGCTCACGATAGTCCACACAGAATCTCCAACTACTGTCCTTCTTATGGACACGAAATACCGGACTGAAAAACGGGCTAACGTTTGGTCGGATCAAGTCGGCAATCAACATATCAGTGACCAAGTGTTCGATCTCATCCTTCTGGATGTGACCGTAGCGATAAGGGCGGACTAAGATCGCCTGGATCCCTCCTGGAGGGGAATATGGTGGTCGGTGGTGCACGGCGGTGGAAGACCCATTATTCACTCAAACACTGAGGTGAAGGCCTCCAAGAGGTGGGACAGCTAGGGCAGATGAGAAGCAGGCGGCGGGGGTAGGTGTTTGGGCCCCGAAGGTGTGATTTGTCGTAGAAAGGCGCAGAAATCCACCGAGTCAGTGCGCTAGGCTGCGCGCGAAGAGATGGCAATCCACTGGAGAGAAACATCACCCTGAAGCGTGCATGGCCGATTGGCCCAATGAAAATTCATACGCATGGAAGCCCAATTGTGGTTGATGTCGCCCAAAGCCTGCAACCAGGTGATGCCCATGCGTCGACCCTGCCTAAGTGGAAAACATGGAAATCTACGGGGGCGGTATACTCGCTCATCTGAAGAGAGATGTAGTGGCAAAACTCTGTGTCAGATTTGAAGGCAACTGCAAGCGCATCACGAAGTCGTCAGAGATAAATTTGTGGTGCGCGTCACTATCGATCATGAACACACCCGGTGTTCCCTGGAGTCGTCCATGGAGCTTCATGGTGCGGGGTCCTGAGATGCCACCCGTAGAAGAACATGAAAGCTCTAAACGTTGCAGGCCGAGCTGCATTGGCTCCTCGGGAGGATCATCCTCTAGCAACAGGGCGTCCAGTTCAGCAGTCGTCACCTCGTCCTCGCCAGCACACATGAGGACTGATGTGAACCAAAGCGGGGGTGTAGTTTTGAACGATAAATAATTGCAATCTATTTAAAATAAATGTTGCGCGAAGGTATTAGCGAGCTATTTTAAACTGATAAAACAACCAAAGTCTCACAAACATCCGCAACGCTACCACACGATTATAGCGACGTCAAGAGACTTAGTTTCATAAGCACAGAAATCTTGTGGCAAACACACGCGACAATGGAAAAATAAACGATATCCAAGAAGTGAAATTAGTAGGGCAAGTTCCAACAGTTAACTTTCATTTAAAATTTTGAGCATAAAAATTGAGGGTGCTTGTGAGCCAAAGAGAGCCGATAGGTTTACCGCAGGGAAAGAGGCAGTGGCTGGACTGGAGGAGGATTGGAGGAGGTCTATTGGTGGAGCTGGCGGTGTACAAGGAGCAGCGGCCTCAATCAACTGGAATAGGTGGTCGGAGGTGTTGCAAGGGTGGAGCTCTGGAACGCGGTTGACGGTGCTAGAGCAGAGAGAGGCAGTCGAGAAGGGGACAAACACTGGAGGCTGGTTGGAACAGCCAACGGTCGGTGTAGAAGGGGTCGCTGGAGCCCGGAAGAGATTCAAGAGTGCTCGACGGCAGCCGGCAGGGCTCCCAGGAAGTTTCAAAGGGCTGGCACAACCGGACGGGGAGGACGACTTGTAATCCCGTCGGGGTTGTCGACAGAAGTAGCAGGAGTTGTCGTCGGCATCCAATATGGACTCCGACGTCGACGACGCAGCTGGCGAGGAAGGGAATGGCAGTGTCGAGCTTCCGTCGAGCAGGAATTGTCAGGATTCTCGCGGCTTCAGGGGCGGCGCTGGGAGAAGAACCGAGCAAACCAAAAAAAATGGTCGTTCAGTTCAATTCCAGCCGCCCAGGGGTTTGCTTTTAAAGAGAGAGTTTAGGGTTTTGGAGGAGGAATAAATGGGCTTACACTAGGTGGGCCTTAAAAGGGCTGACTTGATGAAATTGAAAGGTATACAATGGAAATTTCCCAATTGAAAAATCAAATCAGATTTTGAAAATAGACAAATATGTCAAAATAGTTAAATGTTAAAAGCTTGCCCTAACTAATCTGCCCCTAAATTATCGGACATATGCATTTAAGGTCTCCTTGGCCGGTCACACCAACAAGCAAAACAAAAATATGCGCGAACAATATGCGCGATACAAAATACACTAAAGCGCTCGTAACATGCGCGATTACAACTCGACACAGCATATTGAAGCAAAAGGCGCAAAAACATGCGCTACAAAAATAACAGACATGCACGATAAAATAAAAAAATGATGTGGCACGGGTCGCATAAGGACCCACAGCTCCTTCAGCGGACAGACGTGTGTCAGAGAATAGGGTTGCTTACAGCGAAAGCACAAACCCTTTTCGCGCAGATCGTTGTACTACTGGGTGGTAAGGCAATGGGGGCGGGGGGGCGTGGTGGCCGAGGAGAAAAGGCCGGCCTGGGAGGTGCGGCTGGATGTTGCTGGTCCCCTGCTGGAAGATGCGGCGGAGGAGTCACGAACATCGCACGAGCCGGGGGGCAAGGGGTTGTCAGTAGTGGGCGCAGTCGGTCCCCTGCATGGACTGCAAAATCAGCTTCCACCAACTAAGCACCCTCCATTGCGTCAGAGAGATCCCAAGGATGATGGGTGAGTAGGCGGAAGCGAACGTGGGGTTGGAGACCCTGAAGAAAGAAGACGAGGTAATGATAAGAGGGAACCCAGGGACGTGGTTGACGAGCTCGATGAACTCGTCGATGTACTGTTCCACGGAACTGGTATGTCGTAGGGTACATAGGCTCTCCACCGCATTACCAGAGTACCGACGATCATAGCGCTTCACCAGAACTTGGGACAAGTCAGTCCATGAAAGGAGTGGGGTCGACAGGCGCAGCCAACGGACCCAATGGAGGGCGTAGCCCTCCATGGCAAGGGTCATCAGAGCCACTTTCTATCCCTCCGGGGTGCCGTGAATGTTGAAGAATTGCTTCATCTTTGCAATCCAACCTAGAGGATCGGTGTCGTTGAAGTGAGGAACTTCGAGGGAGCGTGGCGCGTGGGCTGTGGATAGCGTGGAGAGTGGAGGGAGAGTTGACGAAGATGCAGGCTGACCGTTGAACGAGGAGGGATCCTCCCGGGCGATGATGTGGAGGAGTGGATGTCCAGTCGGGCATCATGAGCCTCCAAGCGTTGGAGGATCGTTTGAATCGACGCAAGAGAGCTAGCTTGATCATCGAGGCGGCGCTCGACAGCGTCGAGATGGGCATCAGTCAAAGCGCGAGTGGTCGGTCGCCGATGTCGGGGCGCCAGGAGCCGGCGGTGGTACGAGAACTGACGGAGAGGAGCGCGAGGACGAATGAGACCGACGCTGTGGAAGAAGCCGCAAGAAGGGGGATCAGTGTCCAGGCGGGCAAAAAAGGGCGAAAAAAAATCGATGGAAGCCTGATGAATCTGCGGAAAACGTGCGACGAACTGATGGAGTCGCGATCGGCGGAAGAGGCGCTCGTGCGATCGGACACGGGGGAGGGTAGCGACGGAGAAACAAGGGATCCCTCGCCCTACAATGTCGTCGAGGAGATGTTGCGGAGGAAACCCGGCGGCGCACGGTGGGCGGGCGGGAACGGCGGTTGGACCAAATGTTACGCCCTAATTAAACAAAACACTCCAAGGGGAAAATCTCACTTGCCCAGCCCTAGGCTCCAATAATTCTTTCAAAATCCAAATACAAGACAAGACCACAAGGGGAGGGGTCGGGAGTTATATAACATCTCCTGCCCAACGAGAAACGAAAATAAAGTGCGACAATAAAATAAATTAAAACAACGGAGAAATAAAATAACATAACGGAAACGATCACGCCAAACGTCCTGTTGGAGTCACATCAGCCGGTCTACTCCTTCGAGAATATACGTGTCACGTCGACGATGCTCCTTCCTCTAGGTCATCCTTCTCTGTGTCTGTAATAGAAGTTTCCTTGAGGATTCCTCCACATAAGCAGGAGTAGTCCGCTTCAATTTGCACAAAATACTCAGTCTCCAACCCTAGCTAATAGTTGGCTTCTTAATCAGGAAGTAGAAAGCAAACAATGAGTCACAACCACCAAGTAATATCACAATACAAACCAAAAGTAATGTTCAACCAGTCTAGCGGTCCTAGCATTAAATATCGACTGTTTCAGGAGCAGTACAAGGGAGCAGGGAATCTAGTGGACTTAGTTGTCGATAATGTCGACTGTCAGAATGCAACTGTGGGGAGATTCTAACTATGGAAAAAAGTGAGAGAAAGCATCTAAAGGGTACTGCGAAGAGTCCTTTTCAACAGAAGATTGAGGATTGACCTCAACAACAACGAGGAAAAAATGAAAGCTATTTGAGATGCATAAAACTAGTCCTTGGGAAAAGGATTTGCCCTCAAATCTGGCAGGCCTTCAAACCACAAAAGGACCACTACCATGTGGCATGTGCACAACAGATCATATACTCTCAAACATCACTTGTCTTATATCCAAGTAATGAAAACAATGTTAATATTTTTCATTATCCTCAAATCTTTACATATGACTGTAGCCACTGACCATAATAAATTTGGTAAGCATGCTTAGCTCACCCAAGTGTTCAATTTTAACCAGTATTTATTTGCTAGGTATCCCGAGAAGAACATCAGCCAACCTTCTGACACCTTAGTTGTATTATATCAATTATAATGCATATACTTCAAAATGTCCTCTCACTGTGAAGTTAATAAGAGAGTTAAACTCAGGATAGTAGGGAGCAACATCTGCAATTTAATCCAAATATGACAATAAAGTGCACTCTACTAGCTAAAATGCTCCAGATTTGAGGAAACAAGCAGTTGTACACTACCCACAACCACAAGTAACCAAACAAAGAAGACATTCCCAAAGAAATCACTTCGTAAAGTTTATATGTCGGGCTCAATCCGAGAAGTACTCAAAAAAGCTAGAAAAAATTAGGAGATGATCCCCTCCCAAGGAATAGGGGTGCAAAAAAGGCCTGGCGGGCCCCTCGGACCCGGGCTTTATGTCTGTCGAGCCCAGGTTGGGCCTCGAGTAAACCGGGCAGGGCCCCCCTATAAAAGGAAGGACTGGGGGAGCCTACCAGATGGCCTAGCCAAGCCGGGCCAGGTCCAAGCCTGGTTGGCTCCCCCGCTTCCATGTTGCTGCCATTTGGAAATGCCCCAGCAGAATTAAATGTTGCGTCGTGGCCTCAGCAATTAAATGTTGGGGTGTGGCCCTAGCTATTAAATGTTGGGGCTGCCACCCTAGCCAGAAATAGCACGCCTGCCCTGAAATGGGGGAGGCTTACACCGGAGACCGGGCTAAGCCTGGTGCCCTAGCAGACCTAGGCCGGAGCAGGCACCAGGTCGGGCCTTAGCCAAATAAAGAAGGTTGGTGGGTCGCCTTAGGCCTAGCTTGGGCTTCTCTTGGGCCTAACGGGGCCTGGGCTTAATCGGGCTCAGGCCCGGGCAGAATCGAGACGGGCAACCGGGCACAAGCAAACCTGGGTCGGGCAATCGGGCCCGGGCAGACCCAGGTCGGGCAACCGGGCTCGGGCAGACCAGGGTCGGTCAACCAGGCCCGGGCCTAAGGGGGCCTGTGCCTAATCAGGGCTCAGACCCAGGCAAACCCAGGTCAGGCAACTGGGCCCGGACAGACCTGGATAGGTCAGTCAGGCTCGGGCCAAATTTGCACCTCTTCCAAGGACCAATCAAAACCAGCGCAGTGACTCGGGCAGTTAGTACCTTATAATTAAGGTAGTGTTTAGACCAAAGTATTACTTAAAACCCTATAAATATGTATGAAATCAAAGGAAAAAGGATCCAGAATCAAGCATTCTGGCCCTTCTTTCATCGAACCCGGCTTCTATCATCTGGTTCACGGACGGGCAATTTTTCACACCTCCGGGTCAGGGATGGGTCCTCCGAATACTAATCAATCCATTTTTGCAACATGTTTTCTATGCCTTACTTGCTTCCACTAGCCTGGACAATCGTGGAGGTCAAGTAATGCTCAGTCAACACTCCTTGGACAAATCATGGTCCCACACTATAAGGTGTGCGATCATGGAACAATAGCTTAGTGTGAAACATCAACATATCTTTTCAATTGAAAAATCAATGCAACAAAGCAAGATCAGACCCGCAATGCCGACAAGCCTCAAAAGATACCTAACCAATGAATTGGCACTTGCCACTTTGTCCCAAGAGGCTCCTGGAGAAGAGTCGGTGACCTTCTGTAGCAAGGACATCTCATCAAGTGAAATGTATTTAGTGATATTGTTGGGGATTTGTGGCACCGAGCATATCATGATAAATATTGGAAGTTCGGTGAATACCATATTCAAGAAATCATCCAAGAAGATGGGGTTACGTCTTGACGCTCTACAGAAGAGCAAAAGAAAAGGGCTCTAAATGGGTTGTTAGTGAAAGTTAGGAGGTCGAAGGGTCAATTTTCCTCCCAATTAGATATGGAAAGGTGAATAGAATGATTTGATTAATTGTCATGGAACGATCAAACAGTTATAATGCTATCTTCGCCTATATGTTGTTTTGAGTTATTTGCAGAAAAATATGTTTTATGAACAAAGTAGATAAAACATCTATACAACTTGCTAGTAGTTTTTAATGAGAGAGGGTTAATAGTTTTATTTCAACTTGGTTTTAAAATAACATGATTCTATGTTAATTCATGAAGTAACTATAAGAGAACTATGTTGGGTTCGAATTGATTCAAGTACATAGATTGTGGCTAAATGACTAAGCTGTCAACACAAATTAGAAAATGTAAACCAAGGTTCATTGAAGAACCAGTTTTACGAAGTATGGTCCTAAACTGAGATTATAATCTCAAGTGGGTGGATGAGAGCATAGCTATCCTCCCGACATAGACGAGTGAGTGCATAGCTATCAATCTACTAGGGATTGATGGGCATGTAGTGTCACCCTGACAGAGAATGGGTGTGTGCATAGTTGTCCTCTTAATACAAACTGAGAAGTGCATAGCTAATAATCTAGTACAGGTTGATGAGCATATAGGTTGATGTGCATAGCTAATAATCTAGTGGCTGAGCGCGTAGCTATCCTCCTGATAGAGACTCATGGGTGCATAGCTATCCATTTGATAGAGATTGATAAGCGCACAACTATTAGTCTAATAAGGGATGATGAACGCATAACTATTAGTCTAGTAAAGGATAATGAGGGCATAGTTGCCACTTTAAAGGAGGAGATGGACTCATAAGTACCCTCTCAATAGAGACTGAGGAGCGCAAACTATCACTCAAGTAGGGGTCCATGAGCACATAGTTGTTACCCTACAGTGATGGATGAGCGCACTGTTTTTAGTCTAGCATGGGTTTATAAGCGCTAGTTATCACCCTGACAAACGTGGGTGAACACATAGCTATCCTCATGATACTTCCCACGACAATGAGATGATAGAGGTCTAGGGGTTAACCATGACTTATTGAAAATTCCTAAGAAAACGCCCTATCGGGAGTTTCAACAAAGTACAAATACATCCCAAGTCAGGGTTGGGTGAAAATGGTTTGATTAATTATAATGACTAGTGAGGGATATGAAATAAACAATGAATAAGGAACCTAAAATAATATGAAAAGACATAAAAATAGAATAAAAATCATGAACATATGTGGGACCATGCCTCAATAGCTATAAATTTCCCAAGGACTTCAACATGTCATTGTTAGACTCGCGTTACACCGAGGCTAACGGGAGAGGTGGCCGGAGAAGCAGTGGGAAAGAAACAGCTGAGAGAGAGAGGGGAGAGAGCAGGGAGAAAAAGGAGAAAGAGAGAAGAATAGTGGGCGGGAAACAGAAAGAGAATTTCCTTTATTAACCTTCACAATCATTATGTTATTACATGGGGAAAACTATTTATAAAACAAGTATTTGATCATTGGTCAACTACATTACAACGGTAATAAAATCTAAGGCTATACTTGCACTCCGGACTCCTATGATGACTCCAGGTGGCACTCATCACTTGATTCTTGCTTTATGCTGCACGGCTGAGATGGCGAGTTGCTTTATGCTGCACGGCTGAGATGGCGAGTTGCTTTATGCTGCACAGCTGAGATGGTGTCATATGTCTGATGGAGGAAAAATCAAAAACATCCAAACAGTAGTGAGATCCCACGTGTTGAGATCATAACAATGGATTTCCCTTTTATAAAACGATGTCCTCATCGTTGCCATACCCATATCCAGGCGTCGTTTAGGGTTTTGCAGGGCAAACTTCGGGAGGAAGAAGGAATGATTATCCGTTGCTAAAACTGGTAGATCTGGAACGGAAAGTAAGTATTATGTCTTTAAACTTTAGTTGTCGATGGTATCGCGTCGTCGATGTTGGCGTTGAGTTCGCTTCTGTCGCCGAGGCGAAGCTGAAGGCAGATCCTTGGAGAGATCTGCGTAGGGTTCTGATGATGTAGCTGTGGTAGCGTTTTCCTGTACTTGTAGTTGTAGCTCCTTAGGTAGAGTGGTGAGATCTTCCCAAGAGTTGTCTTCGGGGGGACGATCCTTCCACTGGACTAGCCCTTGCGTTATCCTTATGTTATTTCGGATGACTTGGCGTTGACTGATCACGGCAAGGGGAACATGTAGGGGCATGTTCTTGTGGCTGTGCGTCGGCAATGGTGTGATGCGGAAGTTCTCGCGGTCGTGGTATGGCTTCAGTAGAGAAATGTGAAATACGGGGTGTATTTTACATGACTCTGGGAGGTCTAATTTGTATGCAGCTTCTCCTACGACTTCCACAATTTGGAAGGGGCCGTAAAATCTGAGAGCTAATTTTCTGCAAATCATGCGATGGAGAGTGAGTTGGTGGTAAGGGTGTAGCTTGAGCAACACCCAGTCGTTCACTTGAAAGCTTTTCTCGATTATGTTCTTGTCTGCATAGGTCTTCATGCGTTGTTGGGCGCGTTGCAGATTCTCTTTTAACTGGTGCATAATTTTATCTCTGGTCTGTAGTGTTATCTCTACTGCCTCAGTCCTGATACTACCTGCACAATAAGGAAGCAGACCCGGTGGAGGGCGACCGAACATGGCTTCAAAAGGGGTCATGTCGATCATCGTATTTAGTGTGGTATTAAAGTGAAATTCAGGAAAACTTAAATAGTTAGACCATTTGTTAGGATGTGCATGTGTAAACATTCGCAAGTATTGCTGTAGACTTCTATTGGTTCGTTTCGTTAGCCCGTCTGTTTGCGGGTGATAGGCTGAACTGTAGTGTAAGGTTGTCCCTTGTAATGTGAATAAATCAGTCCAAAAATTACTAAGAAAAACCGGGTCACGGTCTGACACTATTGACGTGGGTAGACCATGTAGCTTTCCTACTGACTCCCAAAATGATGCTGCCGCTGTAGGGCCGGTCAGCGGAGGGGTCAGGGGAGCAAAATGAGCTACCCTGGATAATCTATCCACTATTACCATAATGATGGTGTAGTTGTTCGATTTGGATAACTGGGTTATGAAATCCATCGTGAGGTCTGCCCATAATAAAGTAGGTATTGGTAAAGGTTGTAGTAGGCCATATGGTAAGTGGTTAGTGGGTTTGGCTTTCTGGCATAGCTCGCATTCCTGTATGTATTTTGTGATTTCTTCTTTCATTCTGTGCCAGTGAAATGTGCCTTGGATTCTATGTAGTGTTGCTTTGATGCCCGAATGCCCCCCTATGTGGCTGTCATGGGAATTGGCAATTATTTTGTTAATAATGGGGGAGTGTTGGGGCACGAAAAGTCTGTGCTTAAAATAAACGTTTTGTCCCCTAATTGCCCATCCAGGACGTGTTAACGGATTGTTCTGTAAATCCTCCAGCAATTGCTGGGTGAATGGATCGTTAGCATAGTCCTGTTGGAGTCCTTCCAGTAGGGGTGATGTGGGACTTGATATTGTCAAAGTATTGAGTTGAGCCGGTCCCATGTGTGTGAGAATTGTCGAGTTGTTATTGGTATTGGGGTGCTCATAACATGACCTCGAGAGTGAGTCTGCTACCACATTACTCTTGTCGGGTTTATATTTGATGGTATAATCATATCCTATAAGCTTTGCCAAGAAAAGTTGTTGCTCCGGGGTGTGTAAATCTTGTGATAACAAATTGTGTAAACTTTTGTGGTCTGTTAAAATGTGGAAGGGATGTCCCAATAAGTAGTGTCGCCATTTAGAGACAGCGGAAGTGACAGCGTACATTTCTCATACGTATGTCGATTTCCGTTGCATAAGTGGGGACAACTTCTTACTAAAATACGCAATGGGATTATTGTGTTGCAATAACACCGCTCCTATCCCTATTCCAGACGCATCTGTTTCTACCGTAAATGGTTCCTCAAAGTTTGGCAAAGTCAAAATGTGTTTAGATTTCAGTGCTTCTTTCAATGTTTCAAAAGCTGTTTGGGTCTCACTATTCCACGTGAAATTATTTTTCTTTAATAGATTTGATAACGGGGCGGCGATGATCGAAAAATTCTTGATGAATTTTCGATAAAATCCCGCCAGGCCTAGGAAAGCTCGGACATCCTTTTGTGATTGTGGTTTTGAGTAATTCTCGATTGCAATGACATTGGTATGATTCGGGTAAACAGTCCCTTCGGAGATACAGTGTCCTAAGAATTCGATTTCAGATTTCAAAAAAAAAACATTTGGATTTTTTAATGTGCAGATGGTGGCTACGTAAGATATCAAAAACAATAGGTAAATGTTCTAAATGCTCTCCTTTAGTAGTACTAAAAATGAGTATATCATCAAAGAAGACCACAATAAATTTTCTGATATAGGACTGAAATATGGAATTCATGAGAGCTTGAAATGTGGACGGGGCATTGGTAAGGCCAAAAGGCATGACCGTGAATTCAAAATGTCCGTGGTGTGTTCTGAATGCGGTTTTATGAATGTCAGCGTCAGCCATCCTAATTTGATGGTACCCGGCTCTTAAGTCTAATTTGGTAAACCAACGAGCGTGTACTAATTCATCTAATAGTTCATCTATGGTGGGTATGGGAAAGCGATCTTTTATTGTTATATTGTTCAGAACCCTATAATCTACACAAAACCTCCAAGTGCCATCCTTTTTCTTTACCAAAATTACGGGTGAGCTAAAACTAGAGGTGCTTGGCCGGATATATCCTGATTGTATCATTTCTAACACTAACCGCTCAATTTCATTTTTTTGAAAATGAGGGTAACGATAAGGCTTCACATTGGCCGGCTTGGAATTAGGTATTAGCGGAATTTTATGGTCAATAGACCGCCGGAGGTGGCAGTGTCTTTGGTTCCTGAAATAGTGCTTGGAAAGATTGTATTAGCGATAAAAATTGTGGGGGTAACGTTGGATCAACGGTCGGTGAATCATGTTCAGTGACGTTTGTGGTGACGACGCACAGTGCTGAGGCTTGCATAGACATTAACCGGCCACCTGCGATGATGAAACCTCCTTATCAGGAGTCGGTATTTGACCCTGCAAAGTGATCTGTCCCTGATCCGATGTATATGAGATTGTCATGGTTGAGTAATCGGTGGTTACCGTCCTAAGGATCGTAACCATCGTACTCCCAAGACAACATCTGCCCCGTGTAGCGGAATGACATATAAATGTATTTTAAATACATTGGTTTGAATGAGCAGGGTTAAGTCCACACATTTGCCTGTGCAAGTAACTGAGGTGTCGTTGCCCATAAATACTGAAAATGGTTTGACGGCTATGACGGGTATATGTAAAAATTTAGCAATGCGTTCTGAAATGAAATCGTGAGAACTACCACTGTCAATTAAGGTTTGTAGGGGTTGTTGATCTAAATAAGCAAGGACGCGAAGACAATTGCTAGAGGGTTCGCCTGTGAGTGCGTATAAGTAAACGGAGCCATTTGGGTCAACTGCCTCCTGTATCGGCTCGTCAATGGTGCCATCGGTATCCTCAGGTTCATCTGTTCCTTGAAAATAGAGTAGTGTACCAGACCCCTTACAACGATGACCGTAAGTATACTTGTCGTTACAATTGTAACAGAGGCCCTGGTCGCGGCGGCGTTGGCGTTCAGCGGCTGAGAGTCTACGAATAGGGTATTTGGGTGGGAATTGTGGGTTATGAACTGGGGCACTGGTGTTGGCGTGCCATTGCAAACGTGGTAAAGTTGGACGAGTGATTGGGTCTGCACCACGTGGGTGTGGTGCATTGTCCAGGTGTGGGAGAATGGGATGGGTGCCTAGATGTTCCATTTCCTGATCCTCAACCATGCGAGCTAAAGCGTATGCGTCATGTAAGTCTTTGGGTCGTTGCATACGAACTGTACTACGAATGTTGGGTTTAAGTCCGGACACAAAATTGCTAGCGATAAAGCCTGGGGACAGGCTCGGCACGCGTGTCAATAAGTCTTCGAATTGGTTCTTATAATCTAATACCGTGGTAGTTTGCTGCAATTTAGTGAGTGAGTCAGCGGGGTCATTGTATCCCGAAGGACCAAATCGTTTATTAATAGCGTCAACAAAAATTGGGAATGTGATATTCGGTTGATCGCGTAATGTAGCCTGGTACAAACGTGAGGCTGTGCGATCCAGGTGACATGCAGCGATCAACAGAAAGTCCCGTGGATTGGTGTTGTGGAATTGAAAGTAAAGTTGTAAATTATAAAGCCAATCAATGGGGTCGCCATCACTAAAACGGGGGCAACTAAATTTATAGTCAGATTGGGGAGAAACGACCTGATGGGAAAACGCGGTAGGCAAATGTCCAAGAACGCCGTTGGAGGTGGATGACTGGCCGAAATCTGGTTGACTCGCCTTGGTTTGTAAAAAATCCAAGGATTGTTGCATCTTGGAAAACTGCAACATCATATCGTTGCGCAGTGTGGTGATCTTGTCGGTAGAATCCGTACGCATTTCAACAATTTGTTGTACCAGAAATGCTTCTTTTGTCTGTATGTCTTCCCGGAATTCTGCAAGTTGCGTTGCTTGAGCTTCCTGGGCGGCCTGGACTGCCGTTTGGAACTCAAGAAATTGATTGTGAAGGTCTTTGGATCTTGTGTTATCCGCCATGGGAGAATGAGAACAAGAACGAGAGCACCAAATGTTAGACTCGCGTTACACCGAGGCTAACGTGGGAGGTGGCCGGAGAAACAGTGGGAAAGAAACAGCTGAGAGAGAGAGAGGAGAGAGCAGGGAGAAAAAGGAGAAAGAGAGAAGAACAGTGGGCGGAAAACAGAAAGAGAATTTCCTTTATTAACCTTCACAATCATTCTGTTATTACATGGGGAAAACTATTTATAAAACAAGTATTTGACCATTGGTCAACTACATTACAACGATAATAAAATCTAAGGCTATACTTGCACTCCGGACTCCTATGATGACTCCAGGTGGCACTCATCCCTTGATTCTTGCTTTATGTTGCACAGCTGAGATGGCGAGTTGCTTTATGCTGCACGGCTGAGATGGCGAGTTGCTTTATGCTGCACGGCTGAGATGGTGTCATATGTCTGATGGAGGAAAAATCAAAAACATCCAAACAGTAGTGAGATCCCACGTGTTGAGATCATAACAGTCATCATTTATGATTATATAATAATCATGATTGAAGATGAGTGCGGTCTTTTATTGATAAATTTATAATGAGTTTACACATCTATTTATTACAAGAGCAAGCTAGCAAACAACAATCATATTGGTAGTTGGCTCATCAGATACTACTCCAACAAGTACTCAATGTATTGGATCAATAACCACATAAGTCGAAGAGTGTTTATGATTGTACTGACTCTAGCTTGACAGTGACTACCCAACATTTAAAAGTTTTTGGCCTATAAAAGAGCAATTAACAGGAGAGAGCTATATGGCAGTATGGGGTACCAATATCATTTAGAAGTCTCAAATTCCTATTATCGAGCCACTTATCATCGATTTTTGAAGAGGCTTTATTTCACTGATATGAACTAGCAAGAGAAAAAGAGGAGAGATGGAGATTCTAGAGAGAAAGAGAGAACTAGGGTTAGGGTTGAGGAAGAGAAGAGAAAACCTGAGAGATCTTCAATAATCCTTCCCAAAGCAGCCCCGGGTTATAAATACCCGGGGAAAAGAGGGGCCGCTGCCCCCCCCCCCCCAGTGTGGCTGAACCGGAGTGGTTCAGCCCCCTTCTGGCCGATTTAATGAATGGGGGCTGAACCGGATGGTTCAGCCCCGTTGTCTTGCGCGCGCTTCCTTGACCCCCGCGAGTATTTATGCCCCGAGAACCCAAGCGGATGTGGGGCATAACATTCCCCTCCCCATCAAGCACCAGCTTGTCCTCAAGGTGGAAGTCCGGAAACCGCTCGCGGAAGTCCAACAAGTCAACCCAGGAGTTTGCACTGTGTCCATCTGCTTCCATTTGACGAGCACTGCCGGCCGATATTCCGTGCCGGACTTCTTCCATTTGGTGAGCAAAATGGCCTCCGGTGACGGACGCAACTCACCCATGCTGGTCGCCTCGGGAAGTGAAGGGCTGGCCTGAACGGAAGCCCCAAGCTTTCTCTTCAAAACAGATACATGGAATGTCGGGTGGATGCGAGACCCCGCGGGGAGATCCAAGGTGTAGGCCACGGGCCCACGCGACGAAGAATGCGGAATGGCCCGTAGTAACGTGGGGCGAGTTTCTGATTCGTCCGCCGAGAGACTGACAGCTGGCGTAAGGTTGGAGCTTGAGGAAAACTTCATCGCCCACGGCAAACTCGCGCTCTGTCCGGTGCTTGTCGGCCTGTGCTTTCATGCGGTCCTGCGCGACCCGCAGGTTGTCCCGGCCAAAGCTAAAGTGCGATCTCTGTCCTGAAGTGTCCGTTCTACAGCTGGAAGAGCGGTGCTGGAGGTTCATACGAACTCAAAGTAGGAGGAGGACGGCCGTAGACCACCTCGAAGGGGGTGAGCTTGCTGGCTGTGTGGAATGACGTATTGTAACAGTACTCCCGCCCAATGCAACCAACGCGTCCACTGCGCGGCTCGTCCATCACAAAACACCGTAAATAGGTCTCCACCCCCCTGTTGAGGACCTCAGTCTGTCCGTCCGTCTGGGGATGGTGGGCGGTGCTCATGCGCAGTGTCGTGCCCTGGAGTCGAAAAAGCTCCCGCCAAAAACTGCTGATAAAGACCGGGTCCCTGTCGGAAATGATGGAGCGTGGGAGACCATGGAGGCGCACAATCTCTCGCGCAAATAACTCTGCGACTGTCTCCCCCGTGTACGGATGGCTCAACGGAAGGAAATGACCATACTTGGAAAGCTTGTCTACCACCACCAGTATGACGGATTTGCCTTGGGACTGGGCAATCCGTCAATGAAATCCATGGAAACGGTGTCCCAGACCTGGTTCGGAATCTCGAGCGGTGTAAGAAGCCCCGCCGTGATGTAGTCTCATACTTCTGCCGCTGACAAATGTCACACTCCCGCACAATTGTTGGACATCGCGTCGCATCCCCTTCCAGAATACATTTGCTCGGAGCCGCTGAAGCGTTCGTAGAATCCCTGCATGGCCTCCGTTGGTGAAGCGTGAAACTCCTGCATCATCGCCGTCCGCCACGGCGACGCGGAGGAATGACCACTCTGCCTTGAAAGTACAGCCGCTGACCCAGAAGATGGTAACCCGGCTCGTACTTGACCCTGCTGTAGTGTCTCGATAATGGTGCGTAACTCGGGGTCCTGGAATACCGCTGCCTGCATCTCGTCCAAGGTGGTAACCACTGGTCCCGATACATGAGAGAGAGAGCTCTCAGGGAGGCGGGAGAGAGCATCGGCGACCACATTTTCTCTGCCCTGCTTGTACACAATCTCGTAATCGTACCCCATCAGCTTGGTCAACCACTTCTGCTGCAGTGGAGACGCCAAGCGCTGCTCGAGGAAGTGCTTCAAACTCTGGTGATCCGTACGGACCTGGAAGTGCTGGCCCAAGAGATAGGGTCGCCACATCTCGACTGCATGTATAATAGCCAACATCTCCTTCTCGTACGTGGAAAGCCCCAACGTCCGTGGGGCCAAAGCCTTGCTGAAATAAGCGAGCGGGCGGCCCTCCTGCATCAAGACTGCCCCAAGGCCGACGCCGGAGGCGTCAGTCTCCACCACAAAGTCCTTGCTAAAATCCGGTAGCGCCAACACCGGTGTAGTGGTCATGGCCTGCTTTAAGGCCCTGAAGGCCTCGTCCGCCTCAATACTCCACTGGAACGCATCCTTCTGCAGCAACTGTGTCAGGGGTCGAGCAATTTGCCGTAGTCTTTGACAAAACGGCGGTAGTACCCCGTCAGCCCGAGGAAGCCACGCAAGGCTCGAACCGTCGTGGGCTGGGCCACGACACCATACTCTCAATCTTTTGTGGGTCTGCCTGGACCCCCCGGCGGACACGAGGTGCCCCAGGTACTCGACCTGACTCTGGCCGAAGGAGCACTTGGACTTTTTGGCGAATAACTAGTTTCCCGCAGTATAGTAAGGACATGTCGCACGTGCTCCAAATGGTCGTCCCAAGTCCTGCTATAAATTAGTATATCATCAAAAAATACCAGGACATACCGGCGAAGAAGTGGGCGAAAGATCTCGTTCATAACAGCCTGGAAGGTGGAGGGAGCGTTGGCCAACCCAAACGGCATCACCAAGAACTCGTAGTGACCGTCGTGGGTCCGGAACGCCGTCTTGTGGACATCCTCCTCCTTCATCCGAATTTGATGATAACCGGACCGGAGATCCAGTTTGGTGAACAAACTCGCTCCATGCAGCTCATCCAGCAACTCCTCAATCATAGGAATGGAAACTTGTCCTTGATGGTGGAGCTATTCAGCCCCCGGTAATCGACGCAGAAGCGCCAGGAGCCGTCCTTCTTCTTGACCAAGATGATCGGAGAAGAGAAACGCGCTGGTGCTGGGCCGAATAATGCCCGTCACTAGCATCTCCCGGACGCTACGTTCGATCTCTGCCTTCTGCACGTACGGGTAGCGGTAGGGACGTATATTGGTAGGGTCCGTCCCTGTCTTTAACTGTATCTGATGATCCCGGAAGCGTGAGGGAGGCAGAGTGTGCGGCTCCTGAAAGACGTCCTCATACTGGGCTAAAAGAAACTGTATCGGGTCCGGCGCCCTCTGCGTGTCGGCCCCCTCCGCCGCCATCCCGAGTATCACGGCCATCATACTACCCTGCTCCTCCAACCTCTGCAGGCTCCGTAGGGAGATCTCCTTGAGAGGGGAGGATCGGATACCCTGCAAACAGTAATCCGTCCCCTGCTGCGTGAACTCCAGTGTCATGCGGTCCCAGTCCGTAGTTACCCGCCTCAGTTGGCGGAGCCACTGTACCCCCAGCACCATATCAGACCCTTTAATCGGAAGGAGGTAGACGTCGGTGCGGCACACATAACCTGTAAGTTGTATCTCCATGCCCTTCAGTGCCCCTTCGCACCGCAGTTTGCTGCCATCCGCGACCATCACCTGAAACGCCGCGTTCCTGTCAACTGGGTGTCCTGTCCTCAGTGCCACCTCAGGGTTGATGAAATTGTGGGTACTCCCACTATCAATGAGAATGGTGACCCGTTCCTTGCCAATCCTGCCCTTGATCCGCATGGTGGTGGGTGCCACACACCCCTCCATAGCCTGAATCGAAACACCAAACTCAGCCAGATCCAACTCCTCCTCTGCCTCGAGGCTCGGGTGGTCCTCCTCCTCGTCCTCCTCCCCCAGCATGAAGACCTGCACCTTCTGGCATCGATGCCCCGGTGCGTATTTCTCATCGCAGTTGAACACAATCCTTTCTCCTTCCTGGCCTGCAGCTCAGGCCACGTAAGTCGTGTCACCGTCGGCCGCGCTGCCGGTGCCTGTTCCCGTCGGCCCGTTGCAGGGCGGGTGGAGCCCTTGGTGGGCTCGAGTTCTTTGGCGGTTGAAGCGCTCCTCCTGGATGCGGGCCAGACTGATAGCATGGCTTAAACTGCGGGGCATATACGCGTGGACCTCATCCCTCAAATGGTCCCGCAGGCCGGATATGAAACAACTGAGGAGCGTCTTCTCCTCCCAATTAACCCGGTTTGCGAGCTTCTCGAAATCCGCTCGGTACTCCATTACTGTGCCCTTCTGACGGAGTTTCTGTAGCGTAGCCTCCACATCCTCGTACTCCAACGGTCCGAAACGAGCCACAAACCCTTCCACAAAATCGCCCATGTTGCGTACCCGTAGGCCCGTATGAACCACTGAGCCCACTGATATGCATCTTCCTCCAGATGGAAAGAAGCCAGCTGCACCCACTGATCATTCGTATCTCCTGGTAAGTGAAAATAACTCCGCCTTTTCCACCCATTCCAAGGCATCCCCGCCGCGGAATTTCGGGAAATTCATGCGAGTTCTCTTCGGAGGCATGTAGGGCCGTTGTTGCATATCTCCATGTCTCCCGTTGTACTCCGGTCCATGCTGTGGTCGGCCGAATGGGTCGTGGAAATTAGCTCCCCCTTGGCCGCCGCCCCATTGGTTCCCCCACCGTGAAATCCCTGACGGCGTGGCTGCTCGGCCCATGTCTCGCCGTTTCCAAACCTCATTGGACCTCCCATGTGCTGCGGCGTCGATAGAAGGCCCGTTCTCCCTCCGAAATTGGCGTCAACAGCCCCCGGTGGTCGCAAGGGAGCCGCTGGTGCCTCCCGGTTTCTCCATAGGTCGGCCCCGGCCCCTTCCTGGGCAGCGGACGGGCCGCCTGCCCCGTTTCCGGCCGAACGCCCGCAATCGGCGTTGGCTGGCCGATCCAGGCCGCAGGCGCGTGCGGCGTAGGCGCCCCCTGGCCGGCTTCCGCCGGTCCCGTCGGCCACGGTTGACCAGCCGTGGTAGGCGTGCGGTGCTCCCGTCCAGGCGGGGGCCGATCTGGTGCCCGCTGGTTCCGTGCGGCTTGGATCGGTCCCGATTCCGTCGGGACCGTAGTGTCCCGACCCCGCGCTTCCTCCGTTGCCCGTAAATCGGGCATTTTGTGGTGCTTCGGCTTCAGAATCGCTTCCTGGAACCGCCTTGCCTTCAACGATTGCATCAACAGTGCCTTGATCTCATCCATGCGTTCCTCCATGTTTTTTGTGGACGTGTCCAAGCGGCCTTCCATGGCCGTCACCGAATCCGCCAACCCACGTAGTTCTCCTCTAGGTAGCCAATCGTGCGGTCTCCGCCTCCGAACGTGTCACCATGGTCGCAGGAAGGATGCTCTGATACCAAATGATATGAACTAGCAAGAGAAAAAGAGGAGAGATGGAGATTCTAGAGAGAAAGAGAGAACTAGGGTTAGGGTTGAGGGAAAGAGAAGAGAAAAACCTGAGAGATCTTCAATAATCCTTCCCAAAGCAGTCCCGGGTTATAAATACCCGGGAAGGAGGGGCCGGCTGCCCCCCCCCCCCCAAGTGGGGCTGAACCGTAGTGTTTCAGCCCCCTCTGCGCCGATTTAATGAATGGGGGCTGAACCGGATGGTTTCAGCCCCGTGGTCTTACGCGCGCTCCTTGACCCGCCGCGAGTATTTATGCCCCGAGAACCCAAGCGGATGTGGGGGCATAACATTCACACTCCTGAGTATGCAGATTAACCACGTTAAATTACAATATAACTCTTCATCTCACTCATTATTCTTTGTCATGTTGCATTCATGACTCAGTAATTTTCACATCGGAACTCTCCATAGGACGATTTCAGTTCAAATGTTTACAATCTAAACTTTCCATCTTTTTTCATTAAAATGAATTTAACTACTCAAAATTTGGAGTTACTGACCTTTTAGCCTGCTTATCTTCAAGCTCAGCAGTTCTGTATATTACCTTCACACCCTGACATCAGAAATGAAACATTGAGATGGTATATCATGCTGTTGTTTCCCCACCACCCCCATGGAAGTAGAGCTTGCTTAATCACATGAAATCATGTAGAATAACTTACAGGAATTGATTCAAGAACTGCTGAAACATTAGGCTTTGCAGCTGCTCCTTCCACAAACAAAAAGAAATTGGAAACACCAATAACTTTGTGGTAATATAGCCAAGGTAGAATATGCTCTAATCCCGCGGATGTGCTTGTTGTGACACAGATCTGGAGAAAAATGTCATCTTAAATCTCATATTAGGTCTCTGAAATATGGAATGCAGAACATAACTTTTTTGGGGGTCTGTCGATGTAAAATCAAGGAAGGTTTTGATCTGTTGGGAAAGAAACTAATAACAATGATCAAACTTAATTCATTCAGGTGCATATACTCAAGGAAATATTAATCCATAGTTGCTGATTTTTTTGGAGCAGGAATTCTAGTTCCATATATGAAAAATCAATACAAGCACTTCAGTTGGAACCAATATATGATGCGTACTATGCATAAATAAAATCGCAGCAATGAAAATTCTGCAGCAAAAGGATGGCATAATACAAACATGGAAACTCACCCTCGGTCGCAGATTAGGGTCGGAATCATAGTTCCACCCCTGGTGATAAGGCAATGAAGCAGATGAATGCCTGCTGAGTATCTCTACGCAATCAGAAGAGGAGTAAGAATAGGGACGAGAGACTGAGGGGAAGGTGGAGACGGCTGAGGATCCGAGCGGGCTATTGTCGATTCCGGGAAAAGTCTGCCTGTTGCTGGGCCAGGCGGAGGAGGAATCGGTGATCTCACCGCGCCATTGAAGAGTGAAGGCAAATGCTGCGAGCGCGAGGGGAAGCGCCGTGAGGAGGAGAACTACCCTAGATGCCAAGCTCGCATTGGAGGAAGACGAGGACGAAGCCTGTATCCTCATGGGGCCATTAAGAGCCGCCATGAGGGAGATCGAAGCTAGTTCAGAGTAGCAGATCTACCAATTGGAGTTGCAGGGAAGTGGCAACAAAAGAGATGAGAAGAAGCATGAGTTGGAGAACTTTCCCGTCGAGTAAAGAAACGCTCCATTGCAGAGAGAGAGAGAGAGAGAGAGAGAGAGAGAGAGAGAGACAGCGAGAGACAGCGAGAAAGCGAGAGGGTTCTCTTTTTCCATGATATTTTTTCAGGAATCTAATTAATACGAAAATATTAAATATTCCACCTTTAATGATCTTTCTTTTTATTTTATTTCTCATGCATAAATCCCATAATTTGATATAAGTTCATAAACTTTAGCTTAATTTTGAATAGTTTTCTTGATTTCATATTGGTCTCAAAATTTTATGGTAAGGGCTCCTTTGGCGCGGAGGTGGCAGGCGGAAAAGACTGCTCCAGCCGGAGCTTTCGAACCGGAGGGCCTGATCGAGGGTTCGAAGCTGGACTTTTTCCCGTTTCTCATGACGCGGCGGGTCCAGCCGGAACAAACGCAGCTGGAGGGCGTTTGTTTACCCGTCGTCCGGCGGTGTTTGCCCCAAACGGCCGGCCAAAACGCCGCGCCAAACGAACCCTAAATTTGAATTAAAATTTAGGACCAGCTTTTGTGTGGTGTTTTAAATGGTTTTCATGATGTGGCATTGTTAGAGGTAGTGATTTAAAGTCTTATTTCTAGAAGTACTTGTGATCAAGTCATTGTGTGGGGAACGTTATAGTTGGTGATGAAGAAAATATGTATTTTCCTTCAATGGATTGCTGGATGAATGGAAATCCCTTTTGAATGAAGCCAAATTCATGAGCTCGAAGAAATCGATTCCTTTTCGTTCCACAGCTTCTTCTTTGGGTTCTCTCCGATCCGCAGAGAGTTGCTGCTTCCTTCTCTCATTGATGAACTCTACATGTCAGTGACCAGAATTCTCCTCTGAAATATAGAGTCGTATTTTGCAATCATTTATTCCACTTTCTTATGAACAAACCATCTAGTTGTTCTATTGTATGCACATATAATTGTATAGGTTAGATGGGGAGAAGAATTGAGGGGCTTGATGAGTTGTATTATATTACCAATTATAAAAATTGACTTCATCTTCTGGAAGTAGAAGAGTTATTATGTTTGGTTTTTATACATCATAGACAAATGAAAATATGTCATATGAACTATCACACATCGAAATGGGTTTTAATTGTTATAGTGTCTGTACCCGTCAAATATTATTATAGTTTTTATAAATATCTCGTGTGTTGCAACAAAAATATGTAATTTCTGCAAAAAAGATATATTTTTTGATGTATAAACTGAAGACAAAATCATAGATAGAGATACATAGGGTACCAAATGCTATATGTGAGCATGAACCTTTATGCTATATTTTTTTTATAGTAGCTTAACTTTTGTAAATATATAAGTACAATACCATTGAGAAATCAATTTACCGCTTATATGGTCATACATGGAGGACTATCTTTGATTGTTTCAACACTCTTTTGTTACCATTTTTTACTACATTCATTATTAGTGATTATTTTTGCTATTCTGGATACTTGTCGAATTGTCCATCAAAGTTTAGACATTGATTATGTAAGTTTTGTATGAAATCTTTTTGATTATTTTATTTTCTGTAAATATTCATGAACAATAATATATAGTGTGAGAACTAAGATTGTGAGAACCGAGAATGTGAGAACCTAATCGAACGTTGAACCGAATGATGGAAAGGTTCAAGGTTCAATCCATTCAACCAGGGTTGAATCAGAAAGACGTATAAAATGTTAAAGTATTCAAATAATGATAATAGAATAATAAAGTATAATGTATAACATTACTACATTTAATGTATTAATTAAAAAATTATGTCCTAGCATTATCAATTTATTATGTTGACATTTACATGATACTTTTACAATATATATATAATAACAACACTCAAGCATTTATCCCACTATAGAGGGGTCGGCTATATGGATCATTTGTCATCATTGTGCCCTATCTTTTGTCATAATCACATTAATGCCCAAGTACACCATGTCTTTCCTTATAGTTTCATTCCAAGTCTTTATTGGTCTACCCCTCCCTCGTTTAACATACCTAGTAACTAGACTCACAACGCCTAACAGGTGCCTCTAATGGTCTTCTTTGTACGTGTCCAAACCATTTTAGTTGAGCTTCTCGCATCTTCTCTGCAATTGGTGGTACTCCTATCTTATCCCTGATACATTCGTTCCTAATTTTATCCAGTCTTGTGTGTCCACACATCCACTTAAGCATTCTCAACTCCACAACTCCCATTTTTTGCTAATATACACAATTCACTGCCCAACACTCAGAATCATAGAGCATCGCTGGTCTAATTGCAGTAGGGTAAAACTTGCCCTTAAGTTTTAATGGTACTTTACGATCACATAACATCCCTGACACAACTCTCCACTTCAACCAACCTGCTTAGATTCTATGTCACATCTTTATCAATACCTCCGTCTTTTTGAACTATTAATCCAAGATATTTAAAACAGTCACTACATGAAATATCTTGATCACTTAACTTAATAACGAAGTCATCTGTCATTCTTGCACTACTAAATTTAAGCTTCATACTCTGTCTGTCGTGCTCAACATAAAACCCTTCTTTTCTAAAGTGTCTCGTCAAGATTCAAGTTTTGTGTTTACACACTCGCGCGTCCCATCCGCCAAAATGATATCATCTGCAAACAATAAACACCAAGGTATTGCTTGTTGGATATGCCCGGTGAGCTCATCTAAGATAAGGGTAAAGAGATAAGGGCTTAAAGCTTAACCTTGATGTAAGCCAACAATTATAGGAAATTCCCGTGTTAATGCTCCAGATGTCCTCGCCCTTTGTCATTGAATTTATATACATATCTTTGATTATGTCAATGTATGATATATTAACACCTTTCTTTTCTAAGACTCTCCATAAGATCTCTCTTGGAACTCTATCATAAGCCTTCTCAAGACCGATAAACATCATATGCAAATCTTGTTTTTTTTCTCGGTAGTTGTCAATGAGTCTCCTCAAGAGATATATAGCTTTCATGGTCGATCGCCCTTGCACGAATTCAAATTGATTCTTCGAGATGTTAGTCTCTCGTCTTACTCTTCTTTCTATTACTCATTCTCATAGTTTCATAGTATGACTCGTCAATTTAATTCTTCTATAATTAATACAATTTTGTATATCTCATTTGTTTTTATACAAAGGTACAAAAATAATTTCTCTCAATTGGTCCGACATCATCTTTAACTTTAGTATCTTATTGAAAAAACATGTATTCGTAAAATTCTTCCATTCTCAAGTCATATTTATACTTCGATGTGTATGTCGTTTGGCCCAACCACATTTATATTTTTCCTCTTCTTTAGAGCATCATTTACCTCTGATATTTGAATTTTAGGATAAAATGTTATGTTCCTATACTTCTCTGATTTACTTAACTCTTCCAAGTTCAATTCGTTATCTTTTATTTCATTATAAAGTTGATAAAATATCTTTTCCATTGCTCTTTAATATTCATATCATTTATACGTCAAAATTGTATCTATTTCATTCTTTATGCATTTTACTTTTCCTAAATCTTTTGTCTTCATTTCTCTGGCTCGAACAATTTATATATGTCACGCTCACCATCATTAGTATCTAGTCGCTTATAAAATTCTTCATAAGCTTGACTTCCTATTTTACTTACTACATGTTTTTTTTTAAATATATATTGTATAAAATTTAGAATATAATTTGTGTAAACCTTTTTTATTAATATGTTACAAGAGTGTGTATAAAATTATTTATGCACTTTAGCAACAAATGTTAAAGCATTGGAGTGGTTGATTACTAAACTCTCATAAAATGGCTTAGGTTTGAGTTTCCTCCTGTTAAAATTTTTCTATTTTTATATAAATTACTGAAATTGTCTGATTCTGACAAAATCTGCCTGTTTAGTGATTTTTGGGTCCAACCAGGCGGTTCAAAAGTTTGATGGTGGTTCTTGGCTAGGCGGGTTTTCATAGGTCAATCGGACTGGCCGGTGAACCAGTTTGCGGTCCGGTCGATTGAACCATACGGTTCATTACGATTTTCAAAAGACTGATGAGAATTCAATAAACTGTTTATATGATCATAAATGGAGGCTTATCAGTGATTATTTCAATATCTTTTATTACTATTTTTTACTACATTTATCATTTGTGGTCATCTTTGTTGTTGTTGATACATGTTTTATTTTTCATCAATGTTTAGACATTACTGTAAATTCTATATGAAGTCTTTTTGATAGTTTTATTTTTTGTAAATATGTAAGTACATAATTTAATTATTTAATAAAAATTTTAGTCCATACAAGATTTATCCATCATTGGATCTTAGAGATTGATATGTCATTGGATATATCTCATCAAGTCAATCGATATCATTGTAAGTATGTTATGATCTAACTAACAGATTGAAGGTTATTGTATTGGTTTGAATTTAATTTAAAATGACCTAATTTTTAATTTAAAATTGTGGTTCATTCAATATAAAAAGGAGGAACGTATATGTCGACCAATTCCTACAGATAAGAGACTTTCCTTTATAAGTTAGACTACGTTTGAAAAACTTTCTTTGTGCGTCGCTTAAGTTACATGAAATGTAGAACCATATTTTGCAATCATTCATTGCACTTTCTTATGAACAAATCATCTAGTGGTTTCTTTGGATGCACATATGATTGCAGAAGTCACGTGTGAAGAAGAATTGAGATGCTTGAAGAGTTGAATTATATTGACAATTATGTATGCAGACTTTATCTTGTAGAGTTAGAAGAGTAATTGTGTTTGGTTTTTATATACCATAGAAAAATGCGAACATGACATGGAAGATTATCACACATCAAAGTGAGTTTTAATTGATAGTGCCTCTACTCATTGTGTGTTTTTATGATATTTATAAATATCTCATGTGTTGCAATAAAAAAACGTTAATCTGTTGTGAAATCGGATCGAGTTAAGCCGCGGTAGCGCAACGGAATTTCACGAATGAGCAAGAACCAGTATCGCGCAAAATAAAATACGGAACGAGATTCTAGCATGCACAGACGACACAAAAGATTACGTGGTTCGAAGTATGGGACTCCTACTCCACGGGGAGAGCGCGCCGGACAAGATCCACTAAAGTCAGAAAGTTACCGATTACAATAGACATCAATGGGTCGAACAGAGAAAGGAAACAAAAGGCAAAAAAAACTGAAACTGGAGCTATCGGATTTCTGACAGCGTTGTCACCCGGAACGTTGCTCCTCCTGAGCAACCAAAATGCGCGCGCCAAGCTCGGCCGGAACTCCCTCCAGACTACCGTGCTCCTTCGCCGCCGCGCCTGATGCCTGTCTCGTTGCTGCTCTGCCACCGGGCCCAAGACCCGCCGCCACTGCCTGAGACGAAGCCGAAGCCGCCGGAACACAAATCCAACAACTCTTCCTCCCACTGGTTTCACAGTTTGGATCTCACAAATTTTCTCTCTGTTGATGGCCCGATCTCTCTAATCGGCAAGACAAATGACCCCCCAATTTATAATGGCAGTTAACCTTCTCTAATTAGGAGATAATCTAATATAGGAATGGAGAATAACCGGCCATCAAAAGATCTCCAAAAATAACTCCTCCAAAAAAGTTATGAGTCTAATTACAGAAAAAGAAAAGGAATAGTCGGCCACAATTAACTTCCAAAAAATAGGATTCCCAAATTGAATTTCGCCCGGAATAGGTAATAACACCTCCCACGGATTGCCGACGTGGCGCAATCTGGACGATCCATGCGCGTGTGAGGTGTCACGATCCTAACAATCTCCACCTTGACGCCTCACGCAAACGAAACTCCACCTTGACGAACGTAACTCCACCTTCAGCTTAAAACTACCGGCGACTACAAGCCCCCTCTCCCTGGGGCCTGACCGTGATCAACGCGCATCAGAATGAGTCAAGTCAAGACCGCTCTTGAACTTGACTCCAGTCACTGGACTTCCTTGCAAGTTTGTACTAATATCCCTCCAGGATATCTCTCGCAACTTCCTGCCTCTACCCCTGCCGAACTCCTTCAACTCCCGGTGGCGCACCCCGACGTGCTTCGCCCTTGCCCTATAGACCGAGTCTTTTGCAAGACGATTCGCACTCAACCTCTCACTGTGCGACTCCACCTTCTCCTGAGTGATCATGAGTTCCCTGGTGGGACCCTTGAGCCGGATGGCTCCCTTTGCGGCGTCTGGGCTCTCCTGAGATGACTCTCCACCCACGGATGTGAAAGCTTTACCTCCGCCAAGGTCCTCTCTCTGCGTACACGCCCTCGCCACGAAATCTGCCCTGCTCCTCCACCGGTCCTTCCTAGCTTTCTGCTGAGAGCGGATCCTGCTCTTTATAGCTCTATCGAAGGAACTGCGGTCTGGGGAGATCGCATGAAATGCATATGCTACTGTGCCATGTAGCTTGAGAGACGGTTTGACCTCTCTCCTCGCATCTCCCCTGGCAGTCGTGGTGCCAATCAGTCTATAGAGCGACCCAAAACGCTCTCCTCTCAAGACTGTCTGCGCGCCTCTCCTGGCTTCCAAATATCCGCCGTTACTGATAAAAGAATACCCGGCGGCCTCCAGAGTGCCTAACGAAATCAAACTCTTCCTCAAATCGGGCACATACCGAACGTCGGTGAGAGTCCTAACCACTCTGTCAAACATCCTGATCCTGATGTTACCGACTCCCAATATCTCGCACTCTGAAACGTTCCCCATCCGAACTCGACCACCCTCATATTGCCTAAAGCTGGAGAACCACTCTCTGTTCGGGCACATGTGGAACATGCATCCTGTATCCAAGATCCAGGAGCCTGTGGTCTCAATGCTGGGTGCAGCATGAAGAGCGTCGGCATCGCTCTCGTCCTCAGATGCCACCATAGCCAAATCTGGCTCATGCGCCTGCTCCTTGAGCTTCAGCTTCGGACATTTGTCCTTCTAGTGCCCTTCCTCTTTACAGTAGTGACACGTGTTCCTGCCTACGGACTTTTCCCTAGGTCGGTTTTCCCGCTTTCCTTTCCCTCTCGATCTACCACTCAATGTGTCCTTGCTCTTCACGAATAAGCCTTCGTCGGCCCTAGGGCCTGACTTGCTCCTCGTTTCGTTCGAGAGCAGCGTCGTCATCACTTCTTCCATCTTCAGGGTATCCTTCCCGTAGAGGATAGTGGTGACCAGATGATCGAAGGACCTCGATAATGAAGACACCAGGAGCAGAGCCTGGTCTTCCTCCTCGACCTTAACGTCCATACTCCGCAACTGGGAGACGAGCTTGTTGAACACGTTCATGTGATCTAGCAGTTGCGAGCCCTCCGACATTCTCAGGCTGTATAGCTGCTTCTTCACATACAGCTTATTCGTCAGCGACTTGGACATATATAGCTCCTCGAGCTTCTTCCACAAGTCCGTCGTCGTCTCAGCATCCACCACGTTGTACATCACCTCATCGGCCAAACACAGCTGAATCGTGCTGATGGCCTTCAGATCGAGCTCCTCCCATTCGTCGTCCTTCTTCCCGGACTTCTCCTTGCCGAGGAGAGCCTTGTGAAGACCTTGCTGGACGAGAATGGCCTTTATGCGCTTCTGCCAAAGGCCAAAATCAATCTTGCCGTCGTACTTAGAAATCTCGAATTTTACCGACATTGTCTTGCTCGCAGATCTACTGGGCGATCAAGATGATATTCGCGGAACCGATCTGGGAAGATAGGGAGCGGACCAATGTCATCACCCACCGTTGACCCAAATCTAGAACCGGAACGTCCAGGCGATCACCCCCGCGGAACCTCGCTTTGATACCAATTGTTGTGAAATCGGATCGAGTTAAGCCGCGGTAGCGCAACGGAATTTCACGAATGAGCAAGAACCAGTATCGCGCAAAATAAAATACGGAACGAGATTCTAACATACACAGACAACACAAAAGATTACGTGGTTCGGAGTATGAGACTCCTACTCCACGGGGAGAGCGCGCCGGACAAGATCCACTAAAGTCAAAAAGTTACCGATTACAATAGACCTCAATGGGTCGAACAGAGAAAGGAAACAAAAGGCAAAACAAAAAACTAAAACTGGAGCTGTTGGATTTCCGACAGCGCTGTCACCCGGAACGTTGCTCCTCCTGAGCAACCAAAATGCGCGCGCCAAGCTCGGCCGGAACTCCCTCCAGACCACCGTGCTCCTTCGCCGCCGCGCCCGATGCCTGTCTCGTTGCTGCTCTGCCACCGGGCCCAAGACCCGCCGCCGCTGCCTGAGACGAAGCCGAAGCCGCCGGAACACAACTCCAACAACTCTTCCTCCCGCTGGTTTCACAGTTTGGATCTCACAAATTTTCTCTCTGTTGATGGCCTGATCTCTCTCATCGGCAAGACAAATGACCCCCCAATTTATAATGGCAGTTAGTCTTCTCTAATTACGAGATAATCTAATATAAGAATGGAGAATAACCGGCCATCAAAAGATCTCCAAAAATAACTCCTCCAAAAAAGCTATGAGTCTAATTACAGAAAAAGAAAAGGAATAGCCGGTCACAATTAACTTCCAAAAAATAGGATTCCCAAATTGAATTTCGCCCGGAATAGGTAGTAACACCTCCCACGGATTGCCGACGTGGCGCAATCTGGACGATCCATGCGCGTGTGAGGTGTCACGATCCTAACATTAATCAATGTGACAAAATATATTTTTTAACATATAAGCCAAAAATAGATGGGGAACCTTGTGGCACCGATTGAGGTGTTGCATGTTGTGTGACCTTGAGGTCACGAGTTCAAGTCTTGGAAGCAGTCTCTTGCAAAAATGCAAGGCAAGGTTTTCCTACATTTCACTCGGACCCTCGCTCTATGGTGATGCCTTGTGCATCAGGCAACCCTTTTATGAGCTAAAGACAAAATCATGAATGATAATACAAATAGCTCCAAATTGTGTCATTGAGAAAGAACTTTTATATTACAAATTACTATTTTTTTTCTATAATATCTAATTTCTGTAAATATATAAATATAATATGATTGAAAATTCAATTTATTACATATATGATCATATATGGAGAACCATCATTGATTATCTCAACATTCTCATATTACTATTTTTTACTACTTTCATTATCAATGATTCTCTTTGATGTTGTGGATACATATGAAATTGTTTATCAAAGTTTAGACATTATGGCTTCGTTTGGGAGGACTTATTTTAACCGGTCAAGCGGTCATGACCGCATGAATCGGGACTTAAATAAGTCCCGGTTCATGCGGTCATGACCGCTTGACCGGTGAAAATAAGTCCCCCCAAACGAAACCTATATAATGTAAGTTCTGTATGAAATATTTTTGATTATTTTAATTTTTATAAATATGTAATTATAATGATATATAATTTAAAAACATAATTTATTGATTATAACGTCATATATATATGGAGCATAATCGTTTCGACACTTTCTTGCTATCATTTTTACTGTATTCATTATTAGAATTATCTTTGTTGCTGTGGATACCTATGGAATTGTCCATCAATATTTAGACATTGTTGTAAGTTCTGTGTGAAGACTTTTTGAATTATTTTATTTTTTTAAAAATATATAAGTACATAATTTAATTATTTCATAAATATTTTGGCTCATACATGATTTATCACCGTCAAATCTTAGAGATCAATATGTCGTTCAATAGATCTCGTCAAGTCAATCAATATCATAATATGAACATCATGATCTGACAGTTAGATTGAAAATTATTATATTTGAATTTAAATTAAAATGAACTAAAACTCTTTAATTAAAATTATTGTTCATTTAATATATAAAAATAGGAACGTGTATAAGACTCCTCCCCCTTACCAAGGAGTTTACCTGGTCTTATGCCCAGAATCGCCGCCCTATAGTAATACTAACACACGGGTTAGTCGTCATCGTATGACGTTAATCATGTCGGCTATTACGATCATTTAACTTGTAGGCCAATTTTGAGAATAGAAGTAAAACCACTAATATATATATATATAACAAGTTCACAGATCACAGATACATTATAATAATAATGAAAAGTAGTCCACAATAAGTACAAATAAGAGAGCATTGGTTTATGCCCGGTACATACCAAAATAAAACAAAACACTCTCTCACACAACACTAAGCAGAACCAGAACTAACTCTCGTCATCACCTGACGCCGAACAGTAGTAGTGTGTGGTATCTGCTCCTCAAGTCTTGTCACCTCGTCCTACTGGCTGTGCTGGTGCTCCGTCTCCTCGAGCTTCTAAAATGATACGGTCACAACCGACTATTAGTCATAAAAATTAAGTCATTTTGTCCTCGCCTCACCCCTGCTACTCCTAGGCACCGTGCGACAGGACGAAAGCGGAGGACAACAAGGGTTAAAAACAAAAGAGCAGGTGATAGTTGAACTATGCTAACAAAAGTAAGCATCTAGCATTTATATCATTATGCTAGCAACTGTATATGTACAACAAGAGTATAAAGACAGAAATGAAATGAGTAGTAGTACTGAAACGAGAAGCAGTAAAGTAAAAGAAGAACAACACAGTAAAGTAAAGAACTACAACTAAGCTATCATTACAAGAGTACCTTAACTTATATAAATGCTCATACAAACTTATAAGTTACAGTTTCAGGAATTATGACTTATCATATAAAAGAGCTCAGACTAATTTATATGATAAGGATCTACATTATGAATGTCCTAAGTATATATGTATGATATGATGTTTTATGCATGTTATAATTCATGCAACTACAACTCACTCACACGACTTTACGATCACAGATCCTTAGTTCCCACTTTTAGAGTTAACTAAACTCTCTGGTACCACCGTTGTGGCTACGGTAGTAGTGGAGTGAGCGTCTCCACTCCTAGGCGGGTATACACACTACCAGGCTTAGACCTCTCATACGCCTCTATACATGTCCTAGGTGCACTCTAGAGTCTCTACGCACTAATTATTGGCTAGCCCACCAGTCTTTTGAGTCGAGTGTGCGTTTTCGAGGATCGTCCTGCAGACTACAGTATAAACAACCTACTGTCCCCTCAAACTCTCACACCTCGCCAGAGTCATCGTACTGTCGTCGGTGTGACAACTGGCTCAGTATCGCATGACCTACCACTAATTTTTTTGTATGCACATCCAAGTTATTTCAACCCGAGCCTCCAGCTCGCAGGACTAACCCGTCCTGATATACAACTCTCGAGACTCCAACTTACAGGACTAACCCGTCCTGATATGCAAATCTCGAGTCTCCAGCTCGCATGACTAACCCATCTTGATATACAACTCTCAAGCTTTCAGCTCGCGGAACTAACCCGTCCTAATATACAAATTCCGAGCCTCCAGCTCGCAGGACTAACCCATGCTTGAAATAGTAAATTGCAGAAACAAAAGTGCAGTAATAAAAACTGTTGTTAGTATAAGCTGTAGAATTGAAATACTATAAAAAAATAGGACCAGTAGAACACTGGAGTAGTACTGAACTGAAAGTACTGAAAGGAACTCGACTAGTACAAGACTGAAGTACTGAAAAGATAGTTCTGAACTGAAATAAATAAATGAACCAGACTAGTACAAGACTAGAGCACTTAAAAGAAAGCACTAAACTGAAACAAATAAATGAACTGGACCAGTACGAGACTGGAATAAAACATAAAGAAAATAGTTAGCAGTCCAATCACTCTATTTAGGAGGCTTCAGTTCTATCTGTGTTTTCAGGAGACATATTGAGTTCCATCTCCGTTCTCAGGAGGCATGGTTCAGTTCCATCTTCGTTCTCAGGAGGTTTAGTTCAGTTTCATCTCCGTTCTCAGGAGGTTTACTTCAGTTCCGTCTTTGTTCTAAGGAGATTTAGCTCAGTTCCATCTCCATCCTTAGGAGGTTTAGTTTAGTTCCATCTTCATTCTCAGGTGGTTTAGTTCAGTTTCATCTCCATTCTCAGGAGGTTTAGTTCAGTTACATCTCCGTTCTCAGGAGGTATCTTTGGTTTCACTCATTATTAAGATCTGATAACAATTCAGTTGTGCTTTTTTAATCACGGTTTAATCGGATCAGAGAAAGCTTATTATGAGTTGTATTATTATTATTTATCTGATAATAAATATCAACTTGATTGCTTGCGTCAGATCAAATCCGAGAATCTCGTTAGAGGGCGCATTCTTCCTCGAATTTCAATCTCGAAAATCGTTCCCAACACATGAGGGAAATTCTTTACCCGAAACGAGGTTGGAGATTATATTACTCGAAGTTCGTACTTTCATCCTCCGAGTTCACCCAAAATGCTCACAATTTATTTTAAGAATGAGGCGCTCGGTGGTTTCGCAAAAAGCTCGAAAATACTCGGAGCTGGAAAATCTTGGCTCGATAACTCTCGTTGATTAATCAATTGAACTTAATATTCAATATATAAGGTGGCCGCACGATTCAATTTTCATTTTCGAAGAATTTGAGCGCATAAATTTCTGAGCGCGACCCAAGGCTCCAAGAAATGGGAAAATCTTCAATTTTTACCCCAAGATTTCCAAATTTTAATACAATCGTTAAGAGGACCTAAAAAGAGCCTAGTAATTTGTTCAAAAAATTTAGAGTAATTTTGGGTCACTAAATTGGCTAAGTAATTCTTATTTAGGCTTTTAGAAATACCAAATCATCTTCAAAAATTCCCAAAAATTTTATGTATATTGTCCTTATTAAGGGAAACAACTTTTATTTTCAAAATATTTTTCCTAGGAGCCTAGGTTACCCCACAAAAAATATAACACTAATTTTGGTTATAATATTATAATATTTATAGATATTTTAAAATTATAATTTTTATATCATCTTCTTCGCTTCCTGTACCGAAGAAAACGCCCTCACGGGCCTTCTCCACCACCGGTCGGCCGTGACTCTGCCCCCGGCCGACTCCCCGGGGGTGGGCGCTCCCTCCGGCAGTGGTTCGGTGGCCTGTCGTCGCCGACCACCGCTTTGTCAAAACCAAACAGAGCACCTTTGTTAGAGGGGTGGTTTCGCCGCGACGGCGCTCCGGCCGTCGGAGATCATATGCAACGCGTTGGAAAGATCGGGAGGCAGGGGGAGAAGCTTTCCACCTTATTTTTAGGCTTTCGGTGGCTCTCAACGAAGTTGCCATGAGAGGTGGCAGAGGTGGCGGTGGAGCTCGACTGAGCTTTTTCTGGCAAAGTAAAGCTCCCGCAGGGGGTAGTTGTGTTTGGTTGGAGCTGGGGAGCGGAGTGCAATGCTCTGGTGGAGTTAAGGCCTTTAAATAGAGGGAGGGGAGAGCCCGTCCTTCCTCTTATCCTTCTTGGCCATGGCAACCCGAGTGGGATTGAGCCATGGTTACTCCAACTCCAGGTGAGTTTAAGGGGGGGGGAGCTGGCAGCATTTTAGTGGCTGGTTGTACACCCTAGGAGTGGGTAGGGGTTAAAGGCCATTTATACCACATGGGGGCTTGCTTTTAGCCAATAGAAAGAGAGATAAGGAGAGAGAATTTTGGCTTATCCTAGCAAGGCTAGGGCAGGTGGCATCCATCTGAATGGGCAGGGACAACCATGTGTCCTCATCTTGTAGCATAGTTTAGGTGGTCTTGGGCTTTGGAATTGAGAAAGAGAAAGAAAGAGAAGGAGAGGGGCTTTCTCTCTTGACTTGGCCCAGAGCCCTTCCCCCTTGGCTGCCTATATAGAAATTTGAGCCCATGAGTGCTCCACTATGGCCTTAGAGTGGTGGCCTCAAGTTGGGGCATTTGAAAATAAAGTCTCTTAAGAAAATTTGGTTTTTAAAGAGGTTTGACTGAAGCCAACCATAGGGCGGGTCCCCCATGCTGGTTAAAGTCAAAATAGGTCCAACTCACCGGGAGTCGGGTCAAAGTTGGAGTGTTGTGCCACAATTTGTGCGCGCACGTTTTTCCGTGCACGACTGAGCTTGATTTGACCACGATTTGACCACCCTTCATTGAAACTGACCGGGACCAATTCTGTTGACTTTGTATTGACCATACGAATCCAATGCCACTGATCGGGGTCGAATCAGAGTTCGTTTGCTAAGTCTTCAAAATCTGCGCGTTGAGGCGAGCTAAAATTATCAAAACGCTTATAATCATCGTTAGACTTCAAATCGCGACGCAATAAGTTCTGATGCGTCGTATCAACTATACGAAGTCATAGGAACTTACATAACTCAAATCAGAGTTCTATATGTCAATATCCAAAAACAATTTTCGTGATGTTCTACGAGAAACGACCATATCCACCATATGATCTCGAAATTCCACGGAACGAGTTCCAACGCACTCGTATTGACTATACAAGGCCAAACTGACAGAATTCAAACCAGAGTTCTCTAGCTCGATAATCAAAAATTTCGTTTCCGCGACGTTCTATGAGGAACGGTCATATCCACCATATGACATCAGAGTTCAGCGGAACGAGTTTCGACGAGCTCGTATTGACTATACGAGGCCACATGAACTGACAGAACGCAAAACAAAATTCTCTAACTCGATACCCTATCTAGGGTTGCCTCCTACCGGGACACAGGAAGAGGTTCAGGTCACTTTTATTGGGCTCACAAGGGTTCTGGTGGTCCAATAAAAGACAGGATGTAACAATTATAAGACCCCCCAACCTTAGCCCCGGTTCGGGTCGAAGGGGATCTTACATGCCCCAGACGTCCACCCTGTGCTCTTTAAGAATGTCAACCACACTATTAAGCACTAATTGGCCGCCTTGCTCGGCTTGAATCACAACATTCACATCTCATCATAGGGTTCAGCTGAAGTAATAACCGAAAGCACAACAAATATAAATAACAATATATATTAACAGAAAACGCAAAAGGCCGTATCCACTGTTTATACATGAAGCTTGAAGGCTATAATAGTACTACAACTAGCAACTCCTCTCTCTCTCAACTATGCTCGCTAGTACTCACATCTCGAAACTCTAGAGACGACGGGGGTGTCTCTGCTCTGGTATTCCTATCAGCTGGCGTCTCTTCCTGCAGCAGATGGTCGTTACAGTGCTTCATCTCCTGTGAATGGTTATTAAAATAACTGTTAGTCACAGAGGTAAGCAGAAACAAATTTTCTCCCCGGATTCATATACTGGGGACGAGCTCACACACCCAACAAAAGTAGATAGCTGAAGCATGAGACGATTAGTACAACATTTCATGAATCAGCTAGGAGCAACCAAAAAGAGGTGCAACACGGTATAACTGAACTAGTAGCAGTAATATACGTCAGTTATAATTTGGGCTCCACTAGTACAGCAATACAGTAGGTATTCACAACCTATGCAAACATCGCATGCATTCACAGCCGCGTACACATCACATGCATTCACAGCCGCGTACACATTGCAGGCATTCACAGCCCCATACACATCGCATGCATTCACAGCCGCGTACACATCGTAGGCTTTCACAGCCGCGTACACATCACAGGCATTCGTAGTCGCGTACACATCATTGACATTCACAGCCGCGTACACATAACAGGCATTCGCAGCCGCGCATAACACCCTATGTCGACATAGTATGGACCGCTTCTTTTCAAGCATGGTAGCGAGCCCCCGCGAGTCTCACCGATGTGGCTGTCGGTGATAGTGGACAGTCCTGCAACTTCTAGGGGTGGTCGTACCGCATAGCCCAGGCCTAAACGCACAACCTAGTGTACTCATGGATGTGAGCGACATCCGACGATTCAACATTTTGGCTGACCAGCGGAGGAAACCTAACGGGGAAAACATAACGGTCGGTCACCCGCGGTACTCATCTCCCTATCTCCTTGAGTCGTCGAACTTCCCGTACCGGTACGAATTGTCTGCGGAAGTGACTGACCTGCCATAGTTTACTGCAAGCAATTTACCAGCAAACAAGTACAACAGTTTTGTTATCATGCACCGGGTCTACAACGGCTTGCCCTACTATGCTTTAATAGTTCAGGTAAACGACACTTGACTCGACTTTCGACATGGAGTGTGGGAGCACTTCATTTGGAGCTAACTTAGGAGGAACATCTCAACTCCTATTATCCCCAACTAAGACCCAACCTATCAAATCACCGCCCATCAGGGCAAGACCCGTGCTAGAAATTGTAAATTGCGGAAATAAAATTGCAGTAATAAAGCTGCTGTTAGTATAAACTACAAAATTGAAATGCTATAAAGAAATAACATCTGTAGGACATTGGAGTGGTACTAAAATGAAAGTACTGAAAGTAAGTACTGAAAGGAACTAGATCAATACATGACTGGAATAGTACTTAAAAGAAATGAACTAAACTAAAGGTAAATAGTCAGGACCAGTACGAGACTGGAGTACTGAAAAGAAAGTACTGAACTGAAATGAATAAATAAACTGGACTAGTACGAGACTGGAGAACTGAAAAGAAAGTACTGAACTGAAATGAATAAATGAACATGACCAATACAAGACTGGAATAAAACATAAAAAATGGTTAGTAGTCCAATCACTCCATTCAGGAGGCTTTAGTTCTATCTCCATTCTCAAGAGACATATTCAGTTCCATCTTCGTTATCAGGAGGCATGGTTCAGTTCCATCTCCGTTCTCAAGAGGTTTAGTTCGGTTATGTCTCCGTTCTCAAGAGGTTTAGTTCAGTTTCATCTCCGTTCTCAGGAGATTTAGTTTAGTTTCATCTCCATTCTCAGTATATTTAGTTTAGTTCCATCTCTGTTCTCGGGATGTTTAGTTCAGTTTCATCTCCGTTCTCAGGAAGTTTAGTTCAGTTCCATCTCCGTTCTCAGGAGGTTTCTTTGGTTTCACGCATTATTAAGAACCAATAACAATTCAGTTGCGCCCTTTTTAATCACGGCTTAATCAGATTAAGAGAAGCTTATTATGAGTTATATTTTTATTATTTATCCGAGAATAAATATCAACTCGATTGTTTGCGTCAGATTGAATCTGAGAATCTCGTTAGAGAGTTCACATTCTTTCTCGAATTTCAACCTCGAAAATTGTTTCCAACACATGAGAGAAATTCTTTACCCGAAACAAGATTGGGGATTATATTACTCAAAGCTCGTACTTTCATCTTCCGAGTTCACCCAAAATGCCTACGAGTTATTTTAAGAACGAGGTGTTTGGTGGTTTCGTAAAAACCTCAAAATACTCGGAGCTGGAAAATCTTGCCTCAATAACTCTCGTCGATTAATCAATTGAACTTAATATTCAATATATAAGGTGCTCGCACGCTTTGATTTTCATTTTTGAAGAATTTGAGCTCATAAATTTTCGAGCGCGACCCAAGGCTCCAAAAATTGGAAAATCTTCAATTTTTACCCCAAGTTTTTCTAATTTTAATACAACCTTTAAGAGGGCTACAAAGAGCATAGTAATCTTTTCAAAATTTTTCGAGCAATTTTGGGGCTCTAAATTGGCCAAATAATTCTTATTCAGGGTTTTAGAAATAACAAATCATCTCCAAAAATGCCCAAAATTTTTATGTAAATTGACCTCATTAAGGGAAACAACTTTCATGTTCAAAACTTTTTCTTAAGAGCCTAGGTTACCCCACAAAAAATATAACACATATTTTAGTTATAATATTATAATATTTATAAATATTATAAAATTGTTATTTTTATATCATCTTCTCTGCTTCCTGTACCGAAGAAATCGCCCTCACGGGCCTTCTCTGCCGCCGGCCGACCGTGACTTCGCCCCCGACCGACTCCCTGAGGGTGGGCCCTCCCTCCGGCACTGGTCTGGCGGCCTGCCGCCGCCGGCCACCGCCAGCCAAAACCAAACAGAGCACCTCCATTAGAGGGGTGGTGGCGCCGTGGTGGCGCTCCAACCGCCGGAGATCACATGCAATACGTCAGAAATATATGGAGGAAGGGGAGGAGAAGTTTTCCACCTTATTTCTAGGCTTTCGGTGACTCTCGACAAAGTTGCCATGAGAGGTAGCGGAGGTGGCGGTGGAGCTCGGCTGAGCTTTTTCGGACGAAGCAGAGCTCCAGCAGGGCGTGGCTGTGTTCGGTTGGAGCTGGGGAGAGGAGCGAGTCTCCATTGAAGCCTTGGGGGTGTATTTATAGGAGGAGAAGCAGAGCACCTTCCTCCCATTATTCTTCTTGGCCACAACATCTAGAGGAAGAAGATGAGTTTGGCTAACCTAACCCTGACAAGGTGGGGGCGAGGTGGCTACTTTCTATTGACTGGTCGTACCTCTAGTGGCTAGCATATGAGTTAATTCTAATAGACATGAGGGAAAAGAATGTTACGACCAATGAGGAAGAGAGAGAGTGGGAGCAAAGATTGGTTCAACCAATCAAATTGAAGCAACTAACAGTGCTCTATTAGAGTCACATGGTCTCATCTTGAATCATAACTTAGGTGGGCTTGGGTTTTGTAATTAAGAAAGAGAAGGAGAGAGGCTCTCTCTCCCTATTGGGTTGGCCCAAGGCCCACGCAACCTGCTTATCATTTTTGCTGGAATATAAAGCCCAAGTAGGACTAAGGTTGGGCCCAAGGGTGGTTTACATGAATGGCCTCAAGTGAGTTTGACTAGAGACTTAAAATTTCTTAAGGAAAATTTGGTTTTTAGAGAGGTTTGACCAAAGTCAACCATGGGGTGTGCCCCCATGTTGGTCAAAGTCAAAATAGGTCCGAGTCATTGGCGGTCGGGTCAAATTTAGGGTGTCGTGTAACAATTTGTGTGTGCACGCTTTTCAGTGCATGACTGAGCTTGATTTGACCATGGTTTGACCACCCGTCATCGAAACTAATCGGTACCAATTTTGTTGAATTTGTATTGACCATATGAATTCAATGCCACTGACCGGGGTCGAATCTGAGTTCGTGTGCTAAGTATTCAAAATCTGCGCGTCGTGACGCGCTAAAATTGTCAAAATGCTCATAATCATCGTTATGCTTCGAATCGTGACGCAATGAGTTCCAATGTGTTCATATCGACTATACGAAGTCATAAGAACTGACCGAACTCAAATCCGAGTTCTCTATGCCAATATCCAAAAATCTCATTTTTCGCGACTTTTTACGAGAAACAGTCATATCCACCATATGACTTCGAAATTCTACGGAACGAGTTCCAACGCACTCGTATTGACTATACGAGACCACAGGAACTGACAGAAGTCAAATCATAGTTCTCTAGCTCGATATTCAAAAATCTCGTTTTCGCGCCGTTTTACGAGAAACAGCTGTATCCACCATATGACCTCGAAATTCAACGGAACGAGTTCCAACACACTCGTATTGACTACACGAGACCACAAGAACTGACATAACTCAAATCAGAGTTCTCTAGCTCAATATTCAAAAATCTCATTTTCGCGACGTTTTACGAGGAACAACCATATCCACTATATGACCTTGAAATTCAACGGAACGAGTTCCAACGCACTCGTATTGACTATACGAGACCACATGAACAGATAGAATTCAAATCAGAGTTCTCTAGCTTGATATCCATATCTAGGGTTACCTTCTACCTTGGTATGAGCTACAAGTAGATGTTCGGGTCACTTGTATTGGGTCCACTAGAGTTCTGATGGCCCAATAAACGTCGGGATGTTACATCTTGGGCATGCAGCTGCGTTAAATACGGATTGGGAGAGCCTTGTCGACCCTTTGATATCCTCCCCGACTTGATTCAAATTTAGTTCTCCCTTTGATGTCCTCCCCGACTCGATCCAGATTTAGTTAATTCACTTTTATGTTCAAACTTAGTTTTCTTTGCTTGGAGACGTCCATAATTGTTGTCTTGTCAAACATGCGTTCTACGAATGACGGGTTGAGTATAATGTTCGGTATTTGCGAGTGGTGATTGCGTCAGGGAAATGCTCTGGCTGAGTATTGTCATGCGGGGCACCAACCTCCGTCATGCAATGCATAAACAATAATAAGCCGTTCTCCCTGAAAGGGAGATGCAGCTCTGGCCCATTTCCATTCCTCCCATCCCTCCACCGCGCTCATCTTCCTCGATCACCTTCTTGTGATTGACCTCGTGAATCAATCTTTAAGCCGTCGTAGCTGCTATTGGAGCGAGCGTAAATTCAGCTCGAAAATGGGTTGGGAGAAGAGGATCGCAAGAAGGAAATTGAAAGATTCATCGATTTCAGATCACAGCGAGCTAGCTCTCGCGAATCTGAGCTGCCACTGGCCCACCTCAACAACCATAGTCAAGTGCTCATGAGGGACAGAGATGGCACCGCGCTGCAAGAAAAGAAAAAACAACACACATGAGATAGTGCACGAGGGGAATGAGGGAGGAATCATGCAGTCACGACAGTATCTCGGCTGTGATATTTATTTTAGCACGATGACACTCCCCTTGTGGCCCCCGAGCATTGTACTCCGGTTATCACTCGATTTTCAAATGGGCTTAGGGGGGTGGGGGAGTGGTGTTGTCCCGAGAAATTGTCATGTTTAAGGTATTGTCGTTGCCCAATGGGCCCCTTCGCACTCTCGCGCAAATAAAAAAGAGAGATGACATTGGAAACAAACTTTGTTTGGAGGGGGCAGATTCGCCGTCGGGCGGACGGGCGGACAGACTAAGGGGATCAACCCCTCCCATAAAATTAGCAATTTTCCAACAGGTTTCATTCGCGAGGAGGTGATCGTGATCGCCTGAATTTCATTAGCAGGAAAACCTTTTCCTAGAAGTGCAACCTCGGATCGGTTCGATTCGGTTCCTCAAAGAACATGCTCATATAGGTTCGATTCTAAACTTTTGGAACCGTAACTGACCCCACAGTCCTAATGTATATATAGAACCAGATCCGAACTGTTACTTTACTTCGGTTCCAGTTCGGTTTTTGGTTCTACATAAATTTTAAAATAATTAAAAAATGACTCTTTAAACTCATGATTATTTGTAATACAAGTATCAATGTCTCAAAATAATTAAATCATAACTCTCTATAATGTTGAAGTCATACAACTACACAAGTACAATCAATTTTTCTTTTAGCCAGACAACTATATACTCAAATATTTTCTCGTAGTTAGTCATACGACTACAATCATTATCTCAAAAATATTGTCTTTAGAAGTGATATTCGGTTCTCGCCTGTTAAGGACAGACCCACGTGGAGGCACACCAGAGTCCAAAAATTGGCGATTTCCACTGTTCGCATGTTCCGTCTTCTTCCACCGTATAATTTCGTTTCGCGATTTTCACTTTCCATTACTCCTCCTTCTGCCTTTCGTTTCTTTTTTCTCCCAAGCCACTCTCTCTTCAACGTGTGCATTTTTAGGCTTTGTCCGGTGGAAATAAGTGTAACACCCCGAAACTCAAAAGAGCGACGGGTGGCATTTTGAGCCAAGTTTAGAACTTGGTAGGGGTCACACGGCCTAGGACACGAGCGTGTCCCAGGGGCGTGTCGTGCTCGTGTCGACGATCTGGCCGAGTGGTCGACGAATTTGGAGTCGACGATCGTCGAGCAGCGAACACGGCCTAAGACACGGGCGTGTCCCAGGCCGTGTCCTTCACGGGGTGAAGTCGGGCCGTGACGGGGGTGATACATAGGGTCAGCACACAGGCCGTGTCGGGTAGACACGGGCACGTCAAACTGCGACACGGGCGTGTCGAGTACCCATGTCCCTTTCGGGCATTTTTGGTCCTGTGTCGATGGAGTAACATGGCACACTACACGGACGTGTCAAGTTTAACACAGGCGTGAAGGGTGCCCGTGTTCTTTTCGGGATGCGTCGGTTTCAATGGCGAATGGGGAACACGGCCATGGACACGAGCGTGTCACAAGCCGTGTTCGGCCCAGATTTTGGATTTCAAACCCGAATCGTGGTCGTCCGTTTCCTTATTTTGGAATCTAACGACTTGGGGCTGTTCTTGCTAGGTTATAACCGGGAATAGGGTTTAGAAACCCTCACTTCACCCAAGCATTCTCTTTCTAAACTTTTAGGGAGAGGGGAGAGCAAGGAAGAAGAAGGAAGCTAGATCCGGCCGCCGGCGGAGCCTTGGAGCCCCAAATCGCAAGCCGACTTCGGATCTACGGAGGCGAGGACATTGCGGTGCTTTTCATCTGCATAGTTTTACATGGCACTAAGGAGAAATGCTATGGTAGAGATTCTCATCCTAGGACATGTGAAGTCCTCTTTTCTTTGCATAGGAAGCCCGCTCTCGCGAGTTTGCGGTGAGTTTGAGGCGTTTCTTCGGGTAGACATGAATAGTCCTCATTGTTTAGCATGTAGAGTCCGTAATCGAGAATCGGACATAGGCATGATGTGTGATGCCTACCCGGACAAGTTGGTATGGATCGGTGATGTTGCATTGCATGAACGGCCGGAGAAGACTCTGCGCCGATGGTTGTTTTTTGGGTTTTCTACACGGTAGATTGCAACAGGGAGCCTTGTGGATTAACTCCAAGGTACACCCGGAAAACTGGGCAGATGCGTGATTCTGCCAAACATGGTGGCCTGGGAGCCAACTTGCACATAACCGGGTTATGTGAATTGTGTGATCGAATTGGGACTCGGGGAAGTTTGACCCGAGCCTATGTCTTAAGATGACAGAGTGGTGTGAGCAACGGGTTAGGTGGAACCGTACCCGCTCTATGTCGTGTAAGACCCCCCTCCCCCTTACCAAGGAGGGCAACCGGATCTTATGCCCAGAACCGCCGTCTTACGGTGGCACTAACTCACGGGTTAGTCGACACCGCAACACGCCGATTCTGCCGGCTAGTACGATCATAAACCTGTAGGCCAATATGAGAAGAAAGAAGTAAACTGTATATAAAAACCATCAGTCCACAAGTCACAGTACAATCATGTAAAAGAAATGAATAGTACAATAGTCCACAATATAGTACCAATGAAAGAGTAAAAAGGGCTTATGCCCAGTACATCAAATCTCTCTCTCACAAAATCATAAATGCGGAAGCTACACTAGAACATCAAGACTCGTCCCACCTGAAGACGCACAGTAGTGGTAGTAGCCTGCTGAAGCGGTATCTGCTCCTCATGTCCTGCCTCCTCGACGTGCTGGTGCTCCATCTCCACGGGCTCCTAAAAATAGTTGGTCACCGACCATTAGTCAAAAAGACTAAGTCGTTTCCTCCGCACCTCGCCCCGCAGCTCCTAGGCACCGAGCGGGAGGACGAAGCGGAGGACAACAAGGGGTAGCAAAATGGAAGCAGGTGACAATATCTATCTAGAGTGGTACTAAGTAATGAAATTCTACTCTAGCAATGCTAAGTACAGTACAAGTAGTAAGTAAGAGCGGTGCAGTAAAGGAAAGTAAAGAAACAGCAGTATGAACAAGTAAATAAGCTAAGCTATCACTAAGCTATCATCACAAACGTACCCTAACTTATATAAATGCCCATACAAATATATAAGTTAGGGTTTCCAGGAAATTTAACTTATCATATAAAAGAGCCCATACTAATTTATATGATAAGGATCTATGAAGCGTATGACCTAATATGAATGAATGATATGATGCAATTTTATGCGCAGGCAAGTGCAACTCACACACAACGACTCTGTGATCACAGACCTTTAGTTCCCACTTTTTGAGAGCTAGCATCACTCTCGGGTACCACCGCTGTGGCTACGGCAGCAGCGGAGCGGGCGTCTCCGCTTCTAGACCGGTATGCACACTACCAAGCCTTAGACCCCTCTCATACGCCTCTGTACACGTCCAAGGTGCACTCTAGAGTCTCGCGTACGTACTTTGCTGACAAACCCGTCAGTCTTGTTGGGTCGGATGTGTGTTATCGGGGGTCGTCCTCCAGACCGCAGTGTAAAACAACCCACTGGCCCCTCTAACTCCCACAACCGCCTGGTGCACCGTACTGCCATCGATGTGACGAACGGCCAGTACCGCATGCCCCGCCATGATATTTATGCACATGCAAGTAATTCATACCGAGCCTTCCGCTCGCAGGACCAAAACCCGTCCTGAATCCCTCAAACCCAAACCCGGGTGAGAACGCACATCAGTGCCTTTATACCAACTCCCTCCAACCCTAGACGGGTGAGCATATATCATAAATTTCTCCAACCCCCACACGGGCGAGAAGGTACAACAATGTCCTAACCTATTAAGCTACTCTTGTCTACGGTTTATTATACTTAGAGATTTAAGGATTAATCCCAGGACTGCCCCGGTATTCCCTGTGAAGGGCTCTCAAGGGGCACTAGGAACTGTGTTGGGATTACGCCCAGCGTTCCCTTTCGCAAGGATACTTATTTTAGTTGATGACTACCCATGTATCTCCCCAGCTCTCCTTATTGCTTTAGTATAACCCTAGTGACTTAAGGTATTACCGGGAAACCGACGGTCTTCCGCCGATCCCCGCTCCAGTTGCTAGCTAAGACTTGCACTTTTAATCCCTCACTAAGACAACTCTACCCACCAGGGTTACTCATGTTGAACTCTCTCTTATTTCTGCCGATAATCAATACCCTGGTAATCCCCTAAGGCAAGACCTATTTGTGTTATATGCAGACCATGACCTATGGTTATCCTAGAAATGTGATCTTCCAAACCTTAAGGAATCTTGCCCCTAAATATTTATCCTAAGGTGTTATGGACTAAGGGAACTACCCTAAGAATTCTCGTAATTTTCCTTGGTCAAATAGTCCTTTAATTAATTCTTTTAATTTAAATGTTAGGTCACTTTACACATGAAGTAGTTTGATTAAGTATCCACTGACCTAGGGAATTTTTCCTGAGATGTATATTGACAAAATATTGCTTCCTACAGAATTTCATAATTTTCCTTAAATTATTTATTATCATTTTCAATTTAATATCAATTCCACACAAATTCCATTTTCCAAATGATGTATAGGCATTATGTACTCAAAAATTCCAGAAAAATTACAAAGCTTTTAGGACACTAATTTATGACTATTGGCAGAGAATCATCAACATTCATTGTAAGATGGCCTATAGGATTCCATTATAAGATATTTACCAAAATGCCATTGTACTAACTTAACACAAATAATGCATCCATTAAATTCTGAGAAATTTATGCAAGACTAATAATAACATTTTATAGCAATAGAATAAATTCCAAATTTTTCAGAAGTATATATCCATCATTTCAAGAATTTACAAGATAAGGGTAAAATGGGGAATTTAGGGTATCTACTCCAAAAGTTCTTCAAAACAGAGAAATCATATTTTTCCTAAGTCCAATGTGATCTCATCTATGCCTTGGCAAAATTGTTTGAGTTTGTACTTGAAGAAACCCTATTTTTCAATTTTATTTCCAAAATAGCTATATTTAAAATAAATTCCAATAAATAGAATTTGATTCCAAAAATTCCATTATTAATTTGAGGGATGAAATTTACCCTAATGAACCACTGTAAATAATTTCATGACTCTTGCATGTCACCATTGGGCTAAATACACCAATTTGCATTTTTGCTATTTGCACACCAAGGCTAAACATAGGCTAGCACATGTAAGTGGATTTCCCTAACATGCAGTGAACCCAAGGTGCTGAAAATTTTATCATGCACCAAGGATGACCCCACTGACCCACCACCAAAATATGGGGCCATGGGGAGGAGTAGAACTCCATATATGTCATTTATTTATATTTTGATATTTTACCAAAAACTATAGGAAAATATTCTCTAAAAATTCCTAAATTTTGGTAGGAGCTAAGTATGTCCTAGTCATGCATGTGCCCAAAATTTGGGGCCATGGTGACTAATATTGTGACCAGGGCATCCGATTTAATTTCTGCCCTACTCTAGGACCAGTCCTAGGAGAAATGTCCTACAGGACTGTACAATACACCAAAATGTATGTTTAGGGTGGCATATTAAAGGTAAGACCCTAGGCTACATTTTTCATTAAGGGGCTAAGTTCTGGAAATGCCTCTAAGAGGCCTAAATTTAACTTGCACGTGACAGCAAAAACAGGGACAGAAAATTGAATTTTGATGTAGCACGAATCTTAAAGCAGGATGGATGGCATTTGTTCATCTTCTTCCTCCAGCCAAGGGCCGAGATTGTCCCGACCTGGAGCACCTTCAAACCTCATTTCCCGGCCACCCCTTAGCCTCCACGGCCGGCTACCACCACCACCACCTCCGTTGAGGTGGTGGCCAACGTTTGGCGGCGAAATGGTGGCCGGAGGCGGCGGTTTCCGGCGAACTTGCACTCCATCAAAATTCCAAATCCATGAAAAAGCTCACCTTGGATCTGGCTCATTTGAGCCCGATGTCTCGCCTAATAGATCTAGGAAACTAGTACGGGTAGAGGTGAGGTGAAACAGACCTTGATTGGGGCTTGGCGGCGGGTTTGGCGGCGGTTGGCCATGGAAGTTTTCCTCTCCGGCGAGCTTGCTCCCGAACCCGATTCTCCACCAAAAGCTTTGATCCAGATATCGAATTCCACTCCTTTCGGCCTTCTGAAGCTAATGGTGAGGTCTGTTTGGACTGAGGTGGGCTATAAGTGGAGTTAACTCCAAGGTGAGCTCGGTTTGAGCTTTGGAGGCTTCACCCATGGTGCCATGTGGCTCTCAGCTCTGGTATTCTGCTGGAAATGAAGAGTGGAGGTCGGCCACCTGGTTTTGGGCAGCCAAAACCAGCTGATGGGGTGGCCATGTGGCCACCATTTCCTTCATTCCCCTTTCTCTCTCCTCTTTTCCTAAAAATTCCAATTTTACCCCCTTGCATGTACTCTCTCTCCTGATTTAGAGGGGTAGGACTGGTCTTGTTCACTTGGGCTGACTATGAGCCAATTTTGGTGGGCTTGGTCCAAGGGGAAATGACTTGACCTTCATTTCATTCCTTAGGTCAAATTGTTGACCAAATTGACTTTTAGGGTTGACTGGTCAACCATGGTGGGTGGACTGACCCCACTTGGTGGAAATGGGTCTAGTGGCACCACCCAACTTGGTTTGGGTCAAGGGGGTGCCCCACTTAGGTTAATTAGGCCTATGAGTGTGGGTTTGACCAAATTAAGCCCAAGGTTGACTTTGGTCAATTGGGGTCAAAATGTTGACCCAGTGACATACCCTAGGGTCCACTTAGATTGTCTTTAGGGTTAGGGCAATGTGGTGGGGTCATGGTGTGGCTAGGGTCCCCACTTAGGCTAGTTTGACCTAGTTTGACTATGGTCTTATAGTGGGTCCCACATGGCTACCACCCACTACCTAGGGTCAAACCTAGCTGATCTCCTTAAGTCTCACCCCATGCCTAACCCAATCTAAGTTGAGGGGTCTAGAAGTAACATGGGATGTTACAAATTCCAATAAACAAGAAAATAATTTCGTCCCCGAAATTTAAGTTCGGGTCTACGGGGTTCTATTTGCAAGAATCATCAAGAAATTTAAAAGCATAACTTAAATGTACCTGATGCGAATAGCTCCGGGTGTTGCTCCAGCATCAGATCCCTCGGCTCCCAAGTGTGCTCCTCCCGTCCATGGTTGGACCATAGCACCTTCACAAGAGGGACCTTCTTCTTCCGCAACACTCGGATGGCTGTATCGTCAATCCGGATCGTCTCCAACCTCACTGATCTGTCAGGCTCTACCGGTCCGGCTGTAGTAGTAATGTGCTGCTCCGGCCGAAGGAGAGCTCTTCGCAAGGAAGAGACATGGAAGACGTCATGTAATGCACCCAACTCCGGTGGCAGCTGTAGTCGGTAAGCCAAGGGGCCGATCCGCTCCAGGATCAGGTAGGGCCCCATGTATCGTGGACTGAGCTTCTTGTGCCTCCGCACCCGAGAAACACCGTGTACTGGACGTATCTTCAAGAATACCCTGTCTCCAACCTGGAACTCCACCTTCCGGTGCCGAGCATCATAATACTTTGTCTGCCTGCTCTGGGCCTCCAATAGCCGATCCCTGATCAATCGAATCTGAGCCTCAGTGTCCTCTATATAATCAGATCCCAGAGCCCTGGTATCCACATCCTGTACCCATGATAGTGGTGTCCGGCATCTCCTTCCATAAAGCGCCTCGTATGGAGCCATCCTGATGCTAGCCTGGTGGCTGTTATTATACGAGAACTCGATCAATGACAGCAGCCTCTCCCAAGGCCTCCCCGTATCCAATATGCATAATCTGAGCAGGTCCTCCATGGTCCGGATGGTCCGCTCGGTCTGTCCGTCGGTCTGCGGGTGGAAGGCGGTACTAAAGGTAAGCCGAGATCCCAAGTAAGCATGCACGGCCCTCCACTCGCTCGAAGTGAACCGACCATCACGGTCCGAAACAATAGTCCTGGGGATACCATGATATCTGATGTACTGCTCCACAAATAGTCTCACCAGGACTGCAACTGGGGCATCCTTCCGAACTGGAATAAACTGCGCTACCTTGGTCAATCTATCCACTATAACCCATATAGAATCATGCCCAGAGTGGGAGCGAGGCAATCCGTGTACAAAGTCCATAGCAATGTCCTCGAACTTCCACTCTGGAACTGGCAGTGGCTGTAGTAAACCTCCCGGGCTCTTGCATTCTGCCTTCACACGCTGGCAGGTCTCGCAATGGGTCACAAAATCTGTGATCTCCCTCTTCATTCCGGGCCAATACATAGACTTCCGCAAATCTGCCCACATCTTGGTGATGCCGGGGTGCACTGAATATCTCGAGCAATGTGCCTCTCGGAGTATGTCATCCCGGATACTGCCCCCTGCTGGTATGTAGATGCGCCCCCGGAACCGAAGAAGATCATCCTGTAACGTGTAGTCCTCGACCTTGCCCCTCTCTAGGGCACTGAAAATCGGCTGTAACGCAGCATCCAGCCTCTGATGTGCTCGGATGCGCTCCTGTATATCATATCCGCTGATCACTGAGCTCAAATACTCTCTATATACAACTGGCTCAGTCTCGGACACCATGGTAATGTGCATGTCCTCCATCATCTGTAGCAGCTCTATAGACATCAATCGGGGCTCCGATCCAGAAGTGCCGGCCCTCCTGCTTAAGGCATCCGCAACCGTGTTCGCTTTTCCCGGATGATAGTGGATCTTGTAATCATAATCACAGAGGAACTCCAGCCACCTCCTCTGTCTCAGGTTTAGGTCCTTCTGCGTATCGATATACTTGAGATTGTTGTGATCTGAAAAGATGTCACAATGAATCCCATATAAGTAATGCCTCCATATCTTTAGGGCGAAAACCACAGCCCCGAGCTCTAGATCATGTACTGGATAGTTATGCTCATGCTTCTTCAACTGTCTCGAAGCATAAGCAATAACGTGTCCATGCTGCATCAGGACCGCACCCATCCCCTGGTAAGAGGCGTCCGTGTAGATCTGGAATCCTTCGCTCCCGGATGGAAGCGCAAGGATGGGGGATGAGATGAGTCAGTCCTTCAGCTCCTGAAAAGCCGTCTCACACCGCTCTGACCAAACAAAATTTGCATCCTTCTTCGTCAAGGACGTGAGGGGGAGTGCTATCCTCGAGAACCCCTCCACGAACTTGCGGTAATAGCCTGCTAGTCCCAAGAAACTGCGGATGTCAGATGCGGTCTTCGGCCGTGGCCAATCCCTCACTGTCTCTATCTTGGCCGGGTCCACTGCTAACCCAGCCCCACTGATCGTGTGCCCCAGGAATGCCACCTCCTGCAACCAGAACTGGCACTTTGAAAATTTTGCGTACATCTGGGTCTCCCTCAGCCTCTGCAAGACCTGTGCCAAGTGCTCCGTATGCTCCTCCTGGGTCCGAGAATAAATAAGGATGTCGTCGATGAATACAATCACGAAGCGGTCTAAGAAAGGCTCGAAAACACGGTTCATTAGACTCATGAATGCAGCAGGAGCATTCGTGAGCCCAAAAGGCATCACCGTGAATTCGTATAATCCATAGCGCGAGCTGAAAGCCGTCTTCGGTATGTCCTCTTCCCTGATACGGAGCTGATAGTAGCCGGATCGCAAATCTAACTTGGAGAACCAGAATGCTCCCTGTAGCTGGTCAAATAACTCATCTATCCGAGGCAGAGGATAGGTGTTGCGGACCGTCAACCGGTTCAGCTCCCGGTAATCTATACATAATCGCAGTGATCCGTCCTTTTTCTTCACAAATAGAACTGGCGCTCCCCATGGCGATGAACTAGGCCGCACAAATCCTGACTCGACTAGCTCCTGTAGTTGAGTCCTGAACTCTGCTAACTCCCTAGGAGCCATCCTGTAGGGTGCCCGGGACACCGGCTTCGCTCCCGGTACTAGCTGAATCCTGAAATCCAAATCTCTAGCAGGCGGTAGCCCGGGCAATTTCTCCGGGAATACGTCGGCGAAATCCCGAACCACCGGAATATCTGAGATAGTCGTCTCTGTTCCCACCATCTCGAAGCAGACAATATAGACTTCTTCACCCTGCTCATGGGCCTTCACAGCCTGTATAGAAGATAACAGTAGGTGGCAGATAGGCTGGATACCTTCAACGATAACATGAGAGTCGCCATGTCTTTGCGTGATCCTCCTGGACGGGCAATCTATCTGGGCATGGTTCCGATGCAACCAGGCCATGCCCAAGATCAAATCAAAGTCCTGCAGCTTCAGAATGGTCGCCGGCGCCTCAAATGCCTTGCCGCCAATCTCGGCCTCCATGTCGCAATGTGCAGTGGTCCGCAGTTCCGACCCATCGGGTAGACGTACCCTCATCTCTAGTCCAGGGAACCTCTCCACGCCTTCGAGTCCGTCGATGAAGGCCTCGGATACGAACGAGTGTGAAGCACCCGTGTCGAAGAGAGTATGAGCGGGCTTGCCGCTGATCATAACTATGCCTGAGATTTGTTTATGTGAAAGTTAATTGTTGTCCTATAGTTCCAGGTATTATATATATATCTTTGAAAATTCAAGAAATTTCATAATTAACTTCAAGTACCTGTGATAACCTCCTCGCGATTCCTCGGCTCTGTGAGGTCCAAGGCGTATATCTGCTCCTGCTCGCGTCTCCTGCCGTGATATCCCCGACCTCGGCCTCGTCCTCGGCCCTGCTGTACTGGGGCCACTGGAGGTGGAGGAGGAGGAGGGGGATGGAATCGGTGCGGGCACTCCGACCTGATGTGCCCAGGCTGGCGGCATCCGTAACAAACCACTTGTCGGTGGCCTCGGTCATCCTGTCTCCTCGGATCATGCATCTGTAGAGGTGGGGGAGCCAATGCTGGAGGAGGCCCCTGCTCCTGCCTGAAGTTGGGACGACGACGTCACCCACCCCTCCTGTATCCGATGGTCCTGCCTCTCTGAGAGCCCCTACTGCTCTCACCTGATGTCGATCCATCAAATGGTCTCTTCCCTCCGGCTCGCACCATCAGCTGGTCAGCCTCCAGCTTCTTCGCCATCTCGATGATCTGTCTGGATGTGCCATGAGAAATGAATAACAGAGCCTGCCTCAAATCATCCCTGAGGCCCCGGTAGAACCTCTTCGCATACCTCCTATCATCGGTGTCCTGAATCCACGCGAACCTGGCCAAGTGGGAGAACTCTCTCTGGTACTCTATCACTGATCTAGTCCCCTGCTTGAGGTTCAAAAACCTCTCCTCCAAAGCATCTCTGTCCATAGCAGAGACGAAGTGCTCCAGAAACACATCACCAAACTCCTCCCAAGATATCTCTGACAGCTCAAAGTCCACATAAGTAGACGCCCGGACTGATTTCCACCATCTCTTTGCATGAGCCTCTAGCACAGAGGTGGCTAGGGGTACTGCCTGGCCGACTGGGCAGCTGATGCCCGCTAAGATCTCGTGTATGGCCTCCAGCCATTCTTCCGTCTTCACCGCATCCTCTGTCCCACGGTACGTCGGTGGGGACAAGCTCTTGAATGCACTCAGCCAGCTCGACCCCGGATTTGGCTGTGGAGCCGGGACTTGCTGGGCTCTAAAGGCATCCAAAATCGCCGTCAGGGTCTGCCCCAACTCCGTCTGTAAGAATGGAGTGACAGCTGGAGGGGGAGGAGCCACATTTTGCGGCGCTGCGACCTGTGGAGGTTGCATAAAGGTAAGGTTAAAAAAAACAAAACCGGCCTAACACATTGTACTTCGTGGACCATTTATGTGACTTTACACATGGGCACACCACTGCTTCCGCTGCATAGTTTGTCCGCAAACTAATGCTCGGGCGGGGGTGGTCCCATGTTGTGGACTTCTTTCTCATATGATCGTTGTTCAAGTGATACCAGTTTGTAAGACCCCCCTCCCCCTTACCAAGGAGGGCAACCAGATCTTATGCCCAGAACCGCCGTCTTACGGTGGCACTAACTCACGGGTTAGTCGACACCGCAACACGCCGATTCTGCCGGCTAGTACGATCATAAACCTGTAGGCCAATATGAGAAGAAAGAAGTAAACTGTATATAAAAACCATCAGTCCACAAGTCACAGTACAATCATGTAAAAGAAATGAATAGTACAATAGTCCACAATATAGTACCAATGAAAGAGTAAAAAGGGCTTATGCCCAGTACATCAAATCTCTCTCTCACAAAATCATAAATGCGGAAGCTACACTAGAACATCAAGACTCGTCCCACCTGAGGACGCACAGTAGTGGTAGTAGCCTGCTGAAGCGGTATCTGCTCCTCATGTCCTGCCTCCTCGACGTGCTGGTGCTCCATCTCCACGGGCTCCTAAAAATAGTTGGTCACCGACCATTAGTCAAAAAGACTAAGTCGTTTCCTCCGCACCTCGCCCCGCAGCTCCTAGGCACCGAGCGGGAGGACGAAACGGAGGACAACAAGGGGTAGCAAAATGGAAGCAGGTGATAATATCTATCTAGAGTGGTACTAAGTAATGAAATTCTACTCTAGCAATGCTAAGTACAGTACAAGTAGTAAGTAAGAGCGGTGCAGTAAAGGAAAGTAAAGAAACAGCAGTATGAACAAGTAAATAAGCTAAGCTACCACTAAGCTATCATCACAAACGTACCCTAACTTATATAAATGCCCATACAAATATATAAGTTAGGGTTTCCAGGAAATTTAACTTATCATATAAAAGAGCCCATACTAATTTATATGATAAGGATCTATGAAGCGTATGACCTAATATGAATGAATGATATGATGCAATTTTATACGCAGGCAAGTGCAACTCACACACAACGACTCTGTGATCACAGACCTTTAGTTCCCACTTTTTGAGAGCTAGCATCACTCTCGGGTACCACCGCTGTGGCTACGGCAGCAGCGGAGCGGGCGTCTCCGCTTCTAGACCGGTATGCACACTACCAAGCCTTAGACCCCTCTCATACGCCTCTGTACACGTCCAAGGTGCACTCTAGAGTCTCGCGTACGTACTTTGCTGACAAACCCGTCAGTCTTGTTGGGTCGGATGTGTGTTATCGGGGGTCGTCCTCCAGACCGCAGTGTAAAACAACCCACTGGCCCCTCTAACTCCCACAACCGCCTGGTGCACCGTACTGCCATCGGTGTGACGAACGACCAGTACCGCATGCCCCGCCACGATATTTATGCACATGCAAGTAATTCATACCGAGCCTTCCGCTCGCAGGACCAAAACCCGTCCTGAATCCCTCAAACCCAAACCCGGGTGAGAACGCACATCAGTGTCTTTATACCAACTCCCTCCAACCCTAGACGGGTGAGCATATATCATAAATTTCTCCAACCCCCACACGGGCGAGAAGGTACAACAATGTCCTAACCTATTAAGCTACTCTTGTCTACGGTTTATTATACTTAGAGATTTAAGGTTAATCCCAGGACTGCCCCCGGTATTCCCTGTGAAGGGCTCTCAAGGGGCACTAGGAACTGTGTTGGGATTACGCCCAGCGTTCCCTTTTGCAAGGATACTTATTTTAATTGATGACTACCCATGTATCTCCCCAGCTCTCCTTATTGCTTTAGTATAACCCTAGTGACTTAAGGTATTACCGGGAAACCGACGGTCTTCCGCCGATCCCCGCTCCAGTTGCTAGCTAAGACTTGCACTTTTAATCCCTCACTAAGACAACTCTACCCACCAGGGTTACTCATGTTGAACTCTCTCTTATTTCTGCCGATAATCAATACCCTGGTAATCCCCTAAGGCAAGACCTATTTGTGTTATATGCAGACCATGACCTATGGTTATCCTAGAAATGTGATCTTCCAAACCTTAAGGCATCTTGCCCCTAAATATTTATCCTAAGGTGTTATGGACTAAGGGAACTACCCTAAGAATTCTCGTAATTTTCCTTGGTCAAATAGTCCTTTAATTAATTCTTTTAATTTAAATGTTAGGTCACTTTACACATGAAGTAGTTTGATTAAGTATCCACTGACCTAGGGAATTTTTCCTGAGATGTATATTGACAAATATTGCTGCCTACAGAATTTCATAATTTTCCTTAAATTATTTATTATCATTTTCAATTTAATATCAATTCCACACAAATTCCATTTTCCAAATGATGTATAGGCATTATGTACTCAAAAATTCCAGAAAAATTACAAAGCTTTTAGGACACTAATTTATGACTATTGGCAGAGAATCATCAACATTCATTGTAAGATGGCCTATAGGATTCCATTATAAGATATTTACCAAAATGCCATTGTACTAACTTAACACAAATAATGCATCCATTAAATTCTGAGAAATTTATGCAAGACTAATAATAACATTTTATAGCAATAGAATAAATTCCAAATTTTTCAGAAGTATATATCCATCATTTCAAGAATTTACAAGATAAGGGTAAAATGGGGAATTTAGGGTATCTACTCCAAAAGTTCTTCAAAACAGAGAAATCATATTTTTCCTAAGTCCAATGTGATCTCATCTATTCCTTGGCAAAATTGTTTGTGTTTGTACTTGAAGAAACCCTATTTTCCAATTTTATTTCCAAAATAGCTATATTTAAAATAAATTCCAATAAATAGAATTTGATTCCAAAAATTCCATTATTAATTTGAGGGATGAAATTTACCCTAATGAACCACTGTAAATAATTTCATGACTCTTGCATGTCACCATTGGGCTAAATACACCAATTTGCATTTTTGCTATTTGCACACCAATGCTAAACATAGGCTAGCACATGCAAGTGGATTTCCCCAACATGCAGTGAACCCAAGGTGCTGAAAATTTTATCATGCACCAAGGATGACCCCACTGACCCACCACCAAAATATGGGGCCATGGGGAGGAGTAGAACTCCATATATGTCATTTATTTATATTTTGATATTTTACCAAAAACTATAGGAAAATATTCTCTAAAAATTCCTAAATTTTGGCAGGAGCTAAGTATGTCCTAGTCATGCATGTGCCCAAAATTTGGGGCCATGGTGACTAATATTGTGACCAGGGCATCCAATTTAATTTCTGCCCTACTCTAGGACCAGTCCTAGGAGAAATGTCATACAGGACTGTACAGTACACCAAAATGTATGTTTAGGGTGGCATATTAAAGGTAAGACCCTAGGCTACATTTTTCATTAAGGGGCTAAGTTCTGGAAATGCCTCTAAGAGGCCTAAATTTAACTTGCAAGTGACAGCAAAAACATGGACAGAAAATTGAATTTTGATGTAGCACGAATCTTAAAGCAGGATGGATGGCATCTGTTCATCTTCTTCCTCCAGCCAAGGGCCGAGATTGTCCCGACCTGGAGCACCTTCAAACCTCATTTCCCGGCCACCCCTTAGCCTCCACGGCCGGCTACCACCACCACCACCTCCGTTGAGGTGGTGGCCAACGTTTGGCGGCAAAATGGTGGCCGGAGGCGGCGGTTTCCGGCGAACTTGCACTCCATCAAAATTCCAAAATCCATGAAAAAGCTCACCTTGGATCTGGCTCATTTGAGCCCGATGTCTCGCCTAATAGATCTAGGAAACTAGTACGGGTAGAGGTGAGGTGAAACGGACCTCGATTGGGGCTTGGCGGCGGGTTTGGCGGCGGTTGGCCATGGAAGTTTTCCTCTCCGGCGAGCTTGCTCCCGAACCCGATTCTCCACCAAAAGCTTTGATCCAGATATCGAATTCCACTCCTTTCGGCCTTCTGAAGCTAATGGTGAGGTCTGTTTGGACTGAGGTGGGCTATAAGTGGAGTTAACTCCAAGGTGAGCTCGGTTTGAGCTTTGGAGGCTTCACCCATAGTGCCATGTGGCTCTCAGCTCTGGTATTCTGCTGGAAATGAAGAGGGGAGGTCGGCCACCTGGTTTTGGGCAGCCAAAACCAGCTGATGGGGTGGCCATGTGGCCACCATTTCCTTCATTCCCCTTTCTCTCTCCTCTTTTCCTAAAAATTCCAATTTTACCCCCTTGCATGTACTCTCTCTCCTGATTTAGAGGGGTAGGACTGGTCTTGTTCACTTGGGCTGACTATGGGCCAATTTTGGTGGGCTTGGTCCAAGGGGAAATGGCTTGACCTTCATTTCATTCCTTAGGTCAAATTGTTGACCAAATTGACTTTTAGGGTTGACTGGTCAACCATGGTGGGTGGACTGACCCCACTTGGTGGAAATGGGTCTAGTGGCACCACCCAACTTGGTTTGGGTCAAGGGGGTGCCCCACTTAGGTTAATTAGGCCTATGAGTGTGGGTTTGACCAAATTAAGCCCAAGGTTGACTTTGGTCAATTGGGGTCAAAATGTTGACCCAGTGACATACCCTAGGGTCCACTTAGATTGTCTTTAGGGTTAGGGCAATGTGGTGGGGTCATGGTGTGGCTAGGGTCCCCACTTAGGCTAGTTTGACCTAGTTTGACTATGGTCTTATAGTGGGCCCCACATGGCTACCACCCACTACCTAGGGTCAAACCTAGTTGATCTCCTTAAGTCTCACCCCATGCCTAACCCAATCTAAGTTGAGGGGTCTAGAAGTAACATGAGATGTTACATGTCGTTCGGTAAAGAGACCTAACGGTACGTGTCACTTGTCGTTGGTATAGATGGAGGGTCTTAGGCAGTGGCCAGAAAGACCAAATGCTCACGAGATATTATCGTACAAGAGACGGTGGTGAGTCAGCGGACTTTGATCGTGTTCACCGAGAATGTTCCCTGAGAGTACGGGGGGTGTGGCCGTGTGTGCCCACGCCTGTGATGAAGTATTTATTCACTATACTACTTGGTTATAATAACAAAGTGCAGGGAAGAAGCATTGCCGCCCCGAGTATGGGGGCGAGGTCATTATAATTTGGTCAGCATAGCTGACCGTTGCTTTTGTTTGCCACCGTCGCGGTGGATTGTGCTTGCAGGTGGTGTAGAGCCAAGTGGTAAATAGCGGACAAAAAGCCCTCGTTGCTGAGTCGGCCCTCGAAGGCCTGATATGAGTGTTTACTTATTTTATTCATGTGTGACCCGCGTGCGTGCCGAGATTTGGAAAATATTGTAATTTGAGTAAACAATTGTAAGGCCTTAAAGCTATTATACTTGTGTATTGTACGTTCATTCCTATTGAGTTTTGTAGTGGACATTCATGTTTATGCTGGGTTCTTTGTTTTGCAACCTTTAAATTGCTTCCGATAGAATGTACTCTGTGTAGGACGTTGATTCTTAGTTGGATGGTTTCCATTGAGTAACCTCCCAGTCTGTCTGTGGTATATCGCGTCGGGCCCCGGCCGGACCTACTGCTATATGTTATGCGACAGATAGAGGGTGTTACAATTTGGTATCAGACTACTGGTTTCGGTCAAGCTTAAATGAATTCATGGACGAATTCTTTTAAGGAGTGGTGAATACATGTGTTTGCGTCATCGTTATAACAAAAAAGAACCCATGAATTTCCACTTAGTAATGAAAATACACGTGTTTGAAGAACCTGCGTGTTCCTATAATTGCTTTTTACAATATTGTTAGGTCACTTAATGGTGTTTTGTACGACTATAGGTGACCAGGAGTGGTGCAGAGCCGTCAGAACGTCCGATTTCTGAGGATTATAATGCACCCAGCGATGTGCGTGAGACCCCTCCTTCGTTTGAAACCATAAGAAGGATCGTTGAAGCGGTGTTCGCTGTGACTAATGCACAGCAGAGAAGTAATGTGTAACCCTTTGTCCCTGAGATGGCTTTAATGTGGGGTGGTGTGTTTGATCAAATGACATTTAGAAGACCATCAGGTCAGCAGTTGAATATGTTCTTAGCGCAGGGTACGCACTCGGTTGAGGAATATTTACAGGCGTTTCTTATGATAAGACGCTACCCAGGCATTGAGTTGGAAAACGAGCAGTCCATGGTCGATAGATTTTATAACGGACTGCGCGACGAGTTACGATTGCTGTTGTTAGGACCAAAGCTACTTGGTTTCCGAGCATTGGAGGAGTCAGCTAGATCTTTGGAAGAAGATTTGGCAAAAGTCAACCAGACGTCGGAGTTCAGGGTACCAAACTCTGCAGGTTCGACAGAGTCTAAACGTCGAAGGAGGATTAAGAGACCTAGAACACCTTCTAGTCGAGCTCCATGTACTTGTTATACTTGCGGCAAGTTAGGACACTCAGCCCGTGATTGTCGAGATGGTGCTCAGAAGGCAAACAAAGCTATGTCAGGAGCAGTTGGGGACTCTAGTGCAAAGGAAACAGTGTTCAAAATGCCGAACTCCTCAAAATCTGCGTACCGTAGGTGGTCTAAGAAGGCTAGGACTTCGGGTCCAGCCCTTTCTTCTGATGCGTCTGGGGCCACCACAGGCCGAACTTCGGGAGCATGTTACATTTGTGGAAAGCTGGGGCATTATGCCCGAGAGTGTTTGAACGGACGTCCAAAGTCCGAGTGGAAACATGGAGCAACTTACGAAGAAAAGGGAAAGGCGGTTGAAGCAACCACATCTCACCATGCTCCAGCCCAGCCTAGTGTGAACAATTTTGGCCTTCCAGAGGCCGTAAAGCTATCTGACGTGGTGATAGGTATAAGTTAATTAAAAGCGGATAAGTTTTATATATATATCTGTTACCTTTTGCACGTTAGCCTATGACTGGTTGTGTTAGGCTTTTCTTCTATGGCAAGGGACAAAATAGTTGGTCTACTGCCTACAGGTGATCTATGCGCACGGATAGAGTTTATTCCGTAAAAGTAAGACTTGTGAGTCACTTTGAGGACTAACGAGCATCGCTACTGCCGATAGTAGAGTGCGATGCAATTTTCGGAAGGTACTGGTTATCGGAACAACGCGCGAGCCACGATTACAACCGTAAGGTGGTCGCTTTGGGGCTAAATATCGATCGTGAGACGATGTTCTTGGTCGTGTTGAAAGGGGTCGAGCAAGACTTTGATGTCTGCTTTTCAAGTTGTTAAAGCGGTTCTTGTTGGTGCAGAGCTGTTGTTCACGCTAGTGGATGTTTCAAAGCCTAAGCATACGTTGGACAGTATTTCAGTGGTATCCGAGTACGCTGATGTGTTCCCTGACGATCTTCCTGGAGCCCCACCTCAACAGGAGAAAGACTTCACTATCGAGCTAGTGCGAGGTGAGAAACATGTGTCACGTTCTCCGTATCGGCTAACACCTAAGGAAATTGCAGAGCTGAAGGTTCAACTTCAAGAGTTGTTGGAGCAGGGGTATATGCGTCCAAGTTCGTCGCCTTAGAGCGCACCAGTACTTTTTGTTAAGAAGAAGGATGAAAACTTGAGACTTTGTATTGATTATCGAGAGCTGAACAAGCTAACCGAGAAGAACAAGTACCTGATCCCAAGGATTGATGATCTATTTGATCAGTTAGTCGGGTCGACGGTGTACTCAAAATTGGATCTCAAGTCCGGTTATTATCAGCTGAGGATAAGAGAGAGTGATATCCCTAAGACAGCTTTTAGTACAAGGTACGGACATTACGAGTATACGGTCATGCCGTTTGGGCTGATAAATGCGCCGTCGGTGTTCATGGATCTGATGAACAGGACTTTCAGGGAGTATCTAGACCACTTTGTGATCGTCTTCATCGACGACATATTGGTGTACTCGCAAAGGGAGGAGGATCACTTTAAGCATCTACATTTGGTGCTGGAGACGCTGAGGAGGAATCAATTGTACGCCAAGTTCTCCAAATACGAGTTTTGGTTGTCCTCAGTAGCTTTCCTTGGTCACATAGTCAGTGGAGAGGGAATTGCGGTGGATCCGACAAAGATTGTTGCGATACGAGAGTGGCATGTGCTGTCTACGGTAGTGGAAGTCCGGAGCTTTCTGGGGCTTGCCAGCTATTACAGGCGCTTCGTGGAGAACTTCTCGCGGATAGCGTTACCCCTCACGACTCTGACGAGGAAGGAGCAGAAGTTTGTTTGGATGCCGGAGTGCGCACGAGCGTTCGAAGAGTTGAAGGGTCGGTTGACCACGACGCCTGTGCTGAGTTCGCCGAGTGGGACCGAAGGCTTCAAAATCTACTGCAATGCTTCAGACAGTATACTGGGTTGTGTCCTACTGCAACATGGAAGTGTGTTAGCGTATGGCTCGCGACATCTGAAAGTGCATGAGAGGAATTTTTCGATCCATGACTTGGAGTTAACGGCCGTGATTTTTGCCTTGAAGCTGTGGAGACACTACTTGTATGGGGTGAAGGTCGATATCTATACTGACCACAAGAGCCTGAAATACTTATTGGATCAGAAGGATCTGAACATGCGATAACGTAGATGGATGGAGTTCCTGTGGGACTACACATTCAAGATCCACTACGTGCCTGGTAAAGGCAATGCGGTTGCGGACACGTTGAGTCGCAGGACCCCTGCGAGGGCCAACTGGTTGTCGATTCATGACGAGCACTTGATTCGGGAGTTGGAGGCGTTGGAGATCTCTTGCGTAGACAAGCAGACAAGTGCCGAAGCGCTATTGAACTAGACGGAAGTTCAGTGTGCCATGGCTGATCGAATTCGGCAAGCTCTGGATTTGGATGGCCGCATGAAGCAAATCATGGTTGAGGCCTTGGATGAGTCAAATGCCCAATTTGTTGTTGACGATGGATTGCTATGGAAAGACGGTCGTCTATGCGTCCCAAACGTGGGCAATCTGCGGGCGGATTTGATGTACGAGGCTCATCATACCAAGTACTCGATCCACCCAGGGAGCACGAAGATGTACTGTGATGTGAAGAAATTATTCTGGTGGCCAGGACTCAAGAAGGATGTGACACTATATGTGGCGAAGTGTCAAACTTGCGCATTGGTGAATGCGGAGTGCCAAAATCCTGGAGGATTCTTGAAGTCTTTGCCTATTCCGGAGTGGAGGTTCGACAACATTACTATGAACTTTGTGCATGGTTTGTCAAGGTCGCAGTAGGGAAATGATGCCATCTGGGTGGTCGTATATCGTTTGACGAAAGTGTCGCACTTCATTCCGCATAGGAAGGATGATTCCGTAGATAAATTGGCAAAGTTATATGTGTATAATATTATAGGGCTTCACGGTGTGCCCCGCAACATCGTGAGTGACCATGATGGACGGTTCACATCCAATAATTGGAGGCTGGTGCAGCAGATGTTGGGAACAAACCTGAGTTTCAGCACAGCCTTTCATCCTGTAACAGCCCAAAGTTCTGAAACAGGAAAATTTGGGTGACACGGCCTGGGACACGGGCGTGTCCCAGGGCGTGTCAGTTGACACGGCCTGCGACACGGGAGTGTCGCAGGGCGTGTCGAGTTTGTGTCGACGATTGGGCTTTGTCTCGACGATTTTTGTTCTCGACGATCCGTCGAGAGGAGGCACACGGCCCAGGACACGGGCGTATCCAAGGCCGTGTCGCATTCTCGAAGAGTTTTTCTCGAAGATCGTCGAGTGTCGAGAAGTGCGTGTCGAGTGTTGAACACGGCCTGTGACACGGGCGTGTCACAGGGCGTGTCAAATCAGGCGACGAACTCAGCCCGCCGAAGGATTTCGACAGGGCGTGTCTTTGTGCCGTGTCTCGGCACACGGCCTGGGACACGGGCGTGTCACAGGCCGTGTGAAGTCTCAGGATGATTTGGGATTTTTTTCCCCAGGTACACGGCCACAGACACGGGCGTGTCTGAAGGCGTGTTGGTGACACGGCCCATGACACGGGCGTGTCCCGTGGGCGTGTCACTGGTTTGGATAAGCTGAACGCTGACCGTTGCTTTTGTTTGCCACCGGTGGGTGGATTGTCCCTTGCACAGGTGCTGGAGAGCCGAGCGGGACGCATAGAGGTTGATGCTCCTGCTGGTGTTGCTGCTGCTGCTGTTAGCCCTCGACGGCTATATATGTTCTTTTGTATGTTTTCTTTTATTGTGGCCGGCCTGCGCGCCAATCTGTTTAGGCCACTGTGTGAAAGCTATGTAAGGCCATAAGGCCAACTCTTTTGACATGTTGTAAGACATTCCTATATATATATCAAATGTGGAGTTTTATGTTTGGACATTCATGAGGAGTTCAAGTAGTTTAGGCTCCCGCTAGAATGCTTGTGATAGGTGAGATGCGCTACTCTGGTATCATCCTGTACCTTCACCGACTGTTTTGTGGTATATCCTGTGGGGCCCCGGCCGGACCTTCTAGAATATATCATATGAACGGATGGGGTTGTTACACATCCACAGACGGATGGTCAGGCCGAGAGGGTCAAAAGGACGATGGAAGACATGCTTCACATGTGCGTTCTAGATTTCGGGAAGCAGTGGGAGGATCACATATACTTGGTGGAATTCGCTTACAATAATAACTACCAGACGAGCATTCAAATGGAGCCTTTCGAGGCCCTTTATGGTAGAAGATGTCGCACGTCATTGTCTGAGTTGAAAACGGGTGAGTCAAAGTTGTACAAGCGACAATAGGTGGAAGTTGCAATGTCGTTAGTTCGAACAATTCGAGAGATATTGCTAATTGCTCAGGACCGCCAAGCTAAGTACTATAACACCAAGCATAGGAACGTGAGTTCGTTGTCGGCAATTGGATGTACTTGAAGATCAAGCCGTTCAAGGGTATATCGCGGGTGTGGCGCTTGAAGAAGCTAAGCCCGAGATACCTTTGATCGTTTGAGGTTCTGGAGCGGATTGGCGAATCAGCTTATCGATTGAGGCTATCAGTGGAGTTAAGTATTCTACACGACGTATTCCACATATCGGTGCTGCGGAAGGCGGTGCAAGAGCCTTCGCAAGTAATTGTGGTCGATCAAGTGCCGGTCGATAATGAGTTGACGACGAAGGTCAAGCACGTTCGCATTGAGGACTCGGAAGTCACGCGGCTACGCAACAAAGAGATCAGGATGGTCAAGGTCCGTTGGGACAACTACGGTCGGGAGGAGCTCTCATGGGAGCGAGAGCAGACCATGCTTGAGGAGTACCCAGAGTTATTCCACTCAGGTACCGTTTAAGTTTTGTGCTTATCTTTCTTTTATGTAATTTCGGGACGAAATTCTTTTAAGAGGGAGAGAGTTGTAACACCCCGAAACTCAAAATAACGACGGGTGACGTTTTGAACCAAGTTTGGAACTTGGTAGGGGTCACACGGCCTGGGACACGGGTGTGTCCCAGAGGCGTGTCGTGCTCGGGTCGACGATCTGGCCGAGTGGTCGACGAATTTGCATGGAGTCGACGATCGTCGAGCAGCGAACACGACCTGAGACACGGGCGTGCCCCAGGCCGTGTCCTTCACGGGGTGAAGTCGGGCCGTGACGGGGGTGATACACGGGGTTAGCACACGGGTCGTGTCGGGTAGACACGGGCATGTCAAACTGCGACACGGGCGTGTCGAGTACCCCTATCCCTTTCGGGCGTTTTTGGTCCTGTGTCGATGGAGTAGCACGACATACTACACGACCGTGTATTGTATGATACGGGCGTGTCAAGTTTGACACGGGTGTGTCGGGTGCCCGTGTTCTTTTCGGGACGCGTCAGTTTCAACGACGAATGGGGAACACGACCCTGGACACGGGAGTGTCGCAAGCCGTGTTCGACCCAGATTTTTGATTTCAAGCCCGAATCATGGCCGTTAGTTTCCTTATTTTGGGGTCTAAAGGCTTGAGGATGTTCTTGCTAGGTTATAACCAGGAATAGGGTTTAGAAACCCTCATTTCACCCAGGCATTCTCTTTCTAAACTTCTAGAGAGAGGGGAGAGCAAGGAAGAAGAAGTAAGCTAGATCCGGCCGTCGACGGAGCCTCGGAGCCCCTAATCGCAAGCCGACTTCGGATCTACGGAGGCGAGGACATTGCGGTGTTTTTCATCCGCATAGTTTTCCTTGGCACCAAGGAGAAATGCTAGGGTAACGATTCTCATCCTATGACATGTGAAATCCTCTTTTCTTTGTATAGGAAGCCCGCTCTCGCGAGTTTGCGGTGAGTTTGTGGCGTTTCTTCGGGTAGACATGAATAGTCCCCATTGTTTAGCATGTAGAGTCCATAATCGAGAATCAGATATAGGCATGATGTGTAAAGCCTACCCGGACAAGTTGGTCTGGATCGGTGATGTTGCATTGCATGAACTGCCGGAGAAGACTCCGCGCCGATGGTTATTTTTCAGGTTTTCTACGCGGTAAATTACAACAGGGAGCCTTGGGGATTAACTCCAAGGTGCACCCGAAAAACTAGGCAGATGCGTGATTCTGCCAAACATGGTGGCCTGTGAGCCAACTTGCACATAACTGGGTTATGTGAATTGTGTGATCGAATTGGGACTCGGGGAAGTTTGACCCGCTCCTATGTCTTAAGATGATAGAGTGGTGTGAGCAACGGGTTAGGCGGAACCGTACCCACTCTATGTCATTCGATAAAGAGACCTAACGGTACGTGGCACTTGTCGTTGGCATAGATGGAGGGTCTTAGGCAGTGGCCAGAAAGATCAAATGCTCATGAGATATTGCCATCCAAGGGACGGTGGTGAGTCAGCGGACTTTGACCGTGTTTACCGAGAATGTGCCCTAAGAGTACGGGGTGTGTGGCCGTGTGTGCCCACGCCTGTGATGAAGTGTTTATTCACTATACTGCTTGGTTATGCTAACAAAGTGCATGGAAGGAGCATCACCACCCCGAGTATGGGGGCGAGGTCGTTATAATTTGGTCAGCATAGCTGACCGTTGCTTTTGTTTACCACCGCCGCGGTGGATTGTGCTTGCAGGTGCTGCGGAGCCAAGTGGTAAATAGCGGGCAAAAAGCCCTCGTTGCTGAGCCGACCCTCGTTGCTGAGCCGACCCTCGAAGGACTAATATGAGTGTTTACTTTTTTTATTCATGTGTGACCGGTCTGCGTGCCGAGGTTTGAAAAAATACTATAATTTGAGTAAATAATTGTAAGGCCTTAAGGCCATTGTACTTGTGTATTGTACGTTCATTCCTATTGGGTTTTGTAGTGGACATTCATGCTTATGTTGGGTTCTTTGTTTTGCAACCTTTAAATTGCTTCCGCTAAAATGTACTTTGTGTAGGACGTTGATTCATAGGTGGATGATTTCCATTGAGTAACCTCCCGGTCTGTCTGTGGTATATGGCGTCGGGCCCCGGCCAGACCTACTGCTATATACTATGTGACAGATAGAGGGTGTTACAATAAGTCACCCCCCCAATAGAACGTAAGTGGGAATTAATAGAATTTAATTAGTTTTGCTACTGTCTTGAGAGAAAAATTGCAGCGCCTTCAATTTAAAACTTTCATTTTTAGGCTCAACACCCCTTCTACTTAAATCTTCATAGCATACCTTCACTTAAGCTAGCATAAATAGAAAACCAAAATAATCTTAAGTACCCACTTGCACATTGAGCTATCATGTTATAGTTTAGAACTTAACTCTACCAAATTAACAACACGTTCATTTAAATTTTTTGTTATTTCTCTCGTTTTTTTGGTTACTTGTAAATTGAAATAGTATTTTCTTAAAAAAAATTTGAAATAAAAATTTATCAAAAATTAAACTCTTTTAATTGGTGTCCGGGTCAAGCAAAAATCCTGTGTCCGCCACTTCTCGGGTCTGTTCTAGATAGCTGATCCTTGGAACTAGCAACCGAACCGAATTGTCAGTTTTGATATTATGAAAACTGGAGCAAACCATTTGATTCGGTTTCGGTCTAGTTCTCAATTCTTTTATTTTTGCACGCCCCTATCTCGGGGGAGTTGTTATAGACAAATCAAAATTGGTTATATACAAACCAATTTTTAGAGTTTTTCAGGCTCTTTTAAAATACTATATACAAACCATATAAAAACCTAAAAATAAGTAATACTCTCATGCTAACCCTAGTCGTCCGCAAGAAAATCCTTCGTCTCCCCCGATTCCTTCCCTCCCTCACTCAATGGTGACAACAAATTTTGTCGGCGACTTGCCTGAGGCCAGCCCCGACGACGGGATTCCTTGTCTGGCGATCAGCCTTCGACCTTAGTTCTTCCTCTGACGGCAGCCCCGACGCCATGCCTCCTCTAGTCATCTCCCCCAGTATTTACCCTAACTTCGTCTTCCTCCTCCAGGCTTCGGGTAAATTCAGAGAGGAATGACGTTGGTCCGAATTTGCTGCCCGTCAGTCCTTTACTTCATTTTTTTGTTCTCTGGATTCAGTCTGATTCCTCCACTACTACTCTACTCTCAACCAGTTGTTCCTCTTTTTTGTTTTTCTTAATTTTTTGATCCAAATTTTACTTAATGTTTTGATTCAGATTTTATTTAATGCATCTCTATAGCTTGAATTCCAATTTTTTGTAATGTCTAATTATCTAATAAATGCATTAATTTTGCTCTAATATGACATAGTGTTTACAAAAAAATTTATTATTTTGAATTGATTTGTATATAATAATTTTGTTTGTGTATAACAATTTATTATTTGTACTGATTTATATATAGTGAATGTTTATATATACCCAAATCTACTAGGCCTGTCCAAAAGGCCCGGGCCCAGTGGGCCGGCCCGTGCTCGGCCCGGCGAAAGCCCATTTCGGCCCGGCCCGAAAAAATCCCGGCCCGGGCCGAGACCGGGCTCATGGCCCTGGTTTTGGGGGCTAGCCCGGCCCGATGCCCGGCCCGGGCCGGGCCGGGCAAAGTTTGAAAGTCGGGCTGGCCTAGGCCCGGACCCGGGCCTGGACGAAGCCTAGACCGGGCCCGCAGCCCGGCCCAGACCTGCTGGCCAACGACTCTAAGAGCTGTTGGAAATCCAACGGCTCTTAGAGCCGTTGGAACTGCAGCCAGCAGGGCTGCTGCTAGCAACCAGCAGGTCTACTGCTAACAGCCCTGCGGGCTGCAGTGATGTGGCCTAGGGCCTAGGCAAAAGCCTAGGCCCTAGGCCATATTTTAAAAAAAATTTTATTATTTTTTTTTATATAAAACCCCCTACCCGATCCTCTCTCTCTCTCTCTCTCTTCCACTCACACACTCTCTCTCTCTTCCACTCACTTTCTCTCTCTCTCTCTCTCTTCCACTCTCTCTCTCACTTACTCTCTCCCTCTCTTACTCTCTCTCATTGCATGACATCGTCCTTCTCAACGCCGGCGTCGTCGACTCAAAGCACGATCGAAGTGGTGGAGCATAATCGGAGGGCGCCCGTCTGGGAGCATTTCGACAAGGTTAAAATCAGCGACGAATTCAAGGCGCGGTGCAAGTTGTGCTCAAAGTTGCCAACTCTTATCGGCAACTCAACACTAGCGAGACACGTTAAGTCGTGTTTTGCGAAGCAAGCTCCCGAGTTTAGTCAGGGACAAATATCAGCATCAGTATAAATTTGGACGTACGGTCAAGCAAGACAGCGAGACCTACAGGTGAAAAACGTCATCAGACGTGGGTTGCCATTCAGTCACTACGACAACGATGAGACGACATAGTACATACACGAAGGGCTTCAGCGCAAATATCAACAGGTAAGTAAATCCACTGTTAGACGCGACACACTTAAATTATATTTTGATGCAAAATATTATTTAGTAAAATTTTTTGGAACTTTCGAGGGACGTGTGAGTTTAACGAGCGACGTTTGGAGTAGTAGCGTAAGGGTATGGTTATTTTATATTTGTATAACGACACATTGGATCGATCCCGTTTCATGGGAGTTAAATAAACGCGTAATATGTTTTGAAGGTTTTGAATTTCTGCACACGGGTAAGGCTATATGTTCGGTAATTATTAAATGTTTGCATGAATTTAAAATAAAAGATAAAATAATGAGTATTTTTTTTGATAACGCTAGTAATAACAACACCGTAGTAGAGTGGTTAAAACGTGAATTAAAATCAATACTCAACAGTGCGTTTTTTCACACTCGATGTGTGTGTCACGTTTTAAACTTAGTGGTACAAGATAGTTTAGAAGCTACGAAACCATATGTTAAAAAAAATCGTACTATGCTTAGATTTATTTATTGTACCAAACAATGAAGTCAAGATTTTCGAAAATTTGTGATCGCACAATGTCAAAAATATTTGAAATCTCAATTTGATATGTCTGTAAGATGGAACTCAACATATAAAATGTTAAAAAGAGCGTTTTAACAAAAAAACATTTCTTATGGAATATTACGCTATGCCAAATAATCATAATTTAATTGATAATGATTGAGACGTACTATTTCATTATATGGATTTATTAAAATATTTTTATAGGGCGACTGTTTTTTTATCTGATGTGTATTATCCCACTAGCTCGTTAGTAGTTGAAAATTTTGTAAATATCGCACAAAAATTAACTATTTTAAGCAACACTCCGGATGAATTCTTTTAATTGAAGTAATAGAACAATTTTTTTTAAAATATTATAAAGAAATGCCTCCTGCATTTTCATGCGCCGCCACTTTAAACCCGTTATTTGCTGTAGACGGCGTAGAAAATTTAATAGATGAAATTAACGTTAACTTTGACATAAATATAAGTTTCGATGACGTTGACGAAGTTAGTACTACTAAATTTAATTCTATTTTTACCGAATATTTTAATTATTACAACAACTTATATGGCTCATGACCCTGAGAAGAAATAACGCAATGTAGGACAAAAGATTCTTTTTCAAATAAAATTTTAGAATTAGCTTACAAGAAAAAAAAAGCACGCACATCGAGTAGTTTAAACGAATTAGGACTGTATACGAAAACACAATTTCGTGATTTTATGATTACGGAAGAGATCAAAAACTTCGATATCTTAAAGTGGTAAAAAGGTAAAGCTAATACCTATCCTATTTTGACCTATATGGCCCGTGATTTACTAACAATTCAAGCTAGTACAGTAGCTTCAGAGTCCGTTTTTTCCCTTAGTGCCAGGATTTTGAACACGCTGAGGAGCCAAGTAAATGAAGAATCACTCGAACTATGTATCTGTTACAAGGATTATTTGGATGCTACGAATAGGAAACAACACATTTCAGCATTGGAGAGGAGCTCCGAGGAAATTGAAGAGAAGATAAACAACCTAAATTTGTAAAAATGTATTTTTTTTATTATCATTTTAAAAAATAAATTCCATTTTTTTCTACTTTTATTTTTTAAAAGTGCAATTTTGTTTTTTAAAATTTCAATATTAATAAAATTTTTTATTCTATTTTTTATTTCAATTTTTTTTTAAGTAGCATTTTTTTCTTAAGAGGGCCCGGCCCGGCCCGGGGGCCGGCTCGGGCCCTTCACGGGGTCAAAGCCCGAGCCCAATCCAAGCCCGATAGAAAAGGGCCCGGGCTCGGCCCAGTATGCAAAAGCCCGGTCCCGATCAGGCCCGGTCCGGGCCTGCCCGAACGGGCCGTTTGGACAGGCCTTACCAAGTCCCTTGGCCTTAAAAAAGTATTTAAAAATAACAATACAAATTAATTTAGGTTATATATAAAAGAACAAGAATCCGCCAGCTGCGCGACAAATCTCGTCCGACACGACTCCATTAGCTAGCAAGAGAGAGGATGAATCCCCAGGAGAAGGAGAACAGAGGAGGCAAGAGCTGAAAGAAGATCAAGATGACTTCCCAGGAGAAGAAGAACAGAGGAGGCAAGATTGGGAAGAAGATCGAGATGAAGCCCATCGTGAATGCCAAACGCCGTCAAGCCTGCTTTTCAAAACTCCTCCCGGGCCTCTTCAAGAAGGCTGCCGAGCTCCGCAATCTCGGCGTTGAGGTCGCCATCATCCTCTTCTCCCCATCCGGAACTCCGTTCTTCTACGACCACCCTTCCACTTTCGAAGCCCTCGACTGCTTCCTCAACGACGGCGCCGCTACCTTCGAAACATCGCCGTCGGCCGATGATCGTAGTGGCCAGATTAAACGCGATTTGGAGTACTGGGGCGGGCTTTTGGAGGCACAGAAGAAGCTGCGCCGTCAAATGAAGGCGGTTCTCAAGGATCCGCGGTCCAGACCCCATTCCTTTTGGTGGGACGCCGACATAAGTTCGATGAGCCTGCCGGAGTTGAAAGAGTACCGACGAATTTTGCAGCGAAGCCGTTTCCACCTTGCCCTGGCCGAACAACGCCTTCGCTTCTCAGAACCGTTGGAGGAGATTGAGAAACCCGTCGCCATTGCCGGAACGCCGGAGACTGGTTCGCCGGATACTGAACATGGTGTTAGTGTATATTTGGACGAATAACGGGTTCGGAGGTTTAACGGGTCAGTTCGGACACACGGTTAACCCTAAGGGTTCGCCTATTTATACCCAGCTAGAAGCAACGGGTAGAAAATTACACTTTCATCCCATCCAAATGCTTCCAGCAACACATACATTCTGGAATTTATGCCCCGTGGCTCGTAACCGCTTCCTCCATCGTTCTCCCGTCCGCCGGCGAACAAGGAATCAGAAATAAAAAAAATACTGCCGCTGTTTAATGATCGGGAAACGGAAGATCGCCGATCGAGCAGAAGAAGTGCCGCCGTTCGCGATTTGCGATGCAGAGGAACGCCTTCGTTGCCTCATGCGACCATGTAGCCGCCGGTTACCGGAAATCTCTGGATATTTGCCCGAAACCCCGCAGGCTAGGGCCTATCGGAGCTCTCCCCTCCACCGACGTGGTGAGGAAGAAGACGGATCCGCGGCCATCGCGTGTTCCCTGCCGCTCAAGGTCACGAGATCCGGATTCCGGGCTCCCGATTTTTTCTGTTGCGCCCATTTCTCCTGTAGCAGATTCGCCGCCGGGTTTTGGGAACGAGAAAATTCGTCATGTCCGTGTGTGCAGTTCTTTGATCGGAAAACAAGATCGCACAAGCCGCCGTCGCTGTTTTATGATCGGGAATAGAACCCTTGTTCCGCCGGTGGTGAAATTATTATTATTTTTCCTTTCCGAGCGTTCTGTCCCTGCCGCTGTTCCGCTTGGGGAGAAGGAATTGGTCCCACTGCCTCTAGACTGCATTAATGAATCCCAAAACAGGGATGAACGACTTCGGTGATCGGTGGACAGAGGAGAGGCACTCTCACTTCTTTGAAAAATCAAAATTTAATATACACCTGTAGAGTTATATCTTGACCTGACAGGATCTGCATATATCCAGAAAACTCTCTTGCTTTTTGGAGTTTTCGGCCATCCTCATATCCCTGGTGGTAATTTGGGTGCTACTGTTGTAGATTGGCCTAATTTGGGCGTTTCAGAAAGGTCATTGCTTAATTACAATGTTGATGTGATGGAGCACTTCCTAGTTCAACTCATGAATGCAGCATAAAGTCCTTCGAGAAATTCTGATCAAGGATGAAAGTCAAATAATCTAGCTTGATCTGAAGGAGGAAGTTCAAGGGATTTTCTCGCTTGGACCGTGCATTGCAACTTCTAGCTGTTGGAGGAGTACATAACTTCTCAATGCTATTTGGAAAAATAAATTATTGGATTGGATCTGAAGTGTACTGGATCGACTCTACTCGAATCAGGTGATATTTTTAAGTTTGCATTCTTCATTTGAAAATGTTGAAACGCATCATCTATGATATAGTAAATCGTAGTTCTTTAGTTCCACTGATTTTCATGTGCGAAAACTACACATTCAACTTGACTTGAAAAATATGAGATTTACTACACAATGTTTAACGATTTTGCCACTATCTGAGAGGATGTGGACAAATATCAGAGAAACATAGACGAAGATTTTTGCAGGGATTATCTTCTGAATTCCTTGAGTCCTCGCCTTTCCTTGACCTTAAGCATGCTGCCTCACATTCAAGTCTGAAATGAACAGACTGGTTTAGAAAGAGAAAGCCCAACAGAATACGACATGCCGGCCTTGTGAGTGGTGGCTGGATAACACTGCTACTTGGCATGTGTTTAATGACATGAATCCTTTAAATATGGTCACAATAATTATGAAAATGGTGGAAAACTGCAATAGAGGAGAGAACGGGGTGACCCATACTGGGAATGCTATCTTGGTCTTGTCCTCAGATAAATTTTGTTTTATTTTTTCACTAGCGGCTAATTTAGTGTCTATTAGTTTACTTCGTGATGCTGATATGCCTTTTAATTTCTGTAGCGCTAGAGTAACTTTGTAAGTTAACTCACACTATTTTGATTATGTATATGTCCAAAATAAAATGTACCGACTAAGTCTAGCAAATGAGTTCGTTCAACAAGTTCAAACAAACTTAGTTAGCCCTAAGACTGTACATGAGAGACTATGACACGTGAACTATAGGAAAATGTTTCAAATAGCTAGAACTCACCAGATCACATTAGACACTAAGTCACAGCCTGAGAAATGTGACGTGTGTGCTCAGACTAAGATCACTAGAAAACCTTTTAGTGCGCTTACTAGGAGCACAACACCTGAGAGATTATACATTCCGATATATGTGACTTTAAAAGTTTTGTCACTAGAGGAGAATAGAAGTATATGATCACATTTATAGATGACTGGTTTAAGTTCTGTCACATCTATCTTCTTAAAACTAAAGATAAAACGTTTGATAAGTTTTGTCTTTTCAAAAACAGGGTAGAAAACCAACTAGATATGAGAATAAAAAGGTTTAGAAGTGATAGAGGAGGAGAATACATGTCCAGTGAGTTCCGGGGTTTTCTTGCCTCTCAAGTGATCATAACAGAAACCACTGCTCCTTACTCACCCCAATCGAATGGTATAGCCGAGCGAAAGAATAGAACGTTAACAGAGATGTTGAATTTTATGTTACTCACTGCTGACATGCCTACTGCCTATTGGAGAGAAACAATTTTAACTGCAAATAACATTCTGAACAAAGTCATTCATGCTAAGTTAGACGTCACACCCTACGAGCTTTGATTTAAGAGACCCCCGACATTAACTAAACTTAAGACCTGAGGCTGCATAGCCTATGTCAGGGTCTCTGACCCTAGACGGTCTAAACTTGGACCTAAGACCAACATGTGTATCTACTTAGGTTGTGCTGAAGATAGTGCTGCAGATAGATTCTTAGACCTGTATAATAATATAATTATTGAATCTAGGGATGTTGTATTCTTTCAGGATAAGTTCCTTAAGAATAAGAACCTGACAATCCCAAGTATGCAAGCAACTATTAATGAGGAAGAAGCTGAATCAGTACCGAGCACCTCCTATTCAGTTCCGGTAGACGATAGTGTCCCAGAGTCTAGACGGACTTCGGTGAGAGAGAGAACTCCCAGAACCTTCGGTAGTGATTTTGTCACTTATCACATTGAGGCCGATTCATCCACCTATAAGGATGCAATGAGATCAAGGGATTCACTACTCTGGAAAGAGACCATTGATGAAGAGATGAACTCTTTGCTTCAGAACAATACCTGGATGTTGGTTGATAAGCCAAAAGGGGCTAAAATTATAGGGTGTAAGTGGGTTCTGAAAAAAAGCTCAATCATGATGGTAGCGTAACTAAGTATAAAGCACGTCTGCTGGCTAAAAGTTTCACACAAGTTAGTGGGGTGAATTACTTTGATGTATATTTACCAGTGTGTCACTTAGCAACCATTAGGATACTCCTTGCTACTTCGTCTATTGAGAACTTTGTTGTTCATCAAATGGATGTTAAGACTGCGTTTTTGAACGGAGATCTGACTGAAGAAATATACATGAGCCAACCTGAATGTTTCATAGTACATGATCACGAAAGTAAGGTCTGTAAGTTGATCAAGTCGCTATACGGACTCAAACAAGCACCAAAATTATCACATGAAAAGTTTGACTATAGTGTAAGAAACATGAGATTCATGTCGAGTCTCTCGGATAAATGTCTTTACATACGTCATAGATCGAACAAAGTTGTTATAATATGCTTATATGTTGATGATATGTTGATTCTTGGTTCTGATCAATCCGTAGTGGACGACGTTAAGTCAGAACTAATGAAAGAGTTTAACATTAAAGACCTAGGTATAGCTGAGATTATACTAGACATGCAAGTGAGCTTTGAGAAAAATGACATTTCCCTAAGTCAAAGCCACTATATAAAGTTCATGTTGGATACGTAGGGATACGGTGAACGTAGAGCAGTGGAGACACCTTACGATTACAATAATCGCTTGAAGCCCAATGATGGAGCTGCGGTTAGACAGTTAGATTATGCTAAACTGATTTGTAGTCTCATGTATGCTATGGTCTGCACAAGACCTGACATAGCCTTTACGGTCGGCATGTTAAGCAGGTTCACTAGTAATCCTAGCCAAGACCATTGTGATGCCCTCGATAGGCTGATGCGACACCTAAAGCACACCCAAAAGTATGCTTTATGTTACCATTGTCATCCTCCAGTTTTGAAAAGATATTCTGATGCATCATGATGCTCAGAATTAAACGACAGCAAGTCTACTATTGGATTTATATTCACACTAGGAGGAGATAACCTAAAACACACCCAAAAGTATGATTTATGTTACCATTGTCATCTTCCAGTTTTGGAAGGATATTCTAATACATCATGGTGCTCAGAATTAAACGACAGCAAGTCCACTAGTGGTACTCATGTATTGCACCGTCTTCTATGGAATCTGAACTCTACGCTCTAGCTTCAGTAGGAGAAGAAGCAGAGTGGATAAGAGATTTGGTGATCGACATTCCACTGTCAAGCCTGAAGTTGAGTTCTGTTGCAGTTTACTGCGACAATCAGGTTACTAAAACGATTGCTACGAACACTTTGTTCAATAGCAAAAGAAGGCAACTACGGATGAAACAAGTCTGGTTGACCTCCCTTACGAGTCAATGAATTGTGAACCTCGTTGATGTGAGGTCAAAAGATAATGTTGCAGACGTCTTGACAAAATGCTTAAATAGAGTTCTCACAATTAAAACATCGGGGGAGATGAAATTAAAGTTCATAGAAATATGAAACTTCCTCCTGTGTTTATGTTTTCATAGCAAGAATCAATAGTCGCAACATTCAAGCGTCTAATAACAGACTGAAAACCCCAAATAATTTCTTGATGAAAGCCCAAGATGGTTATATGCTAGTCATTCCACACCTGATGACTTAACATCTTTCTCGTTGTAAGCTTATTTGAGAATTATTCAACTGAGAATAGAAAGTCGTTGTATGAGTTAATCTAACATTAGTGATCATAGCACATTATTCCACATTTGATAATGTTGCAAATAACGGTGTGTCAAGTCATATGATGAGGTACATAGTGGTCACTAATGAGTAAGATAACAACGTTTGATTTATTAAAATCAAAACTTGACTGATCCTAGCTAGACTAGATAGAGATGCTGACAGTGTTACTTCACTATTGCTACAAGTGCTAAGCTCATTTAGGTAGAGCTAGTTTACTTTGATACGTCACTGCATATGTTTATGAATTCATATAGTCTGACTCATGAAATTCTTTGCAGACACTGGTGAAGATGAAGGAAAGAAAGTGGATTTTGACATAGATGATGATGATCTACTCTCTGAGTAAAATTGTTACACGTTAATCTGTAGTCATTTTTTATTTTTCAGACTTATTTGTTATGCAGTAGCACATTTATATTTTTTGTGATGTTTTATGTTATTGTTTAAAACTTATGTTTATGTTTTTTTTAAAAAATGTGCTAACTCTTATGGAATGTGTAAAGTCGGAAATTTATTTTGATATTCTCCACTTTCTGTACTCCGAAACGTACACGTTATTTGTCACAAATATAGGAGAAGATTGTTAGTGTATATTTAGACGAATAACGGGTTCGGAGGCTTAACGAGTCAGTTCGGGTACACGGTTAACCCATACCCGTAGTAACTACTAAGGGTTCGCCTATTTATACCCACCTAGGGGCAACGGGTAAGGGATTCCACTTTGATTCCTATCTGAATGCTTCGAGCAACACATACACATGGAGCAGAAGAGTGTTTCAAGGGCTCCCGTGGTGGATTATAGATTCTGTGTATATGGTTGTAGCTGCAGAAAAAGCCATGAAGTATGAATACTGTTTCTTTTCCTTCGATTCTCAAACATACATTTTCTGTTAAAATCAAGAACATAACATTCAAATTTCAAATTTTTCGTATCTTTCAATTTAGGTTTTCAAATGTTGAAGAAAGACTGTCTGTGTCTGTGGTGAAATAAATAAGTAGGTTATTCAAACTGAGGCTCTGTTTGGCTCTCCACCAGGCTCTGTTTGGCTCTCCGCCGGTGGCATTTGCTCCCGTTTTTCCGAGCAAAAGCTCCAAAACGGAGCGCCTGTGAACCCGCCCGGTGAGTTTGCTCCCTCACTGGATCTCCGCCATCCTCCCAAACGAAGCCTGACAATAAATAGCATTTGTGTTTTTCAGATTTCCAATAGTATTTGCAAAACCTTATCAGATTTCCTGATACATCATTAAGTGATGCTTGAGCATTACTATCAGATTTTCGATAGTATTTACAGGGACATGGTTTTTCAGTCGAAGATGTATAACTTATCTTTATTGATATGTTTATTATGACAAAATATTTTATCAAGTTCAATAGATTTATGAACTTGTAAGAAAGAACACAATATTAGAACTTTATTTGTATGTAATGTTTGATATATTGAAGTATGTATCACTCTGGTTTTTTATCATTAGTTTGAATAAATCTTCTCTTTCTCAAACCAGACATTATAAAAAATTTGTTGATGACTTCTTGCATGATAAAACATCTAAATTCTTTTGTTTCTTCTCATGTATTTGCCTTGTGATTGTTTCTTCTCATGTATTTGCCTTGCGATTGTTTCTTTGGTTATTTTGATCTTGACATCTATAAATTGTGTTTTATAATAGTTTTTGTATATCTCTGTTGGAGATGTTTATTTCTCTGTTCCTTGTGCACTAATTTTATCCATTAATCTTATTGTTGCATGGAACTGGAGCCTTGGCGCACCAGTTGAGGCCTTGTCTTATGACCTTGTGATCATGGGTTTGAGTCCTGGAAGCAGCCTCTCGCAAAATGCAGGGTAAGGCTTGTCTACATTTCACCCTTGTGGTGGGACCCTTCCCCGGACCCTCAGGGATGCTTTGTGCACTGAGCTGCCCTTTTAATCTCAGTGTTGCATGCTTTACCCTTAAGGATACATTGTCGAATGATTGTTTTTTGGGGGGCTAATTGATCTTGTTCACGATGGCGCTATTTTTATTGAGTTTAATGCCATTTTATGTCGTGTTGTGCTTTGTTTTGTAATTTCATTGCTAATGTTGTGCCATTAAATAAATGAGATGAGTGTTTGTTAGAATTACGTAATACGTATGCATAGAGTCCAGCAAGAATATCTTTAGTTGGCATGGAAATGGGATCCCTAATAGCTGGAGAAGAGATTCATATGAGAAAATGTAAGTAACATTATCATTATCTTGAAATTTTTTCTTTCATTCATTTTTGATGCCTCCTTCCATTTTCTTTAATTTAGATTCTGATAGTTTTGATCTTTTTCCTTCACTTTTAGTAACAATTGTCTTTCAACTCGAAAGAAAATACAAGGATATTTTTTGTCATGTAAGTTGTTTCTATTTCTCTTCTCACATCTCATTTTGAAGTATATTTGTGGGATGGGAATCGGACATGTGAGTTTCTTCTTAACCATCACTGCGATCTCTAGGTTCTGATTTCTCCTTTTAAGAAATTATCATTTGAATGATTTAAGCTACTTAGTCTATTGATGTTTATCTCCCCGACATAAACTTTTGTTGTTGTTGTATTTTCTGGAAATGTTTTTGTTCTGGCTCAACATTCTACTTCACTTTGATCTTTCCAACAGCTATGGTTAATTCAATGTATGTCTACAATTCCTTTAATCTGTGTTTTTAGTCTTCATAGGATATTAAAACCATGATACTGAATCTTTATATTGTGATATCTTCTTCAATATACCCTTCAAATTTGATTTAATATTTCACCATTTTTTCCTTGAAGATGCCGTTGGTTTTAATGAACATCAAGTATGTCTTCTATAATCCTCAGATTTATATGCTTGAAATCTAATTTGTGTTTTCTCATTGTATTTTTTGCGTTCTCAACCAAATATTAAGGGATAATTGTTCCTTTTTTTCATACCAAACGATGTTGAATTTGCTATGGGCCTTGAAATGTTGTCAGAGGAGTGGCCTGAGGTGGCGATGATGGTGACGATACAATGGATCCTTGACCGCAGCTGCCAAAGCGGGGCTTGCTCATTGGAGGAGAGAGCTACCAAGAGTCCAAGACCTCACACAAGAGAGATTAAAATAATTTCCATATGATAAAAATCAAATTCAGTGTCTATTTGATGTCGCGACATAATTTATTTTGATGTTAAAGTTTTTTCGACTAGTTTTGCGACGTTCATTTCGTTTTTGGTTAAATTTTGTTATTTCATGGAATTTTTCATATAATTATTCGAATAGATTTATTTTGTCTGCTACACTTATGTTGACCAGAAGAAAACCTTATGTCGACTGGAAGAATGACTGTGTCGGCTGGACTGTGTTGACTGTAGCATTGACTTGCTGACTGGATTGTGTCGACTGGAAGAATTCCTTATCAACTGGAAGAAGTCCTCGTCGACTGGATGAATTCCTTGTCAACTGGAAAACCTCCTTGTCGACTGGAATAACTCCTTGTCAACTGGAAGAACTTGTCGACTAGAAGAACTCCTTGCGACGAGAATCCTATGAAGGACAAGGGTAAAGGCAAAGCTGTAGTGAGTCCGTACCGCTTTAATTACTTATACATTTAAATTATTTTGAATTATGAACATGAAGAACTATTCTACTCTGAGCTACTTCCTTGCATGACATTGAATATGAATTGAATTGAAGAAATTTGAACATTTGAAATCATTGAAAAGATGAAATCGCTAAATATCTAAACATGGATTAACAATCAATGAAAACTCTGAGAGGAAAAGTTATATAACTATTTTCTATATTTTGAAAATGATGATGAATTGAATATGAAAAGAATAGGAAATTGAGAATGCGTCGACGCATCGATAAGTTAATCGTCAGCCTTGTAAGGGAGGGTAAAGCAATAGACTACTACACCTTGTAGGGGGGGGAGGGGGGGGGGGGGGGTAGAACTCCAACACCCTGTAGGAGGGGGGGGGGAGGGTTGAACTCCTAGATAAGTTGTTACTGAAATATTGAATCTAGGAGGCCTGGAAGCCTGCTGCATTGTTGAGCGCCCTAGAATGGACATTGATACAATGAGCCCAGCTGTTTGATGAAATTGAAATTGACCCTCAGCATTTTGAAAGAACGAACTATGATATGAATTTTGAATTGAAAGAACTGAATAAGAATGCAAAAAATAAGAATGTGATATAACAATTATTTATTTATGTTCTACTAGCTCATTACCTGCTTCCTGTATTTACTATTTTACTACGCATGTTCATATAGAATATATAACTGCATATTGATGTTGACTCTTAGGCTTCATTTGGTTCGGCGGTGGCGGGTCGATCCGGCGGGTGGAAACGGAGTGTTCGAAACGGAGGGGGGAGGTGACTGCTCCAGCAGAGCTTTTGAGGGCGTTTCTCAAGGCGGGCGGGTGGAAACGGAGCAAACGCCGCCGGAGGTTCATTTGTTTACCCTCCTTCCGGCGGCGTTTGCCCAAAACGGAGATGCGAAACGCCCAAACAAATAGAGCCTTAGTGTTTGTCTATAGTGCGGTTGAAGCGGTAAAGAACTCAGCTAGTTTTCTAGGATCAGACCGCCAGCGTACCAGGCTCCGCTAGGAGGATACCTGTGGAGGTAGATCAGAACAAAGGGAAGACGTGGTTCGCCCACGGGTTAGAATTTAATTTTAGATTTGTTACACTCTGTATATGATTTAGATATGTCTAGTTCCTTTCTTTGTACTCTGGTTGGACATGTTGTAATGATCCTTAATGAATAAAACGTTATTTTATGTTTCCTCTGGTATCATTCTTGTGTTTTACGTATTAGAATTGTTGTGTTATTCAATTATGAAAAACCGCTCAGAATAAAGATTTAAATTGTGACGGACTTAAGGTCGTTACAGTATGAACTGGTGGTGGTGGAAGCGCTAGTTTTACAGGCTATGACAGAAAGGCGGTTGCCGGATTCTTAATTTGGTGGAGGATTGCATTGGTGTTCCAAAGGCATGCATCCATGGAGGTCATAGAATTTCGTAACATGAAACAAGTAGAACCGATGGCAGTCTCATGACTCTCATCCGCGACACTAAGCGACATTAAGTTTGGTGTTCCCCATAATTAAGTGATTTCTTAATTAATGCAATTAAGAATTAATAAGTGATTGAATTATTAATAACTAATTAATATATGAAATGATTAATCAATTAAAAATAAATTCATTAATGTAGAATATTATGAGAGACTGATATGCGGCTGCACAGGGCTTAAGTAGGAAAGACAAGCATTTTATTCTTTCTTAAAATCAACTGTTGGGCTCGGGATATTAGGCCTAAGGCGGAAAGGAGAACAAACTTCCAAAAATAGACAACAAAGCCTAATTGAAAAATTGCGCCGCAGATGGAAGGTTTCATCTAATCAGAGAGGCACGAGAGTTGCGCAGGCGGGCGTGGGACTCAAAAGTAACGAGCAAAGGAAGGTGCACAAAGAGTTTGGCCTGGCCTGATGGACCAACAGGCAATTGACAGTGGGGATGGAGCTGCGGTTTCGTTTGCTCGACAGAAGGCGTTGGAGGTGCGTATGATGGAGGGTTTGTCGGTTCTGGACTCGATGATGGAGCAACACAAAAAGAAGAAGTGGCGCTGGAGGAAGACATGGGAAGGACTGCTTGATGAAGGAAGAAGCATGCGACGTGATGGAGTACGATGTTGATCAGCGAGGTCGTGCGGGACTGTCGTCGAAGTAGAAAGAATCCAGGAGATGCCGCGATGTCTGGGAAGAGGTGCGGCCCTGTTGGTGATGGCAGTGTTGTAGCAGAGAGCAGAGATGAAGGAAACGAGGGTTGGCAACGGTTGAGGAGGAGATGGCATAGCTTGCCAAGGTCTTCGGGGCGTCGGGGCAGAGAAACCAGCAGATGTACGGTTCTGTGTCTAGGGCTAGAATCAAAAGGGCCGGACAATGGCTTGTGGGAAAAGGACCTAGGTCTCTAATACCAATTTGTTACAGTCCTACTTAGAGCGGTGAGCAGAGGATGACCAATGACGAAGATGACGGTGATGGGAGATACTGTGGAGCCTTAACCGAGGCTGCCTAAGCGGGGCTTGATCGTTAGAGGAGAGAGCTTCCAAGATTCTCACAACAAAGGAGAGGGAAATAGACTTATTTTCTTTGCATGACTGATACAACACACCATATGCCTTTATATTGGCTTACAAGAGGGCATACATGTAAATTAACAAAGACAAGAAAAATATTAAAATACTAAAACTAGATAATTGGGGAAGCAGCCCCATAACAGAGCTTCATAATTAATTTGCATTGCATAAATCACAAATTGATATTGGAATACAATAACATCAAGAAAAATATATTAACTGCATTATAAGAGCACATAGTAACATAGCCAGATTCCTGCCAACAGTATACACTGCAGGATTTATAGCAAACTGCATATCTGAAGATATTGAAATCTTCAATTATTTCATACTATTACTCGCAATTCAATGCCCTCAAAAGTACTCCACGAGCAAGCGGCATCGATCTACACCCTACAATATGCCAATGTCCAATGTTATTAGAGCCATAAGTTCTTACTTTAAGAAACACCTCTAGTAAGCTCATTATTTTTCAAAACATGATTTAAAACTAGAGGAAATTAAACGTGTTCTTCATAAATGACTGAATTTCAGTCTTGGAACATGTAAGATTCTGCAGTGCAGACCGATCTGGTGGAAGGACAATGACTCCATGGGTGGTTGTTTTGTGTCCGCGTGCGAACAAAAACTGTGAAAACCAGCAGTTTTATGTGCACAAGGCTACACGAGTTTCTTGACGTGAGATTATATTCTCAGTATGCCCCTAACATATAGGGTCTTTGGCTTCTTATTAACATGTACACATGAACATCTATTTTAATTAGGTAGTATTAGAATAAGCCGTTGCGACTTTGATAGATTCAATGCATCCAGCTTAAAATCAATTGGTTGTAGGTGAGGGCCCAAAGATCTATATTAAGTGCAAATGCTGCATGAGTTTCCGAGTTTCCTGATGTATGATTATATTCTCAATACACCCCTCACACATAGGATTCTTGACCACTAACATGTGAATTTGTTTTTAAAAATATATTAGGTACACCAGAGTTGGTCATTGGAGCTCAATATACCATGCTAGACTCTATCCTTCCATATCAAAACCAGTTGACTATAGGCCGAATGGCCATATATATATATATATATATATATATATATATATATATTATATATATATATATATATATATATATATATATATATATATATATATATATAGATAGGGGATTGATCGTGTGCGGGCGTACGGGCAACCATCAAAGAGGCTTCAAATCGAAAAGTGATCAACATGAAAGTTGTAGATCTCGGCGAGACGAATAACTTTCATGTTGATCACGTTTTGATTTGGAGCAGTTTTGACCTTTGATTTGGGCCTCGAAATCTGGGGCGGCGAGAGTGCTACAGTAAAGCCCCGAAAAACCGATTTTCGGGTCCCAATATGAGGGCCAAAACAGCTTCAAATCAAAAAGTGATCAACATGAAAGTTTTTCCTCTCGCCGAGATCTACAACTTATATGTTGATCACTTTTCGATTTGAAACCATCTTGACCCCCAAAATGACTTGCCCGTACGCCCGAATATATATATATATAAAGTGCATAACACTGCATAAGTTTCCTCATCATGACTATAGCTAAACATCCAAACTTACTGTGCATATGAGATTATGATCTTTCCTGCATCTGGATTGGCTATTGCGGCGAAGGCTTCTTGTGAGAGATCGATGGTGGCACGGCAGCCGGTAGGCGGGCAATAGTCGACGATGGTGACAACGACACTATTCCCATTGCAAGGGTAACCCCCTTGGTTCGTCGCGCCTATGCACTTCACTGTATACTTCCGACCGCAAGCCGCACGATTATCCCATATCTCGCTGCTCGCCGCGGCTATCATCGTCCCTTTATCTTCATACCCATAGCACGAAGATGCTGCATGCATTCATTCAGTCATTCATTCATGCATTTAACTTAGTTATGTACAAAACGTTAGATAAACTACATAGATGAGTATTGGAGAGTGAAAGACTGACGAGTATAAGGTGGAGTATAGAAGGTGGCAGTTCCCGTGGCAGCAGAAGAAAGTGATAAGTTGCAGAGGAGCATGATAGCCACAAGACCACACAACTTCTCCATTCTTTCCCACACACTAATCTTCTACAGGATGAAAAACTCTCCACCTCGCAAAATGATGCTTTGAGAGAAGAGCCTCTTTATATCTATATATATATATGGAAAAGTTCCCAAGATTACATAATTACAGGGACCCCCATCCAATTTTACATAATGACGGGTACGTCCCCTCTAATTTTTATAGTTCAAGGACCTCACTAATTTTGTATAATTATTGAGATCTCCCTTCTATCTTTCAAAATTCCCAAAACGTCCCATCTAAGTTTACATTGCTAACATGTTTTTTTTTTGTACACGCATGGTAACAATGTAAACTTAGCGAAGAGATTTTGATAATTCTGAAAGATAGAAGGGAGGTTCTTGCAATTATTCCATAGAACAAATGTGAATATGCATGGAAAAGTTTTCAAGATTACATTAAATTCATTCGGATTCATTCTAAGCATATTAGGTTATAGGTGTAGAGGCTCCGGATCTATATTAAGTGCACATGATTACACCGGTTTCCCAATATGATACTAGATCGTCGACTTGTTCGCTTTATTTAAGCCAGTGATGTTGATTTCTAAACAAATATTGGGTAAGAAACCTAATATTTGGTATCCATGCATGAGGTAAGGTTTAGTCACTTTATGTTTGATGATCGATTTTTGTGATTAACATTTAATTCTAACATCTTAATCAAGCCATAAACATCATATGCATTCACAATAATTTGAGTGTAAGCATAGCCATCACAGCCACACACAGCCACACACACACAGCCACACAGCCACACAGCACACACAGCCACACAACCACACATCACACAGCACACACAGCCACACACACACACACACACACACAGCCACACCCACACACACAGCACCACACAGCCACACACAGCCACACACAGCCACACACACACACACACACACACACACACCACACACACAGCCACACACACACAGCCACACACCACACACACACACACACGGCCACATTTGTTTAATTATATAGAGTTTATTTTGAATATATATTATCATTATTCGTGAATGTTACCAATAGAGAATATTATTCCGATTCATATACAAATACAACTCGAATCCGCATTTGGATTCAAAAAGGAAAAAATGAATTTTAATCAAATTTTCACGAATCGATCCCAAATTATTAAAAACTATTTGGTTTGTTAACAACCCCCCCCCCCCCCCCCCCCCCCCACACACACACACACACACCCACCCACCCACCCAGAGAGAGAGGGAGAGACATGCATATATGAAAAATAATTTTTTTTCTTCTGATCAGGAATACAAATTTCAAGGATCCAGTGGAAACTGCAGATACTATGGAACGTGGGATCTGGTGCAGTCAGGTTCTCAACGATTATGGTAAGAGTAAGTGTTCCAATTTGTGTTTGCGTGCACACCCATGTCTGCATCTAGGGGTTTGCAAAAAGAACCAAAGAATCGAGTACTGACCCGAAACTGAACCGAACCGATCAATTCAAAACGGTTATAATAGTTCTCGGTTCAGATATGGTTCTTGAAAAGACAAGAACCGACCTTTTGGGTCGGTTCTCGGTTCTTGCGGTTGGGTATCCGAGAACCGAATGTCTAATACTTGTTTAAGAAAATCATATTTGATTACCACTATATATTCACTTTACCCACATTTTCAATCCCTGATCATTAAATCTCACTCGCCTAACTCATCTATGCCCAACCCACGATTCTCCTAGCAGTTATTTTCTAAACTCAATCATTCTACTTGCAATCTCCATCCTTCCAGCCATCTAAATGAGACTTCCACCGCTGAAATCTGTTGTAGGAAATTCATTCCAGCAACCTGATATCACTACCCCGCTCTCCCAACCCTCCAAAAACTCATACAATTCTTCATATCCGTTCCTGGAAGTGAGAACATCATTCATTTACTCGTCTTGCAAACACCCGGCCTCCTGTAACAACCCATACATCCCAACCTGCCGTTGTCCTCAATTGTCAAATCTCACCGCTGTCCCCAGTACAAATCTCATATGCTTTGCTTATGAGAGTGTTCTGTTGTATGCCTTTTTTTCTATCTGAAATTTGTCTGTTGCTGTTATGTTTTCTTTTGAATTGTGTTAATAGCTGCTAACTTGTGCTAAACCGGGTTTTAAAAAGTAAAGTTTCATATGATTCGATATTTCAAATGATTACGAGTAGAACTGAGAACCGAACTGAACTATTCGGTTCCGATCCGGTTCTATATTTTAGAACTACGGGTCGATTCCGGTTCCAAAAATGTGGAACCGACCTTACATGTGCCGGTTCCTGGTTTTAGGTGGAACCGAACCGATCCGAGTTGCACCTCTATCTGCATCAAATACACATCTCAATGCTCATCATCCACAATAATTGAATAATGAAGTACATGGACACTAAAGTTGTGCACAAATCAGGGTGTTCTCTCATGGGACACAAATTCATCATCCTCATTGACTGCTACAGTCTCCAATATCTCCCTCAACATCTAGGCTCCGTTTGGCACTGTGGTGGCGGTTATGAACATGGAGGTTAAATTGTCATTCGCTAATGCCCACCTAAGGAACTTCATCCACTTTTATGTTCAAACTGATGATGTTTGTTAGGTGATCTTTAATGAATGACAGTTTAACCCATGCGTTTATGACCGACACCACCGTATCAAACGGAGCCCTAATCTAAACCCACGAGCAACGCACGTCCTCTCTCAGCCTTCTCTTTACCTTCATCACCACACTTTTAATTCTTTGATCGCCTTCATGACGCTCTATAAAACGATCCTGCTTACCGACAACTCTTTGTAGTTACTACCTCTTTGCCCGTTCTCCATTACGTGGTTAGCCACAATTTTATTTTACAACCATAGTCGCCTGTCCTTACCTGCCATCTTTTCTCTGTCAACAAATATCTCTTGATCACCACAACAACCTTATTGGACTTCATTCATGATTTCTCCTTACCCTCGTTCGCATGTCACATTTTTTTTGCGCCGACTCTACCGAGATATCCAACATTAGTCTTTAAGTGCCTCAGTTATTAAAAATTTGAAATAGTGATTTGATCTGGCTTCCAACAACCCTTACCCACTCTAGATAAAGACAGATAAATATCTAAATAAATCACTATATAAACTCCTAGATAAATTATGTTTTAAACCATAAGTTAAACACAGATAAATTCTTAGACAAATCACTTGACAAACTCATAGAGAAACCATTGGATAAATCCATAGAAATACCCATAGATAAATAAATCACTATATAAATCTATAAATACACCTTTAGATCAACCAGTAGATTAACCCCTAGATAATGTCCCAGAAAAAACCCTAGATAAACCCCGATATAAACACTTAGAGAATATTCTAAAAAAAACCCTTAGATTAATCAATGGATAAACAGATTGACAAAACCAAAATAAATTGTATATAAAGAACTACATAAACCTTTAGATAAACTCTTATATAAATTCCTAAATAAATCTCTAGGTAAACCCCTAGATAAATTCTCTTAGATAAACTCCTACATAAATTCCTAAATAAATTTCTAGGTAAACCCCTAGATAAACCTCAAGACATACCCCTAGGCAAATACTTAGATAAACCCCAAAATAAACTCCATATAAGCTCAAGATAAACATGTTGACAAATCTTAGATAAACTCTCAAATTAACTCCTAGATAAACTCATAGATAAATCCTTAGATAAATCCCTAAATAAACATTTAAATAAATCCCTAATAAACATTTAGATAAATCCCTAAATAAACCTCTTAATAAACCTTTAAATAAACCAGTAAATAAATTTTGAGCTACACTATTAAGTAAATTATTAGGAAAACCACTAGATAAATACTCAATCTCCTAGATTTGCCCCTAGATAAGTACTCAGGAAAACTCCTAGATAAACCATTATGCAAACTCTTAAATAAACCCTACGACATACCCTTTGATATACTACTAGATAAACTAAAAAAAATACTAGACAAGGCCCAAGACCCTAGACAAACTGCTAGCTAAACGGCTAGATAAAAACTAATGTAACCATAGGTAAATCCCTATAAAAACTCATAGATTAACCCCTAAATAAATCCATAGATCAACCCCTAGATAAAACTTCAGATGAACCACTGGATAAACTCATTGAGAAATTCTTAGGTAAACCCATAAATAAACCCCCTAAACCCTAATTAAACCCTTAAATATACCCTGAGCTATAGTCCTAGATAAACTCCTAAAGAAAGCACTAGAGAAACTCATAGATAAATCCCTGAATAAACTCCTAAAGAAAGACATAAATAAATGTCTACATAAACATGTAGAAAAGCCCCTAGATAAGCAATAAGATTAACCCCCTAAATCAACTCTTAGATAAACCACTACATAAATCCCTAGAGAAACTATTAGATAAGTACCTAAATAATTTCTTAGATAAACATGCAGATGGACTCCCAGATAAACTTTTAGATAAACTTTTAGCTACACCCTTTAGATAAATTTTGAGATAAATTTTTATAAACCTCTTGATATATTCCTAGATAAATACCTAAATAATCTCCTAGACAAATTCTTAGACAACTCATAGACAAACCTCTAGATAAAATTCTAGATATATTCATAGATAATTTTTAGATGAACTTTTAGATAAATTCATAAATAAACCCCTAGATAAACACTGAGATAAATTCAATGAATCCTAAACAAACTCTTAAATATACCCCTAAATAAATATTTAGACAAACCAAATGTGGGACAGATTATCGGGGTCACACAATACACCCACAGGAAAGAAAGATAACACCATAAGCACGAATCTAGACCGCGGGAAATACACCACACATGAATTACGAGCTGTATAATACCTCACACAGATTCTTATTCATCCATATAGGGCATAAATATAGGAAATACATTGAAACACACGTGCTTACACTGACTTCAAGCAAAACAGTGAAAGATACACACTAAAAAGGACCTCGATGACATCATCATTCTCGAGAGAGGCGGAACTAAAGCACCGACGAGATCAGCAAAAAAACAGCCAACAAAGGCAGCAGCGGGAAGATTTTGTTATGGCGAACACACTGTGCAAGTATGAGCCATGGAGGCAGCAGATGGGAATCCCTGGAAGCAGCGCAGGAGAAATCACGGTCAGTTGGATCATCGTAGGCAGCAACAGGATCTGGAAGGAGAAGCTCATGCAAGGATCGACGTGAAGAAGAAAGGTGCTGCTCGATCCGGCGGAAGAAAGGGGAGCTGCACGACCTCATTGAAGAAGAAGGGGAAGTACGGTGGCAGCAGCAAGACGAGAAGGAGCACGACAAGATCTGGAAAATAGGACCATCCAGCGGAGAGAGCCACGATCGTAAGCCCGAGCGTCAATGTCGACGGGATCGAGAGCAGCGGTTCTTCCCCAGCAAGTGCGGGCAGCCGACGTCTTCTCCAACAAGTGCGGGCGGCTGGCGTAGCTAGGCGAGAGATCGGGCTGGCGGTGCAAGGCACGAAAAAGGAAGGACGGGCTTGTGGCACGCTAAAAACGACAGATGTACAAGGGGAAGAGATCGTCCGTCGATGACGACGGATGTGCTGCAGGGATTGACGACGCGAGAAGGCAGACACGCCGACGGGGTCAGCGATGAGTGAAGCAGAGCCTCCCGTCGATGGAATCAGAGGCTGGTCCCGTAGACAAGAGCGGAAGAACTGCAGCAGAAAACCGCGATGGAACGGGGTCGGCTGGATCTGTCAAGAAAAAAAACGGAGGCGGAAGCAGCACGAGAGGCTTACGGGATTAGGGCTTGGAGCGAGAATTTTTTTGGGCTCTAATACCAAGTTGAAAGTAAGGAGGGAAATACTTGTTTGATTCTTATTTATCCATATAGGGCATAATATATAGGAAATACATTGACACTTATAACTTGGCTCATGATGTGGGACTAAAGCCACACACATACAAATATTAATATAATAGTATTAAACTAATAATCTCAACTACCCTTAGATAAAAATGTCCTTGATAAACATTTAGATAAACCTCTTGATAAAAATGCAGACAAACTCGTAGATACATTTTTAGATAAATATCTAAATTAACCATTAATAAATCCATAAATAAACTACAAGATAAACCCCAAGTTATACAATAAATAAACTCACAGATAAACTTTTAAATAAACCCCTAGGAAAATATCCTAAATAAACCTATAGAATTAGTTGCTAGTGATTATTAGTTGCTAGATAAATCACTAAATAAATCTCTAGGTAAATATTTAGACAACCCTCTAGTTAAATATGTAGATAAACTGATAAATAAATCGCTTGATAAACTCTTACATAAAATATTAGAAAATACATGGATAAAATATTAGACAACGCCTAACTATTGATAAATCCATAGATAAAGTCTAAAAAATATATTTAGATACTCTTAAATAAACACATAAACAATCCCTTCAATAAACTCATAGATAAACTTCTAGATAAATAACTAGATTAACTTGTAGACAAACTCTTAAATAAACCCCAAGATAAATCCTAGATAAGAACCAAGGTAAATCCTGAGATAAACCCTAAAATTCATAGATTAATCCTAAAGGAACCCCTAGATAAACCTCTGAACAAATTTCTAGGTAAATCCCTAGATAAAGTCATACATAAACCCTTGAAAAATCCATGGAAAAACATGTAGACAGACCCCAAATAAAATCCTTGATAAACTCATAGACAAACTCTGAAGTAAGTCCCTTAGATAAACTCTGATATATCCTTTGAGAAACCTATAAAAAAGCATATAGAAAAAACCTTAAATAAAACATTTGATCAACCCATAGGTAAACCCCCTATAAATCCTAAGACAACCCTCCTAGATAAATCTTAGATAAACACCTACATTAAATGCTAGATAAATTCCTAAATATACACAAACAAATTCTTGGGTTTATTCCTAAATAACAAGTAAAAAAACAAACCATAAACACAAAAACATGCACACAAATCTATAGAAAAATCTCTATATAAACCTCTAGAAAAACTTCTAAATAAACCCTTAGACAAACAACTAGATGTACTCGAAGATAAATCCTTAGATAAATTAATAAATAAACTTCTGCCTTTAGATAGGATCTTAGATAAATCCTGAAATAAACCCTTACATAGATTCTTATACAAACCAATAAATGAGCATGTAGATAGATTCTTAGATAAATCTCTAAATAAACTAGTAGATCAACTCTAGGATAAACTCTTAAATAAATCACTAGATAACTCCTACTTATACCATAAATAAATCTCTAATAAAACTATAAATAACACAAATCAACTTCTACATAAAACACAAATTAAATCTCTAGAGAAACTCCTAATAAATATTTAGAAAAACTCCGTTAAATCTCTAGATAAACCCTAAATCAACCCATATATAAATATCTAGATAAACTTCTAGATAATTCCCAAACAAACTCCAAGGCAAGGCTTTAGAAAAATCCTTAGGGCCAGTTCGGATCTCTGGAATTGGAAATGAGAATTGGAATTGGGGCAAAAAAATTCCAATTTCAGTGTACGGATGTTAGGAATTCCCTTGGAATTGGAATTGGTCCAATTCCATGGAATTCAATTTTGTACTATGAACAATTTTTAGGGATAAAGACAGATATTTCATGGAATTCAATTTTTTACTATAACTGTCGTCGCCCGATTTCATCGTCGTCGCCCGATCTCGCCACCACCACCCGATCTCGTCGTCGTCGCCCGATCTCGCCACCGACGCCCGATCGCCACCGACGCCCGATCTCGCCGCCGACGCCCGATCGTGCCTCCGCCTCCCGATCTCGCCGCAACCTGATCTTGTCGCCGCCGCCTGATCTCGCCACTGCCGCCCAATCTCGCCGCCGTCGTCCGATCTCGCCGCAGCCGCCATCCGATCTCGCCGCCACCGCTCGATCTCGCTGCCAGCGCCCGATCTCACCGCAGCCTCCTGATCTCGTCGCCATCCGATCTCGCCGCAACCATCCGATCTTGCCGCCACCGTCCGATCTCGCTGCAGCCGCCCGATCTCGCTGTAGCCGCCCAATCTCGCCGCCGCCGCCCGATCTCGTCGTCGCCGCCTGATCATGCCCCTGATCTCGTCGTCGCCACCCGATCTCGCCATCATCGACCGATCTCGTCGCCGTCACCGGATCTTGTCTTTGCCGCCCAATCTCGTCGTCGTTGCCCAATCATAATTAATTGTTGGTATACTACCTGAAGTTGATTTCTCAGGTATTGTGTTCCTTTTTGGCCAACTTCTATATTTTTTTAGAGATTGTAAAGGAATAATTCCCTCCACATGATTTTGTTGCAATAACTTTGTCGCGAGTGACACAAGACTCCAACTTCAAATTGTTGTTGTCGTCCGATCCTGCAGCCATGAGAGAAAAAGATATTTTAAACCAATTCCAATTCAAGAAATTCAACATGAAGCCAAACAATTGTATTGGAATTCAGACCAATTCCAATTCTCACAGGAATTATAATTGGATGAATTCAGTTTATTAAATTCCAATTCTTGCGATCCGAACGGTCCCGTAGATCTATACGTAAACATCAAGATGAATTCTAAAGAAACCCCAGAGAAATCCTTAGGCGAACCCTAAATAAATCCCTTGATAAACTTGCAGATATACTCAAACATAAACATCAAGATAAACTTATAAAGAAACCATCAGATAAATCTTTTGATAAATATGCAGACAAATGCCAAGATAAATTTATAAATAAATTCCTAAATGAATCTTTATATAAACTCATAGATGTGCCCTGACTGAACTCCTAAATAAGCACCTAGATAAACCCTCAGATAAATCCATATATAGAGCAATGAATAAATCACAGTATTAACTCGTAGATAAATACCTAGACAAAAACTTAGGTAAACTATTAGATAAACACTTAGATATACCACATGATAAATCCCATATAAATTCTAAAGAAATCTCTTGATAAACTCCTAGATAAATCTCTTAGCTAGTCAAGCACATAAACTAACCTTTATACAAATCCTTAGATAAACAACTAAATAAATAATTAGGTGCATGCCTAAATAAGTACCTATATAAACCAACCCTTGGATAAACTTGTAGATAAATTCCTAAATAAACCTCTAAATAAACTACTGGATAGAGAGGAACCCCTAGATAAATTCTATATACATATGCAAACCTCTAGATAAAATTATATATATACACATAAATCAACCGATAGATCAACCCCAAGATAAATAATTAGACAAACCCGTAGAAAATATGCTAGATAAAACCTTAAATAAGCATGCATACCCTTAGATAAACCCCTAAACAAATTTCTAGATAAACCTCAAGGTAAAACCATGAGATAAGCTCTTAGACAAACTCATAAATAAACCCTAATACAAAATCTTAGAGAATCCCTTAGACAACCTGTAGACAAATCCAAGATAAACTTTTAGATAAACCTCTAGATAAAAACTTAGAGAAACCCCTAGATAAACTTGTACACAAACCCCGTAGATTAACTCTTAACCAAAATCTATATATAAACCCGTAGATTAACTTCTAAATTATTTAATGAGATAAACACATTGATAAACACTGATAAATCCCAAGACAAATTCCTAAACAACCCCTTGACAAAACCTCTAGATATACCTCTATATGAAGCACAAGAAAAACCTTAGATAAAAGATAAGCTCTTACTAGATATGCTCTAAGAAAAGCATGTTGACAAATCTTAGATAAACTCATAAATGAACTCATAGATAAATCCCAACGTAAATCTCTAAATAAAGCCCGAGACAAAATCATATATAAACACATAAATAAACTGGTAGATAGTTTTTTTAGATAAATTCCAACAATATCCCCGGGATAAATTCTATATTCTCTTAGATAAACTCTAAATAAACGTCTATAAATTCGTAAACAAACTCCTAGATAAAATCTGAGATAAACCTGAATTATGTTCTTCCTAATTTCAACTGAAATAAGGTCTGGTTCATGCGATCATAATCCCTAAATCGGTGAAAATAAATCCCCCAAACGGAATCTAAGGTTTTCAAGTGCACAATGCAAACAAATTGCATTATGAGGTAGTAAATGAAGATCACTAAAAAAATCACTGAATAAGACTAAAAATTAGTGATTGATATATTTATATTTACCACTAAAATGTAGTGGACATGGGATTACAATGATCTTTCATGAGGAAACGCGGCCATTAAGATGCACCATAATTTTTTTGGTCTGGTCTCTATCTGCAGATTTGAAGATGGGATTCTTGTGATGCTGTCATATGACAAGTTTATATTGGCAGCCCAGCTTTGGTTGTTGGCAACCCCACTAAAATTAAAAAAAAAAACACATTAAAATGGGCCTCTAATAGCAGCCATAAAACCATCTCCTCTGTTTTCATTTTTACCGAGCCCCGCTGCTATGCGAAACCCGTGCCTCTCCCGCTGCCGCCAGCCGCCGTAAACCGCCGGAGAAGTACCTGTTGCGTTAGGCGAACTCCTTCGATTTCTTCTGTCATTTCTCCTTCTCCGTGTCTCCTATTCCTCTATCATTTCTGAGCTTCTGCTTCTGCCAGAGTGTAGAGAATAAAGAGGTGGGATTCAGATAGAGGTAGGCAGGTGTGTGGAGGAGATGTCGGAAGGCGGAGAAGAAGCTGGCCGGGTGGGGATTATTCAGATCAAAGGATGAGGACGCCGCAGATTTGTACGATCGGGCCGCCATTTGCTTCAAGCTCGGGAAGAACTGTGTGTGGCCTATCCTTTATGATTTTTCCTGGTCACCCTCCCTAGAAGAGGATGAAATATATGTGATAAGTTTGGTAGTTTTGGCAACTGAATTTTTTTCCAAAATTGATTCATGTTTTGGTATTTTGTCCAAATAACATGAAAAGGAAAACAGAACTAGTTACCCATTGATAGTTTTTCTTGAAGAAACCATTGAAGAATATGCTACAGCCTGTTTATGACAATAGTCATCCACAAAAATAGATTCCTGAAACCAGTAACCCCAAGCATTTTATTTCCTGGGGACTCAAAACTAACATATTGATATGATTTAGGGTTTGCGTCTTTTTTTAATCTTTAATTTAGTGGAATTTTATTTCTTCTTCTCTCAATTTTGATGCTTTAGGATTCAGTTGGGAGCAGCCGGCAGGAGGAAGGGGGCCGCGGTTCGAATACCGCCGTTTTCTTCTGTTTTCTACAGCGCTGCGGGCTCAAACTCAGCAAACGCCACCGGAGGATGTTTGTTTACCCGCAGTCCAACGGCGTTTGCCCCAAACGGTCGACGAAAACGCCGCGCCAAATGAGGCCTTGATTAGATAAACATGGCTTGCATCACAATATTGGTGAAACTTTTCATGACTTGCCTGTTTGATTTAGTCGCCAATATCTGATGGGCTATCAATATCACTTTGTTGTGCTGCTATTATAATTTTGGGCTGCCAATAGTCAAAGTCAGGCTGTCAATATAAACAGGACATATTGACTATTGGCAGCCCAAAGATAATAGCAGCCCAAAAAATGTTTATTGGTAGCTCAATGGATATTAACAGCCCAAAAATTACGCTTTAAAAGATATTTTTAGGATAAGTGTTCAACATGAAAGTTGTAGATCTCGACGAGATCTACAACTTTTATGTTGAACACTTTTTGAAAAAATATCATATAGTTGCCCTATTTTCAAAAGGCGCGGAATCCGGGTGAAACTCGCATAATTCCGTCTGGATTCCGCGCCTTTTGAAAATAGGCATGCTATATGATATTTTTAGAAAAAATGTTCAACATAAAAGTTGTAGATCTCGACGAGATCTACAACTTTCATGTTAAATACTTTTTCTAAAAAATGTCATATAACAGACCTTTTTTCAAAAGACGCGTGTTTTGCGTTTTGAGCTGCTATTAGCGGTCAATATTATGTGTTTTTTTATTATTTTGTGGGCTGCCAATAGCCCCAGGCTGTCAATATAAACGCACTAAATATAACATTTTATTGTAGAAGCAACATATTAATTGTCTAGATATTCATTTTGATATCCTTGATTATATTTGATTGTAAGGATATCATAAACAATATCTAGACATTCAATTTTGTATGATTATTGACACATGATAGCATTGCAAGAGCCTCTTCTACAAATTTGGAGATGAAATTAGGGCAGAAAACATCCCCGCAGCCTCTCCCTTCACCACACAAACTTGGAGAACATGACATTGGATAAATCTTGCCTAGTTAGTCAATATCCATAGCAAGAATCACTTGCATTAAAAAATTATTGTATTAGTTTGATTTAAATTTAAACTACCAATAATTTTAAGTAAATTCATTAGATATTTCTTATTTCTTTATATAATATTATAGATAGACAATAAAAGAAAAAAATATGCATGTCAACTAAAAGTCTTAATAACAGCAAAGCTCACAACTGATTAAGCATCTCAACGCACGAATATACTGATTAAGATTTTTTGTAATTTTATTTGGCTCCATTTTTTATTCTTTTAATATAATATGCAAACTAAAGATATAAAAAATAAAAAAAAAATTAAAAAACAAGTATTTCTAACGCACTTAGCTCAAATATTCTAATTAAAATCATTGCATTTTGGTAGCTTATTATGCATTTAGGTCATGCTTGGAGTGCCATTTAAGGAATAGTTGCGCTGTGGGGCGCCATTTGGCCTTGGCTGCCACGGTGCCGAAGCGCTCCGTTTGGACTGAAGCCATAGGCTCTGGTCTGGGGTTGCAGCCAGCCTCCTTTCACCTCCGTGAGAGAGGACTCCCCAAACAAGTCCTTAATCCAACAATTTATGGGGCAAAACACCAACACATTTAAAACCATGCAAATCAATATGCATGAATCCTTACAAATGCACAAAATGTAAATAAGCATGCAAAAATATACAAGCATTTAAAGATGGCAAGCTTAGAACAGTCTTATCATGGGCTTAACAGCAGAGACCGCTACTGCGTTATGAAGAAAATGCGAAGAACACGAGTCGGAATCCACCGATAACATTACCGGAGCATGGTGTTCGGCCAGGAAGGCTTCTGAATTCTAATACATAAAACTACAGGCAGAGGAAATACGACTACGAAGAGGGATCGGTCGGCTGCCTCCCGCCTCCATATCCCCGGGAAGAACGTCAAAATTTTGCTCACCTGTCCCGCCTGCGCAGACCCATGCGCGATTTCGAATATCTAAATAATGTCAAAGAAAAAAAAATCTTATTTTGCATTCACAGAGCTGCATCAATTGAGAGCAGAAATTAAACTGATAGCCCATAAAAAAGGATACTCGATGCGAATGGGCTCCGCGGAGGACGCTGATAACATGGTTCCCTGAAGACTATTAAGGGCTCCTGTCGAGCTCGGAATGTCCTGCGTTTACAAGTCTGGAGATTAAATAAAAATAAATAATAAATCTAATTAAATATGTCAAAAAACCAAAAAATTATGATGTTTTCATTTATTATTTAGGATAAATTGAGAAAAACTCCCTTCTAACTTTGCATAATTACAGGGACCACCCCTCTTATCTTTCAAAATTACCAAAACCTTCAATCTAAAGTTTTACATTTTTAACATGTACAAAAAAACCAGGGGGCAAGTTTGGTAATTTTGAAAGGATAGAGTTACCAGGAGAAAGGAACCGCTTTGAAAATAATTAAGAGAATTATGAGTTTCTTGGGATTAGGTTAATGGATAAGAGAGAATTTCTCATGTAAAAAGAGAAAACAACAACGCTCAAGCCTTTATCTCACTATAGTGGGGTCGGCAATATGAATCTTTTGTGATCATTGCATCCTATCTTTAGTCATAGGCTTTATTTGGTTCGGCGGTGGCGGATCGATCCGGCGGGTGGAAACGAAGTGTTCGAAACGGAGGGGGGAGGTCGCTGCTCCAAACGGAGCTTTTTGGGGCGTTTCTCAAGGCGGGCGGGTGGAATCGGAACAAACGCCGCCGGAGGTTCATTTGTTTACACCCTCCTTCCGACGGCGTTTACCCAAAACGGAGTAACGAAACGCTCAAACAAATAGAGTCATAATCTCATATAGAAAGAGAGTTAAGATCAGTATCGAGTCTCGATGACTCATCAACCTACTTATATTTTTAGGGTGCACGAGCTCAACACTGATCGGAGAAGCTCAAGACTGATTGGAATAACATGCTGGCGTGAAAGTTGATAATTTGTAATATGTATCAATGTGAGTAGCAGAAGCATGGTGGTCCTATAAGTCACTGTTCGGACAGTAAGAACCTCGTTTTGATACCATGTAGAAAATAAATGTGAAGCTTATAGGTTTTATTACTTCATATGTATCAACGTAAAATACAAAAATTTGTACACATATTTATAGGATGAAAAAGGTCAAAATTAAACTCTAAACTGAGATGTGGGACTAATCTATTCAAGACCACAATTCCTATCTATCATATATGCCTCTGTGCATGCCCCCTCGCGTCGAGAAAAGAGAATGGAGCCGCTTCTCTTTAATTTATCTTTTAATATTAATTTTAGTTTACCTTTTAATGTGTGACTAACCCTTTTATATAAGTAAGAGATGTGTATTGGTTTATGAGATCGCATATTTGGTATTTGGATTTAGCCTTGTGCTGAGGGAGAAAACCCGCCCTCAATTGCATCCATTGAGAGTATGTCTCTCAAAATCTCATTGTAATCGTTCATCTTCGTGTTTTTTTTTCAATATATTCATTACTCATTTCGACTTGGAATGAAACTATAAAGAAAGACATGATGTACTTAGGCATTAGTGAGATTATGACAAAAGATAGGGCACAATGGATCCATATAGCCGACCCCACAATAGTGGGGGGATAAAGGATTGAGTGTTGTTGTATCTTCATTACTCATTTCGGTATAATACATAGATAGATGCACATTCATAAATGTTATTATGGGTCAATTTGTTTCCACATTAATCCTCCGCTGCGTTCGTACGGTAACGATATTCATTTTTTATCTTGTTTGTGGCGGCGTTGCGTCGGCATCGGCGGAGTAAAGTCACGTTGGCATCGGAGCTTTCCCACAGCTGCTCGGAGTTCCTTTTCAACGCGGCGTTCCCAACGCATGATCACCGGTGTTGGATGTCGCCGCCTCCAGCCTCTCCTTCCACCTTCTCTACCGCCATGAACACCGGAGAGAAGTTTTTCCATGGACACGAGAACCTCAGCTTGACAGGAATGATCCTCCCGTGCCGGCGAGAACCATGGCCTTGAAGCTCTGCCAGCTAGGATAGATCTAGGGGTGTGCATGACCAAACCGTCCTACACCGAACCGAACGACTCGGTTCGGTTTGGTTTTCCTCCTGAACCGCACCGACTAATAATGCATGGTTTGTGATGCCATCACAACCATTTTGTTGAACTGGATTTCAAAATAAAATATTTAATCTGAGCTATTAGCTATCGTATGTAAATAAAGCTGTCATACCTTTTTTTAAATTTTTTGAGATATAAGTACACAATTATTTTAAATAGTTAACTGAAAAACCGAAACCGAACCGAGTACCGATCGAACCGATAAACATCGGTTCGGTTTCGGTTTGGGTCCAAACGACCCAAACCGAACCGCTTGCACCCCTAGATAGATCCCCCTCCTCCCTCGAGAAGTTTTATTATTATGTTTATTATTATGATTTTTTTTATTTTTATCATTATGATTATTATTATTATTAACTTTAATTTATAATAAATATTAATTGTAATTCATTTTAATTAGTGTAATTGTAATTTATTTGTATAATTAAATGTAACATAAACGCTACCGTTGTTTTACCAAACTGTTTTTCCATTCTGAACGGCTCCACCACCGCTGTTTTATCAAACCGTTTCTCCATTCTGAACAGCTCCATTCCCACAACTTCGGGTCAGTTTGTTTCCACGTTTCTGCTCCGTTCCAGTCGGACAACAACGGGAATTTTTTTTTGACTGTTTGTATCCACGTTCCATCGCCAACGGAGCCCAAAACATCCGTTGCCAACGTAGCTTTCCGACAGCTCCTCTCATCTCCTTTTCAACGGAGCTTTCCAACGCCAAACTTGTTTTCTCCTCCCCCAGCCAAGAGCCGCGCGCAAATCTGCAACGGGGAGGGTCGGCTGAGCCGTGCTCCGACGAGGGAGGGCGGAGAAAGGCTGTCCATGGCGCTGCTGCTTTCTTTCGGGAGAAGATGAACAGTTATATAATAATATATTATTATTATATATTATTATTATATAATATTATCGTATATTATTAAGATTATTACATTATTATTATTATTATTAAAATTAGGATTATTATATTCTAATAATATATTATTATAATAATATATTATTATTAGAATTAGGATTATTACATTCTTATTATTATTAAGATGATGATTGTTATTTTTATTATGATTATTATATTATGATTATGATATCTTATTATTATTAATAAATTTAATTTATAATAAATATTAATTATAATTTATATTTCATTTTAATTAATGTAATTGCAAATTTTTTTATAATTAAATGTAACAGAAACGCCACCGCTGTTTTACCAAACTATTTCTCCATTTTGAATAGCTCTGACACCGCTGTTTTACCAAATTGTTTCTCCATTCTGAACAGCTCCATTCTCACAGCTCCATTCCCACAGCTCCTTTGACCACCGCCACCGCTGAAACAAACTGACCTTTAATTCCCACAACTCCTTTTACCACCGCCGAAACAAACTGTCTATCGACTCCTTCGTGTATTCCTCTCCTTGGTATCAGAGCAAGTCAATGAGACCTTGCTCGCTGATCGTGGGCAGCAGGGGATCACCCGATAGTTGCATTTGCTCGTCTCGTTCGTAGTGATGGTCGTGAGGGATCGTCAATCGCAGCCTCTCACATGCTCGTTCTTGTCGACAACAACTACTCCTACCGCTAGTTCTCGTCGCCAGTATCGTGTCCTTTGTTTTTCCTCGACAATGCCTCTTCCTCAAATTCTCATCAACAACAGCTTCTGCAGCGATCCCTTGCCCTCTAGGTGTCCCCTGCTGAAGCCACTACTTCGCATCTTGCTAATACTTGGAATGAATGTTTCAATCGTTTCTGTGCTTGGAGATGGATTGGACACCACCCCCCATATTGTTCCATACTATCAATTGTTGGTGAGAGTGGATCTAGAGGTCTTTCTCCTGCCTTTGCTTGAGTTTTGAAGATCTGCAATGGATTTGTTTATGGATTAAGATACACCTACGGATAAAGGGGAAAATGTTTCTCGCGTCGCTAGCCCTAGTGTTGACTTTCAGATAATGAATTTTGCCAATATTAAAATGAATGGAAAGATTATTTGCTCTGGGCCTAGTCAATGAAGATGTTTATTGGAAGTAAAAGGAAGCTTGGGTATATAACTGGGGCAAGAAAACCACCTCCCAATAACAGATGTTGCTTATGAGTGGCAAGCCGACAATCCCACCATTATGCCTTGGATAATTCATTTGATGGAATCAAGCATTGCTAAACAATTCATGTTTTGTTAGAATGCCAAACATTTGTGAGACTTAGTCAAAAAACTACTCGAAGAGACGTGATCATACTCTGATCTACTTGTTGAATACTAAGATTATAAATATGGAAAGTGGAACCGGCTTTGAAGATTAGAGAAACTCACTTAAAACTGGGAGGAGATTGACCAGTACTCTGACATTAAGATTTGCCTCATTGTGTCGAGTGTTAAGCTAGTTAGGGAGAATTGAATCAAAGCCTGAAAGGAGGGTATTCAAGTTATTTGTTGGCTCTCCATCTGAACTTGAATTTCAGCTGGTTCAGATGCTTGGAAGAGATGTTCCTGACTTAGATACTGTGCCTAGTTACCTCTGAGGAATCTCACAGGATTTTTGAAGAGCAAGTTCAATGTTACCAGTAGCTCTGAAGGAACAACTAAGACAGTTTCCAAGAGAATGTGGGATACTTATCCTAGAAGTGGGACGGTACAAGTTTGACCCAGGTTGCAAAATCAGAAAAATCTAAACAGGCTTGTTCTCATTATTGGGCTAAGAAACATGTGAAAGAAAGCAGTTGGAAATTATTTCCTAACTTTGTTCCCAAACACTTAAAAATGTTGCAGCGAAGTACATGGTTAAATCTTGATCTGCTTATTCAGGTATTTTGTATTCTTGGAAGTGAAGACTCTAAAGCTCGTCAAGAGGTATTATAACCAGGAAAAGAGCAGATAACTTGAAGCCTCGCTTGGGAGAAGGAAACCTACTCAGTTGTCAAGTATTGTTGCCCACGCTAATGTTATTTATTCCTTCGGTAGAGAAAAATGAGGGGGAGAGAAAAAATTTAGATTTCTATTAATTTCTCAAAATCTTCACAATCCGATCACAGGTATTTGGACATATATATAGAAGGAGAGAGAGTCTAAACTAAATCCTAAGGCGTGGGACTAATACCTAAGAGGGCATTACATGGGCCTCCTAAATGGGCATTTCTTTACAATTTCTTCAACAATCCCCAGCAGGTTGGAGCATACAAATCGTAGGAACCGAACTTGGACAAGAACTATCAAAATTCAATATCGAGGGTTGAACCATGTAGAGCTTTTGTAAGAATAACAGTGATTTATTCTGTAGCCGGAACATGTCTCAAGTCCAATTTCCTTAGTTGAACTTTTTCTCGAATAAAGTGACAATTGACTTGCTATGTTTGGTACGTTCATGGAACATAGGATTTTTGTCAATATGAATAGCAGTTTAGCTATTGCATAACAAAGTGGCAGGAGAGGAGAATTTGACACCTAGGTCTCCCAGAAGACTTTCTAGTCATGTGAGTTCAGAGACAACAAAGGTCATTGATCGATACTCAACTTTTGCAGATGAGCGTGTGACGACATATTGCCATTTTGCTTCTCCAGTTAACAAGATGTCCACCAAAGTATGTGCCAAAACCACTTGTGGAACAACGATCAAACAAGGATCGAGCATAATCAACGTCAGAGTAGGTGATGAGAGATAGAGACGAAGATGACTTATATATGAGCCCTTGTCCGGGAGAAGACTTTAGGTGTCGTAAAATGCGCTCAACTACCAGGATATGAGCAATTCGTGGAGCATGTATAAATCTACAGATTACCCCACAACAACAAATGATATATCAGATCTTGTAACTGTCAAATAGATCAACTTTCCCACAAGACAACGACAGTGCTCTGGGTTTGGTATGAGCATATCAAAGTCGGAAGAACATGCACAGAACTTGTGATTGACATCCATGGGTATGTCAGATGGCTTGCAATCAGAGTAGTCAGCGTCATAAAAAAGATCAATACAATACTTTCTTTTAGATAGGACAAGACCATCGGGACGATGAGCTACCTCGATGCCAAGAAAGTATCGGAGATTCCTCAAATCTGTGGTCTGGAACACAGAGGCTAAATGTGCCTTGATCATATGGATGCCTTTTGAATCATCGCTCGCAATCAAAATATCATCAGCATAACCCATGAGTATTACGATGCTTGGCGGACAATGACAGGTGAAGAGAGAGAAGTCAACCGAGCTTCAAGTAAACACAACATCACTAACAACCTGACTGAACTTGTCAAAACATGCCCAGGAGACTGTTTGAGACTATAAAGAGATTTTTTGAGATGACAAACAAGTGACTCCCATATAGTCTCAAAGCCGGAAGGTTGATGCATGCAAGCAGTCTCAGCAAGATCACCATTGCGAATTTTTTTTTGACGTTCAACTGATGCAACTGCCAATGATGATGAACAACCAGAGAGATCAGGAAACAGACAGTGTTCAATTTTGCAATAGAAGAGAAGGTTTCTCCGTATTCAAGACCGTGTTGTTGGGTAAAACCATGTGTGGCAAGGCGAGTCTTTTGTCGGTCAACCATCCCAGTTGGAGTATGTTTGAAAGTAAACACTCATTTGCAACTCACACGTGTCTGGATAGGAGGGAGAGAGACAAGATCCTAGGTGTGATAGTAAACACACATGTCTGGAGTATGTTTGATAGTAAACGCTCATTTGCAGCTCACACATGTCTGGCCCAGAGGGCAGTCGTTTTTTTCATCCATAACCGTTCGCCATACCAAATGTTGAAGAACCTCCTGCAAAGAAGTAGGGGTGGAAACTGACAACAAGCGATGTCACAAAGGTGTGAAGCATCGAAGATAATTGATGCAAAGAAACAAAATTATTGATGGGGTGAGCTATAGACAGCATGTCCTGATCAGTAGAGCACAAATTATCATCGATAGAAGGTAATGACTTCGGGGCATTGGAGCGAGGAGGGCGATGATTGCGCACACGAAGAAGAGGAGGTTGGTTTGTGGGTCTGGTAGAGGGAGTGGGAAGAAGAGGTGGTGCGGAAGAGGTGACAGAAATGACAGGACGTGGTAGGAGAGAAGGTACAGGAGAGGCCAAAGAGGAGTGAAATGGCTGAATCTTCGAGAAAGGTTACATCCGCACTCGTCACTAATTTACGAGTGGAAGGACAATAACAGAAATAGCCTTTTTGGGTACGAGAATAACCAACAACCATATACTTAATAGCGAAATGATTAAGTTTGCCAGTTGTAGGTGCTCAAAAGAGTGGACATAGCAGGTACAACCAAAGCCAGAGATGTTATGGGAAAGGGAGAGGTGGAAGGGAAGAGAAAACTAAATGGAGTGGCAAAATTGAGAATGAAGAAGGGCATGCAATTTATGAGATAATAGACGATGTACGCAGTACACTGCAAAATTTCAATAGACCTTGGGTACCTGCATTTGAAACATGTTAGAACGAGCAATGTGTAGGAGATGACGGTTCTTGCGCCCAGTAACGCCATTTTGTTGGTGTGTAAGCACGGGAGGTTTGGTGGAGGATACCGAGCTCAATACACAGGTTTTGAAAAACATGACTCGTATACTCACATGCATTATCGGTCCGAACAGTCTTAATAGTAGCAGAGAACTGAGTACGTATCTCAAAATTAAAGGCTTGAAAAACACGAACTAATTCCGAGCGATCACAAAGTACAATCAGCTCATGCGAGAGTAACCATCAATAAAAGTAAGAAAATAATGATAACCAGAAACACTAGTTACTTTATAGGGACCCCAAATGTTCGAATGAACTAAAACAAAAGGAGCATTGCTCCGAGTACAGTGAGGAGAAAAAGAAGAGTAATGTTGTTTGTCGAAGATGCAGGGACACATCTGGAAGAGCTTTCTTCAGAATGGGGAGAGGAGCATGCCCAAGATATCGATGTCGGTCAACAAAGGCAATAGGAGAAAACAGTGGGGGAACATCCAAGGTGTACAACCTATTAGACAATCGTGCTCTACCAATGATATTCCGCGTTTGTCGATCGTGCACAACAAAATAAGAAGAAAATGTTACAGAGCAATCAAGGTCCTGAGCAAGACGACGGACGAAAAGAAGATTAAAATGAGACCCGAAACATGAAGAACCGAGCAAAAAGAGAGAGAGAGAGAGAAAAAGAAATAAAGTCAGGTACATGTTGTCAGAACCATGAACGGGAGTAGTTTCACCATTGACCACAGTGATGAACTTAGGACAAGTAGTGTCTAAGTATTAAGAAGACTTTCGTGGAGTAATATGATTGATTTTCCCGAAGTGCATAATGGGGATAAGCATGAGATACATTCATTGGATATGGTCCCAACAGAGCCTGAAGACTGACTAAGGACACCCTAAAGATTTTGGAGTTGAGTATGTAATGCAGCAATGTCAGAGGAAGTGGAAGCAGGAGCAGCAGTTGTCAGAGATGCAAGGTGTGTCGGAGTAACTCCATGCTTGCGATAGCAAGTAGCCTTAAGATGACCGTCCCGACCACAGTAGGAGCACTTGGGACGCGGCCTACTAGATCGACCTTGCCGTCGAAAGCCAGTGCGACCTTCACGAGCCGGCGATGGAGGTAAATTAGTAAGAGACTGTTGAAGAAGAGTTGGAGAGACGGTGCCATGAGTATTAGTAGGCGGTGTCACCTTCAAGAGCATGGAACACACATCGGAGAGAGGGCAGAGTTGAGGATGAGAGGATATTAACACAACCGCTATGAAGATGTGGGGGAACACGAGCCATCATCATGGATATGCCAACAACCTCTTTCTAGGTTCGTTGGACAGCGAGATCCATTGTGGGAGGCTGATGTTGAATCCATGACTCAATCAGAGTCTTAGACCGTGCAATAAAGGAAGTGATGTCACCATCCATGTTAACCCAGAAATCGGCGATCCTCTCCAAGATGGTCATTTTCTACTTTTCTTCTACAGGTCACACCGCTCAGAAGGTCTAGTCCACCCACAAAGAGGCGACCTCCCTTCAAACTCCGCCCAGCAGGGGAGGCCTGCTCTCCGAGTCCGCCCAGCAGAGGCGGCCTGCCTCCCGAGTCCGCCCAGCAGGGGAGGCCTGCCTCAAGTCTGCCCAGCAGGGGTGGCCTGCTCTCCGAGTCCGCCCAGCAGGGGCGGCCTGCCTCCCGAGTCCGCCCAGCAGGGGCGGCCTGCTCTCCGAGTCCGCCCAGCAGGGGAGGCCTGCCTCCCGAGCCCGCCCAACAGGGGTGGCCTGCTCTCCGAGTCCGCACGACAGGGGCGGCCTGCCTCCCGAGTCCACCCAGCAGGGGCGGCCTGCTCTCCTAGACCGCCCAGCACGGGCGGCCTCTCTTCTGAGTCCTCCCAGCAGGGGCGACCTCCATTCCGAGTCCGCCCAGTAGGGGGCGACCTCTTCTTCAGTCCACTTATAGGTGGCGATCCCTTCTCCAGTTCGCCCAGCATAGGCGGACTCCATTTCTATCTGCTCAAACCGTAGGAGTGACGTCGCTGGGCCCAGTTCTAGAAGATTCCTCCTCGGGCCTATAAATAGGCCCCCATACAACTTCAGGAGGGGGGACAGCCAGAGGGGACCAAGGCTGCGACTACAAAAAATCAGTTCGCACATCCTGCCTGGCGACCTGGGCGGCCTGAGGCAGCAAGCCGCGCGGCCAGGCGACCTGTGCGGCCTGAGACAGCAAGCCGCGCGGCCTGGCAACCTGTGCGGTCTTAAGCGACCAGAACGACCTCCATTCTCCTATCTGCCGGCCTTCTCTCCCACCTGTTGTATTCTCTATTTTCCTTTGTATGTAAACGAACTTAACCTCAGCTATAATACAGATTTATATATTAATGGAAAGCTCACCGCAAGAGAGGCATTTGCCGCGGTGGGTGAAGTCTGGTCTCGCCGCATGATAGCGGCCCTCTATTTTCTCTCTCTCTATCTTCACTCGCGGCTCAATGTAACTAGCTACTCGGCAGTCTCATCGCCTTCTCTCTCATATCCCCGCAATCTCTCTATCTCTCTCGCGAGGTCGAACGCCGTTAACTGGAGGTGTCATTTTCAGCATCAACAGTTAACACGCGACCTTCAGATCTTGAGCAGTTGATGAACAACAGTTGCAATGAAGACATGAGACTGATCTTAAAGTACACCCTAACTTCAAACAACCAAAACTTTTGATCCGTTAGTCCGATTTCAGAAATTCAAAGCTTGACGGAACCGACTCGAGGAGATCTACCCCTGACGAACTGGGAACCTGTTCGGACGCTTTTTGTGATCTCGGATTGCCCAAATTCCACTCCGTTTGGAAGTTATTGCAGTTTTTATCTTTCAGCAATTCCTGTTTCCAAGAATATTCCATCAAAAGCTCTCGAGCGTCCATCCAATCATCCAGAAAAGCCTGTCTCAAGTAGCAACTACAGTCTCCTACTATCTAAGAAGAATTCTATATCCCTCATCGCAAGCTTCATAAGGTAAACATAAATGTTTATCCTCATATATCTGATGGACTAACGTTTCCCGCAGGCAAAGAGCTAGTTCCTTCTCCTTTTATATATCGAATTCGACGGGAAGTTGTTCCAGATGATTTCAGAGAACCTCGTCTACCAATCTACTCTGGCGTAAGTGATCCAATTCATTATTTGCAAGCTTTTGAATCAATTACATCGTTGAAAGCGCAATCTGACAGTATCAAATGCAAACTACTTGTCATATCTTATGGTGCTCAAGTGTTGGAATGGTTCTACCATTTACCGCCTCAATCAATTACTTGCTTTAACGATCTTCAAAGAGAATTTCTCTTAAGGTTTGGAACCTTAAGGAAGAGAAAAAAAGATGCAGCAGCTCTTTTTCAGATCAAGCAAGAAGACAACGAGCCTAATGCACATTTCATCGATCGATTCCAGAAGGAAACTCTTGATGTTGTTAATGTCCATCAAGACTTACAAATATGCTTTCATAAGCGGACTTCGGCAAGGTCCTCTTAAATTCAAAGTCACTACAAAAATGGCCGACACCTATGGGGAGCTTATTGATTATGCAAATCGGTTCGTTGGAGCTGAAGCAATAAACCCTGGCTATATATCTCATCTAAATCAGAAAGCTCAAGCGCAAGAAATGATCTTATGTCATCAGCATGATGATGGATCTCTCCTTGATTATCTACCACATGATCAAAATCGCGATTTGCTACAATGCGATCGAGAGTCTAATCTTTTGTTATCTCAGCATGAAGTATCTTGTGATCATGGGAATTCATCTATGTCTCAACCCCAACAATCAAAGGATTCAGAGTCAAGCCTTGATAACTCTGATATATCAATTCGGACTTATGATAATAAGCCTCATGCTTCTCGCCAATACAAGCAGGCTGGACCAAAAAGAAAGCACACAAACTTAACTATCTTTATGGAGGAAGTTCTTCAAATTATCAAACAGGAGGCAGACTTCGTGTGCCCTTTCCTCACGCGACCTGGTCGAAGATGTCACAAGGATTTATTCTGTCAATATCATGTGTGTGGGACATGATACAGAAAAATGTCGAGCCCTTAATAAGCTCATGGAGAAATTGCTAAAGGAAGGCAAGTTGCAAGGATATATTGCTTAAAAGCGTCATTGTAATATCCTCTCCAGCAACATCGAGTACTCACTCAATGCTAAAGCAACTTTCAAAATCTATTAGTGGTAAAGTTTGTCTTACCAAAACTCCCTCAATCATGCTCTTGCTACTTTATTCCTTCAATTGTTCGCATGATTGAGTCTATTTTGGAAACTTTCGGCAATCAAACTCACTTCGCGTGGTCGCCATATTTCCAAAGAGACAGTCAAGCCTGCTTTTTAGTTGTTGTTTGAGAAAACTTGTGGCAATTAAACCCACCCTGCGTGGTCTCCTTGTTTCCAGTTTGGCATCAGATTCACTCCGCGTGGTGGCCTTTACTTTTTTTAGAACAGTCAAACCCACTTCTTAATGGTAGCCCGGAAGCTTCTTGTGGCAATAAATTCCATATCGCGTGGGTACCCAGAAGCTTCTCCATGAAATCATATCCACTTCGCGTGGATGCCTGTGATTTCTTATATAGTTGAGCCTACTTGGTAGTAAATTCTTTCTCAGTTTCAGCTTTAAGGCCATTGTTAAGTGGCCTCTCTATTCTAGTAGAGATGTTTCCTTCTCCTCCTTGAGTTTACAGCTTTTGTAACCCCGCTGAGGAAGGCAATGCAGCCCACGCACTTGGTAACCTAAGACTGTAATCTTCAAGTAGTTGTTTTTTTTTCTGGCTTTATTCTATATGCTTGCTCCGGTCCTTCTCTATTGAAGGGATTTGCAAAGATTAGTAGGTGCTCGTGAGTTCTCTTCAGGTACTCGTGTTTTTCATTTCTTTTTACCTGTTTTGACTTCTCTATTGCAGATATTAGCAGGTGCTCGCGAGTTCTCTTCTGGTACTCGCGCTTTTCATTTCTTTTACCTGCTTTGACTTCTCTTTTGCAGATATTAGCAGGTGCTCGCGAGTTCTCTTCAGGTACTCGCGTTTTTCATTTCTTTTTACCTGCTTTGACTTCTCTTTTGCAGAGATTAGTAGGTGCTCGCGAGTTCTCTTCAGGTACTCGCGTTTTTCATTTCTTTTTACCTGCTTGGACTTCTCTTCTGCAGAGATTAGCAGGTGCTCGCGAGTTCTTTTCAGGTACTTGCATTTTCATTTTCTTTCTACCTGCTTGGACTTCTCTTCTGCAGAGATTAGCAGGTGCTCGCGAGTTCTTTTTAGGTACTCGCATTTTCATTTTCTTTCTACCTGCTTGGACTTCTCTTCTGCAGAGATTAGCAGGTGCTCGCGAGTTCTCTTCAGGAACTTGCATTTTCATTTTCTTTTTACCTGCTTTGAATTCTCTTTTGCCGAGATTGGCAGGTATTCGCGAGTTCTCCTCTGGTACTCGCGCTTCATTCTGTTTCTAGTACATGCTCTAAAATCTATTGTGCAGATATTAGCAAGAAGACGTTCACATGTCTTCTTCACTTCGCTAGTTCATTTCAGGTACTCACGAGATGCGTCTCCTTTACACTTTGACTATTCTCCTTTGCAGAAGAAAAAAGTAAGTGTTCACACACTCTTGATAGGAGAGACATCAGGTACTTGCTCTCTCTTTTGTACACCTTTTTTGACAGTCTTTGGGGGACGGATCACAATTTTCGTGGGTAAGTCCTACTTTTTCGAAATTTCGAAGGGAACTTAAAAAGTGTGGGGATTATTTTAACCCAGAAATCGGCGATCCTCTACAAGGCTGCCATTTTCTACTTTTCTTCTACAGGTCGCACCGCTCAGAAGGTCTAGTTCGCCCACAAAGGGGCGACCTCCCTTCAAAGTCCGCCCAGCAGGGGCGGCCTGCGCCCCTGCTCTCCAAGTCCGCCCAGCAGGGGCGGCCTGCATCCCGAGTCCGCCCCGCAGGGGCGGCCTGCTCTACAAGTCCACACAGCAGGGGCGGCCTGCCTCCCGAGTCTGCCCAGCAGGGTCGGCCTGCTCTCCGAGTCCGCCCAGCAGGGGCGTCCTGCCTTCCGAGTCCGCCCATCAGGGGCGGCCTGCCTTCCGAGTCCGCCCATCAGGGCGACCTGCTCTCCGAGTCCGCCCAGCATGGGCGGCCTGCCTCCCGAGTCCACCCAGCAGGGGCGGCCTGCTCTCCGAGTCCGCCCAGCAGGGGCGGCCTGCCTCCCGAGTCCGCCCAGCCGGGGCGGCCTGCTCTCCGAGACTGCCCCGCACGTGCGACCTCTCTTCTGAGTACGCCCAGCAGGGGCGACCTCCGTTCCGAGTCCGCCCAGTAGGGGCGACCTCTTCTTCAGTCCGCTTATAGATGGGCGATCTCTTCTTCAGTCCGCTTATAGATGGGCGATCTCTTCTCCAGTTCGCCCAGCATAGGCGGACTCTATTTCTATCCGCTCAAACCGTAGGGGTGACGTCGCTGGGCCTAGTTCTAGAAGATTTCTCCCCGGGCCTATAAATAGGCCGCCATACCTCTTCAGGAGGGGGGACAGCCAGAGGGGACCATGGTTGCGGCTACAAAAAATCAGTTCGCACATCCTGCCTGACGACCTGGGCGGCCTGAGGCAGCAAGCCGCGCGTCCAGGCGACCTGTGCGGCTTGAGGCAGCAAGCCGCGCGGCCTGGCGACCTGTGCAGTCTTAAGCGACCAGAACGGCCTCCATTCTCCTATCCCCGGCCTTCTCTCCCTCCTATTGTATTCTCTATTTTCCTTTGTATGTAAACGAACTTAACCTCGACTGTAATACAGGTTTATATATTAATGGAAAGCCCACCGCAAGGGAGGCATTTGTCGCGGTAGGTGAAGTCTGGTCTCGCCGCATGCTAGCGTCCCTCTATTTTCTCTCTCTCTATCTTCACTCGCGGTTCAAAGTAACTAGGTACTCGACAGTCTTGTCGCCTTCTCTCCAAATATCCCCGCAATCTCTCTATCTCTCTCGCGAGACCGAACGCCGTTAACTGGAGGTGGCATTTTTCGCATCAACAATCCACTGTTGGATCAAAAGACTGGAGATCACTAAAGATATCAAACAGGTGTTGCAAACTGTCCTGACCAGAGAACAAAGAGTCAAGTTCGTCCCACATAGCTTTAGCTGTGTCATGATATGTTACGGTAGTGCAAGCCGACGGGACACGCACACGGCGACAAGATACAGTGATGATGCTCCCAAAGTTTTTTTTTCTCGTTCTCTCCTTCCTCTTCCTCACTTCTGCAGGCCCACCCCCTTGTCAGATTCCTCTCGAGCTTTTATCAATTTGGTCTGACTTGCCTCACAGCGAGCCATTCCATCGTCGGTGCTTGCCAATCAACCACAAAACTATTTCCCGCATAGTCTTCTGTTTTCGTCTGGCTCGCGACCGCCAAGTCTACCGATTTTTCTATCGGACTATCGTTGTTCTGCCAGCATCGCGACCCGCCAGATCAGCCTGGATCGCGCCGACGTTCTGTGTGTCTTCCGCGATATCCGATCTGTGCGTCTTCCGCGAGTCCCCTGGTCGTCCTAACACTGACGCCCGTTGAACCGTGCGTCTTCCACGATCCAAGCCAACCACGAAACTATTTCCCGCATAGCCTCTGTTTTCGTCTGGCTCATGACCGCCAAGTCTACCGATTTTTCTATCAGACTATCGTTGTTCTGCCTGCATCGCGACCCGCCAGATCAGCCTGGATTGCGCCGACGTTCTGTGCGTATTCCGCGATATCCGATCTGTGCGTCTTCCGCGAGTCCCCTGGTCGTCCTAACACCGACGCCCGTCGAACCGTGCGTCTTCCACGATCCAAGCCACCGCCATTCTGGCTTCCTCTGTCGCCGCCTAGAGCGGCCCATCTGCAACATTACTTTCTGCACTCTGTCGTAGAAGGCCAAGCACCGATCTGCTTCCAGTCGCTTGTACCATTCTGAATCATGATTGGCCAAGATCCATCGTTCGGCGTCCTGCTTCCGCACCAGATTCCCTTGACACTGCAACCTCTGCAACTTCCGCTCAGCATCGGATTCCTCTGCAGCACCTCTGCTTTCCCTCTGTCGATGTCCCAACCTTCCGTCCGGCAGCGCCCTGCTGTCGTGCCCTAAGCAGACGCTAAAATGGCCCCGAACACACGCTCCGCTGGTGATCTCCCTCCTGAGGCAACCACCGAAGTCCTAAGCCGTCGCTTGGAGGCTTAAGAGCAACTCGTCGCCTCCATGCCCGCTTCACTCATTACCCTCCACTTTAAGATTGCCCCCTATAGGCGTCCTCCACCATAGTCTCCGCTGCGTCCAGCTCTGGCCCACTCGCGGATTGCGGCTCTCTCTTAGGCGTCGGACTGCCGTCTATTCCTTCCTATCCTGGCCAGAGCACAAGCAGGAGATGATACGGCAGTATGGCACCCACTATTCCGGCTCCTCCGCTATCGAGCGTCTTTGCAACGTCCGCTAAATAGCTAGCCTGGACGACTATGTTAATGAGTTCGTCGCTCTTGACTCCCAGTACCCGGGCTACCGCCTGATCATTACCTGAGCTCTATCTTGAAAGGTCTACTGCCACATATCCACTCTCGTCTCTGCACGCGCAACTCTCACATAGTCACCGACGTCATGGACTTGGCACGCCTGGTGGAGGCCGACCTCTTCCCCCGGTCACCTGCTCCTACGACCGATCACACTAGCCTCGGCCGCCTTGGCGACCACCAGCCATGGCTCCTCCTCCCTGAAAGCCTTGGCGGCCACCAACCACGACTCTTCCCTGGCCGCCGTCTTGGGGTAACCAGTCAGGCCGCCCACCGGACACTCAACGCATCTCGAATAGTGATTACAATGAGCTTCACAGCAAGGGTCTTTGTTTTTGGTGTCGCCAACCCTACTCCCTCAACCAAGAGTGCGCTAAAGGAGCTCCATGCCATCATCAACGACGTCACTTCTGAAATGACCTTGGACTACTTTGAGGCCCTGGAGCTCTCAACAGGGGATACACCACTCGACCCCAAGGCGAATACGTTCCACCACCGAGAGTTATCCCGTGCCTCGACGGGCGGGATCTCCGGCCAGCAAACCGTGCAGCTCTTGAGCACACTGCAGGATCGTTCGACCATCATCATGGCGGATAGCGGCGCAAGCCACAACCTCATCTCAGAGCACCTGGAGCAGCAACTCCGTCTTCCCTCGGTTCTCTCCCTGGATGTTGCGGACTGTATGGGCAATGGGCGCCATCGATCAACTCAGGGCCGTTGCATTGTCATCTCTCTCTCTGTGGGGTCCTGTTCTGTGACCACGAACTTCTACACATTCAGCTTAGGAGGTCTCGACATCACTTTGGGAGTGGCTTGGCTCCGCACGCTCGGCGATGTATGCGCCCATCATTGCTGAGCCAGCCCTCGGTGGGGATAGTTGGTTTTGTTGTGGTAAGGTGATAGAGAAGCCCTTTAGTTTGGAGGACACGATGCACCGGGTGGACCCACTCCACAATTTTTCTGACTGCTAAGAGAGAGAGTGGTGATTCAAAGTTCATCCCGAATTTCAAGAGGAGGTACTGCACGGGCCGAAAGAGACGAGGCATCATTCAAAGTCATGACCGCCGAGATGAGAAACCAAGAGGCGGCAGCAAGGGCGGTCAGAAATTTCAGTCAGGAGAAGGCAGAAAAAGCAGTGGCTAAAGGAGCTACACAGCAGGTAGAAGGAGAGGCTAAACAATGATCAACAGAGGTGCGGTTGGAGCGGGTAAATGGGGCGGCTAAACAACGATCAGAAGAAAGAGTTGCGACTAAAGAGTGATCGGTAGAGGTGTTGCTGCTAAAGAATGAACAACAAAGGTGCAATTTGAGCGAGTAGGAGTTGCGACTAAAGGAACGACTAAACAACACAGAGCTCGACAATGCTGAGAAGCGGTGATCAGAGCGGTCTGAGCGGCGTGAAGGAGAGGCAGAAATGGCCAAAGGCAGCGACGATCTAAGCGGGCTGACGGTGCTTCACAGATTAATGTTAATGGTGTGAATGACAATCTGAGTGGGATGATGAGGCAAGCTGAGGTCAACAACTTATGACTGCAGCGGGAAGGGGGTCGAGTGAGGTTGCGGTTTAAAAAAATTTGACCGCCTTTACGGGAAGAATGAGGAAATATGAGGAAGGACGAGCCCTGGTCCTAAGATCGTACCCGAGCTCTGATACCATGTAGAGAAAAATGACGGGAGAGAGAAATTAGATTTCTCAAAATCTTCACAATTACACCACAGATATTTGTACATATATATAGGAGATGAGAGGAGAGTATAAACTCAATCCTAAGGTGTGGGACTAATCCCAAGAGGGCTTTACATAGGCCTACTATATGAGCCTTTCTTTACAATTTCTTCGGCTATATTTGGTTCGGCGGTGGCGGGTGCATCCAGTGGATCGAAACGTTATTTTGGAACCGGAGGGAGGGAGGTGGGGGTCGAAACGGAGCGGATCGGGGCCGCTTCCTCCTTATTGCGGGTGTAAACCGAGCAAACGCCGCAGGCGCCCGTTTGTTTACCCGCCGTCCGGCAGCGTTTGCTCCAAACGGAGGCGGCGAAACGCCGAACCAAATGAAGCCTTCAACACCTATGCCGACAATACCCATTGGATCATCAATTCGGATGCTTGTGATCATATGACGGGTAAGATTGGTTGTATTACCTGCATGTCCCATGTTGTCAGTTAAGTCAAAATTGTTGATGTTATGACCCAGTTACTGGTAAAAGGACAATGTGCTTGTCTTCAAGGATCTCTCTCTGCTATATGTGTCTTCATTTCCTACCAACCATTTATATGTTAGTCGGTTGACAAAACAACTCAGCTACAGTCACTTTTCCCGCTTCTCATTGTGTTTTCAGGATATGGTAAGCAGGAAGACTATTAATGAAGGGAGTGAATTGAGAGGGGTCTATCTAATGGATCTGAAGAAGGCTATGCATGCAAAAATTATCAAAGCAAAAAATAAACTGGGCTGGCATCGCAGAATAGCACATGCTTCTTGAGGATTTCGAAATCAAAGTTTTCTATTGATTCCGCTAGTAAACTTAGTTTGGGAAGCATGTGTAATGACAAAACACTTCAGAAGTACTTATCCTCCTAGTATGACTAGGATTACAAAATGCTTTGATCTTATATAATTTGATGTTTAGACTGTACTTATTATCTCTTCTAATGACTACAAGTATTTTGTTTGGTTTATTAATGATTTTTCAAGATTTACGTGACCATATTTACATAAAAGAAAGAATGCGGACTTTGATGTTTTTCAAAACTTCCATGCCATAATTGAAACTCAATTTGAGATTAAAATCAAAAGCCTCAGATCTAATCTAGGTAGCGAGTATTTGTCTAAGAGCATACAAACATATTTGGACAATAAGGAGACAATTTTTCAGAGCTCATGTCCCCACATTCTTCAACAAAAAAGGATTGCAGAATGGAAACATAGTTTGTTCAATGTCATCAAGGCAAGATGGGTGTGAAGTTTTCTGGAACGGCGAAATGTTAGAAATTTTATATTAAAACATTCAATTTATAATGTTTTATTGGAGCCACATTTGGTGTTTGTTTTTGCGATCCTCATATTTGATGGAAAAGCTCAAAACCAAATGGAGGGAATCCACAGGATTGGTAGGAATCACAGTTTGTTGTCCTTCCCATGAGAGACAAACTTGGACCTCGAGCCATTAAATGCAATTTTGTGGGGTGTGCAGAATGGAAACATAGTTTGCTCAATGTCATCAGGGAACAACGAGATGAACGTGCCAAGAATTTATAGGATGAAGTTATCTTGACTTATGTGTACACAATCCATCTTATGGCGACCAAAGTTGATACAATCCCGAGAGGAATCCGGTAAGAGGGAGGGCAGGTGGAGGTGAGGAAGAGGAAAGAGGAAGGAGAGAACGAGACGAAAACCTAGGGGGCAACCCTAAATTCCATACATCCAAGCATAATGAAAAGAGTACAACGCAATCCTTTATAGGTGCGGAGAGCGGATAACAACAACAACAACACTTAAGCCTTTATCCCACTATAGTGGGGCCGGCTATATGGATCCTTTGTCGACATTGTGCCCTATCTTTAGGCATAATCTCACTAATGCCTAAGTACATCATGTCTTTCCTTATAGTTACATTCCAAGTCTTTATTGGTCTACCCCTCCCTCGTTTAACATGCCTAGTGACTAGACTCACAACGCCTAACAGGTGCCTCTAATGGTCTCCTTTGTACGTGTCCACACTATCTTAATCGAGCTTCTTGCATCTTCTCAGCAATTGGGTGCGGATAACAACACAGCGCGGAAATAAAACGTACACACAAATTTAAATAACAAAACGACTGAAATTAAGGCTGTGTTTGGCACGGCTTATCACAGATTATTTGCTCCGATGAGGTTGGACAAAAATGGCATTGTCATATCATAATCTTATGCTCCAAACTAGTTTCTTTTTTTGGTAACTGTTTTAACATTTGTCATACCAAACATACATTTTATGACAATGACGCTTTTGTCCAACCTCACCGGAGCAAATAAGCTACGATAAGCCGCTCCAAACGCAACTTAAAAAGATCATGTCAGCGGCGTGTATTTTGGTAATTGTAATTCATCTCCCCTCATTTCTAGAGGATGAATGTACAACTCTCGCGACTGAACCTACTCAGAGCATTGTTGCCCTGGATAGAAATATTCGTGATGTCAGTGTCAAACCTCAAAAGGAGATCAAAGTTTATCAGTTAAAAGAAGAAGACAAGCTTCAGCCCCCGGACAATCACAAATATATGAATATATCTGCTTCACATATTGCTCTCCAGGTCCCCTCTCTTGATAATTCCCCAACACGCTACCCCGTAGAGAAATTTGCGGGATATAATTTTTTTTCTTCACCTTGCAGTGCTTATCTTACTGTTATCTTCCTGTCTTTATTCTTGACAATGTTTCTAAAGATATGCTTCATCCTAATTCCTAAATAGAAAGAAGCTATGAATCGTGAAATGAAGGCACTCAAGCAATATAACACATGGGAAGTTGGGAACATGAGCAACTCCTTTATGGTAAACTTGCTATTTTTTGCTGGGTGTGTACAGTTAACCATTGTCAAGATGGAACCATTGAAAGATATAAAATCAGATTGGTGGCCAAAGATTTCACTCAGGTTGGAGTTAATTATCAAAAAAGCTTACTCCAGTTGCCAAACTGAAATCTATTTGCATCCCTCTATAGATGGATGCTCAACAATCACGTTCACTCAGACTATGTCAAAAATGCCATCTTGCATGGGATCTTGGAGAAGATATTTATATAAAGTGAAAGTCATCACACTGAGGCGGTCCTTAGGATTGTGAAAATTTTGGAAAGGGCGCAAAGAAAGGGAATTTTGTACAAAAACCAAGGACACTTAAATATGAGGTTATTATGATGTCAACTGGGTTGAATCCACAAGTGATAAAAGATTCACCAATGGGCACTGTATGTTTTTTTGAGTCAAAACATTGTTTCATGGAAAAGCAAAAAAAAAAACAGAATGTGGTTGCATGATCATTAACTAAAGCTGAATGCAAGGCTATGGCTACCACTACTTGTGAATTGATGTGGATTAATCTAAAATAAAGAACTTGGGTTTCAAGTTCAAGGAGCCAGATCAGTACATTGTGATAATCAACTTGTTATTCATATTGCTTACAACCTGGTGTTTTGTACAAAAATCAAATACATTGAGGCGGACTATCGCATTTTGAGAGAAAAAGTTCAAGTCAAAATAATATCTACTCCATTTGTGACTTGAAAATCAACTTGCAGACATGTTTACCAAAATTTTACCTAGAAAAAGAATTCAAGATAATGGTACCAAGTTGGGCCTCATTAATATCTAAAGAATGAGCTTGTGAGAGGGTGTTGAGAATTATAAAATCCAAACTAAGTGAGGCCTTCATTAGAGGTACTAAAGGGTAACTTGGTCGGTATTAGGGCAACACGGATTTATTGAAGATATATAATATTCCTTGATTAAAAGTCGACTCCTCTGATTTTCCAAAACTCTCTTATGGAATACACTAACAATCCTAGTAATATTTTTCTTCCTTCTATCTTTACGAGGCTTAACAAGGCATATGATCCAATACAATAATAATGGATTTGATGTTATAAAAAAGAAAGAGATGAAAGTTTAAACTACGTTAAGTTTATTGGGGTTACAAATGATGAAACAATGACTTGCATACATGCCTCAATTGTCTCAAATTACAATCATTAATTAATAATTTAAAACATTATACAATGCTTGTGCTGATTTTAATGAATTTGGATTTGTGAAGCTTGCGGATCCTCCTAGAAGGCTAAACAAACTTTAACAGGATGACATTAATACAATTGCAAGACCTAGCGTTTGTACTGTTTAAGCAGTATCCATAACTCCCTTTGTACAAAATGAAAAAAAGCCTACAATTAAACTAAGTAATCCTAAATCTCTCTTAGAAAACAATATATCTTCTCCTTAACATCCAATATTAATTTTTTTAATTAAATCTCTTAATTAGCATTTGATAATATAGGGCTAACAATGGCTGCTTCTAAATTACCTTAACAACCCAACCTATGGACTAACTATGTAATCATTTGGTTATATATACATCTAATACCTGATAAATTAGGATTAAAGAATTAGGTAACTTATTAGTCTCTCATCAGTACTTAATAATGCAGTGTTTCCTTGGCTTTCAATAAAGTCCAAATATAACACTGAAATTTTTGATTAGCATATCCACTTAATTAATTTAGTACTAATCATTTAATTAATACTTTGTTACTCACATTTTTTCTTGTTTGTCCTCATTAGTACTTAGTAATGTAATGTTTTCTTGACTTGCAATAAATTATTAATATAATACTGAATTTTTCTATTAGCTTTTTCTCTTCTTCCGATTTCCTGTGGAGGAAGTACTCTTCGAGCCGCATGTTTCAATGTGTTTTCTTCTTCCTATTTCTTCTAGACGACTATTTCAGTTTCTTCTCATTTCCCCCGCATGTTTCAATGTGTTTTCTTCTTCCTATTTCTTCTAGATGACTATTTCAGTTTCTTCCGATTTCTTCTAGATGACTATTTCAGTTTCTTCCGATTTCTTCTAGATGACTATTTCAGTTTCTTCCGATTTCTTCTAGATGACTATTTCAGTTTCTTCCGATTTCTTCTTCAAACTGTATCTTATGATTTCTTCTTCAAACTATATCTTATGATTTCTTCTTCAAACTGTATCTTATGATTTCTTCTTCAACCGTGTCATTCATGATTTCAACTGAATGTGTCTTAGATTTGCATATTGGCATTGTTTAATTATTTAGCTGCATTTGATTCTAATTTTTGTGGTATATTAATTTTCTGTAGTTGTATGGTTATTATGATTAAATTTTATCATTTTCTATTATGTCTCAATCATAGTTTTCTATATTATTACTAGTTCATCTTCTACCTCAACAAGTAAATTTATTTATAATGATATGGATAAGGATGACTATGCTCAGCTCTAGGCTTATGTGTCACTCATTTAGAGTAGAGAAGTTGGTGGTGAAAATATAAAATGAAAATATTTTTTTGTGAGATAGATAATAGTGGCTTGTATACTAGAGTGAAGAGTCATTTACTGAATTTATCTGGGAATAGTACAAGAATATATGCAAACGTGATCCAAGGGTATTTAAAAGAGCTTCAAAAAATGGTTTCTGGAAGAAGAAATATGCAAGCCAAATCTCAAGTTAAAACATTTGCTAGTGCAAGTCAAACTAGTAAATCAATTGGGAAAAATGTGAACCTATTGATATGACATCCAAATAAATCTAGAGATGAGTTAAGGAGACACATCACAAGAATGTTTTATTCTGGTGGTTTGTCATTCCATCTAGCAAGGAATCCACATTACATGAGCTCGTATAAATTTGATGCTAATCACAACATTGATTTCCTCGTGGACATAATGCTCTTAGAACCCTCTTTTACAAAAAAGAAAAAGTCAATATCACAAGACTGCTTCAACCAATCGAAGAGACTTGAACCCTAAAAGGAATCGACATAGTAAGTGATTGTTAGACAAATGATTAATTTCATGACAGCTTCTAAGGATGGTCCTATTTTTTTGAAAACACTTGATGGTGGAGACCAGCCCAGATCAGGGCGTCGCAAAAGTGCCCGTCGCCGCACCCGCCCGGACCTCTATCGACCCTGAATGTCGTATTTTGTATTTGTGAAAGTATATGTGTATATATATAAGTTATAAATATATATATATGCATATATGTTTAAGTTATATAAATTTTATATAAAATATATATATATATATTATATATAACAGTTATATATATATAAACAGTTATATAAATTATATATATATATACATTCGTTCTCACCCTAACCCCCCGGTTCAGCGGAGCAGTGCAGAAACAGCGGCGGCAACGGTTCCTCTACCCGCACGCGCAGTCCGCCATTTCCGGCCCGAAAACGAGCGGGATTCAAGCTCGACCACTCCCCTCTTGCCGTTCCTCGACGGCGTTAGCCACCACGTTGGCTACAACCGCAGAACACGATCCCACTCCCGGCGGTTCAACACCACGAAGCTACCGCCATGGCCGGGTACCCGAGTTTCCTCTTCTCTGTTGTAAACCCTATAAAAGGGAATATGTTGGTAGTTTTGGAGGTTGTTGATGTATGATTGTGTGATTTCTGTGAGATTAATTACGTTTGATTCCTGCTTAGGTGAAGATTTGATGAATATATGATTTCGATTGTATGTATTCTCCTGTGTGAGAGATTTGCTTGGTTTGGTTTTCCTATTTGAGAGTATAATAGGAATGTTAATTAGAGGTTGCTGTTGGTATTGTTCCAGTTGTTGAATGTAGGAGTTAGTTTATTTTTGAGGTGATTGTTGTGCTTCTTACTGGGGGAGATGAAAACTAGTAAAAGCTGCATGATGTTATAGTTGCTATCGAATATTATGGTTGCTGTGAATTGGATTTCCATTTGAGAAGAAGGTGAACAGTGACATTTAGGTACTAGATGCTGCCCGTGTGCTGTAGGAGATAGGAGAGTTTGTTGCTCCCGTTAATATTGAGGAAGTTAATACTTGTTTGGCTTCCCGTTGAGAGGAGGTTTAAGAAAAACAGTGAGGGCTTGCTGTTCTGTAGGTGTTAGCTGCTAGCCTGTTGCGAGTGAGATTAGGAGTGAATTTTAGTTCTGGTGCTTTGAGATTTTGTGGATCCACTGAGTGTGAGGGCGAGTGAACTTGAGTCCGTGTGTTAGAGAATTCGTGGAACCACCTTGAGTGTGAGAGCGAGTGAATTTTAGGAATGTTAGTTTGTGGCTTCCTTACTTTGAGGAGTGATTCCGTGGAACCACCTCGTGTGAGGGAGAGATTTAATTCCTTGGTGCCCGTGTGCGATAGCGGCCGACCTCGGAGCGGAGATCGAAGGTGACGAGGAATTTCGCGCGTGATCGCCCTCGACTTCGAATACGGAAGACGTCTCTTCCGTGGGTAATTGTTTCTTTCTTTTCCTTTGTGTGCGCCTCAATATTTTCTCGTAGGATAATAGACTCTTTGCCGGGTTTTCGCCTGAGTTTCGTCAGCAAACGCTACGTCGAAAACTCCAAACGGAAACGTATTTGGAGTTCACGATTTCCGTTGTGCTACGACAAAGGGAACGGAACGAAAGTTGCGAGCTTCCTTCCCGGATTTATAACTAAACCATTTTATTAAGAAATTTCATTTTCTAACAACGTAGTGAATTTCGTGTTTTACAAAATTACGTTGTTTAATTGTCATAAACTCCATGCAACGCCCGCTCAATTTTTTTTAAACTAAAAAAAAATCATATTTCGCTGCGTTCGGTTAGGGTTTCCTAGAAATAGCCGACAGGTGCGTAAACCCTACGCACCGTCCTGCATAAATTTTGGTATCAGAGCCAGGTTCCAAAATTTTTCTAAATTTTGGGATCCGCCCTGTGTAGAATAGGAACCCGCATAGCTTTTAAAAAAAAATTTCAAAAAAACAAAGAGATTATTTTTATCATCATTGCATTTATTTGCTTGTTTGCATGCATTGGTGTAGTGGTAGGATAGTAAATATGAGTTCACAACACCACAATTCACCACCTGAACACCGTCACGAGGTAAACCCGGAGATGCGTCGAGTTGAACATGGTGAATCGAGTCGTGAGAACGAAGAGAATGAACCACCCCCGTGGTTTGTACCTTTTGCCCACCAAATGGCGACGTTAAGCGAAAGCGTTTACCAAATGAGAGAAGGGCTAGCAAATCTTAGTGTCCGGGTGAATAGCTTAGAAGTACCCCCTCGAGCGTCAATGCCACCTTTAGCTAGAGATGAGCATTCAGTGCGACCTCATTATGAGGCTCCCCCACCTTATGGAGAGAGGTCTGCACTTAGGAGAAACCCTCTTTTCGAGGAAGAGGTTAGAAATCCCATAGATAGATATGAATCTGAGTATAATCAGGGTAGGAATTTCCCGAGAAATTTTCCTGAAACCACACGTGAGCCTTTCTTAGGTACGTGAGATCATTATCAGGAGAGACCCTATAATGACGTAGCTAGAGAAGAGCGTCCACGAGACCATCGTAGGCCCATACCGGCCATGCATCGTGATGATCGACCTAGAGATTGGCATCGACCGCCACCCCCACTGCGTCGAGACCATCGTGATCCTTACGACGATGATTACGACTATCCTACCCGGGATAGGCGACCAGATCTTACACGTGTAGTGAAATTAGAGCCGCCACTTTATGATGGATCTATGGATCCCAAGGTCTTTTCAGACTGGGTCATAGACATAGAGACCTACTTTGATTGGTATCGTATGACGAAAGATCAGAAGGTTCAGTTTGCCAAGATGAGGTTATCTGGGCGAGCGAAAATCTTTTGGATAGGTGAGGAACGTAGTATCGAGAGGAATGGACGCCCTCCCATTACACATTGGGCACACATGAAAGCCATATTGGAGGAGCAGTACATTCCCCAGCACTACCAGACCCGTCTACGAGACGAGCTGACGTCTCTACGTCAAGGGTCCAAATCAGTTTCTGATTATTTAGCTGAGATGAATGATCTTATGATTAGGTGCAACGTAGTCGAACACCCACAAGATACATTATCTAAATTTAAGTGTGGACTGCGATCTGAGATTCACGATGAGTTGATTCGATATGGTCATTACTCATTTGCTGAGACTGTATCTATCGCCATCGATATAGAGGAACATCAAAAGAGAACCTCCCGGTTCAAGCCTCAAAATAAAGCGAACACTCCTTATAAGAAAGATGAATCGAAAGGTAAGGAGAGTGCCTCGAATCCCACCTCGACCTTTACGAGAGATCAGAAAGGAAAAGCCCCCATGGGAACAGTGACCCCTTCACAGATCCGATGTTATGAGTGCCAGCAGATGGGCCATATATCTAGGGATTGTCCTAAGAGGAGAGGCGCACTGGTTATTCATGAGGTGACTGAGGAGGATGAGCCTATAGAATAAGTTGGAGTCGAGAGGGACTCACACATTTTGAATGATGAAGTGTACGGTACGCCTAGTGATGAGGAGATAGATCCCGGCGTCCTAGTGGTGAGATGTATGTTATCCACACCAAAGGAATCAGCCGATTATTGGCGGACAAACATCTTCCAGGCCTACTTCAAGGCAGGGGAGAAAGTGTGTTGTTTAGTAGTAGATAGCGGGAGTTGTATGAATGTGATAGCTGAGACAGCTTTAGCCCGCTTGGGACTCACTGCTGAGCCGCACCTTGCCCCATTCCAGGCAGCTTGGGTCACCAAGACTACCTTATCTGTGACTAGGAGATGTTTAGTGCCCATCACTATCGGTCCGTATACCGATAAGATTTGGTGTGATGTTATGTCTATGGATGTGTGCCACGTATTACTAGGGAGACCTTGGTTGTATGACCAAGATGTACTCATACATGGCAGGTCCAACACTTGCTCCTTTCTACTAGACGGAAAAAGAGTAGTGTTGAACCCGGTGCGACCCACAGCACCAACATCCCGCACGAGTAGTAGTGCGAAAGAATCTCTTCCTCTCACTGAAAGGAAGAAGACTCTTAGCATTATACGAGGCACTGATTTCCATCGAGAGAGCTTCGATGGTGGATTTTATTATGCCTTAGTAGTTTTACAGGCATCTGACGTACTAGAGAGATACGAGTCTATTCCTATACCTGCTAGGAGTCTCTTAGAGGAGTTCCAGGATATACACCTTGATGAGCTTCCGGCTGAATTACCTCACATGAGATGTATTCAGCATGCGATAGATCTCGTTCCTGGAGCTTCCCTCCCACATTTACCGCATTACCGATTGAATCCTGCCGCCCATGAGGAGCTGCAGAAGCAGATCAGAGAGTTACTTGATAGAGACTTTATCCGTCATAGCCTTAGTCCATGTGCGGTGCCTGTCCTCCTTGCTCCGAGAAAGGATGGTACTTGGCGTATGTGCGTTGACAGTCGTGCTGTCAACAAGATTACTGTGAAATACCGATTCCCGATACCTCGACTAGATGACATGTTGGACATGTTGACTGGAGCCACGATCTTTTCTAAGATCGACCTTCGTAGTGGTTATCACCAGATTCACATTCGCGAAGGAGACGAGTGGAAGACAGCCTTCAAATCGAAGGATGGCCTTTACGAGTGGCTTGTGATGCCCTTTGGGTTATCCAATGCCCCTAGTACTTTCGCTCGGATGATCCCAGGTCTTTAGACCATACATTGGGAAGTTCGTAGTGGTTTATTTCGACGACATTTTGATATATAGTCGGACTGAGGATGATCACTTGATTCACCTACATACTATTTTCGAGCTCCTGCGAGCCGAACGCCTGTATATCAACTTGAAGAAGTGTGTTTTTATGGTCGAGTCCGTCATCTTTCTTGGATATATAGTACACTCCGTTGGCATCACTATGGATCCCGAGAAAGTTCAAGCGATTCGTGAGTGGCCGACCCCTCAGAACATTCACGATGTCCGCAGCTTTCATGGATTAGCCACGTTTTATCGTCGATTCATTAAGAACTTCAGTACGATTATGGCACATATCACTGAATGTACGAAGAAGGGAAGTTTTCAGTGGACGTCATCGACAGCTAGAGCATTTGAGATTATCAAGGATAAGATGTCCATTGCACCTGTTTTGAGACTCCCTGATTTCAGTCAGGTATTCGAGGTATCTTGTGATGCCTCCGGAGTTGGGATAGGAGGTGTACTAGTCAAGAGGGTCACCCCGTTGGATTTTTCAGTGAAAAGCTCTCAGGCCCGAAGCTGAATTATTCCAACTATGAGCGCGAGTTCTATGCAATTGTACAAACGTTACGTCATTGGAGGCATTATTTGTTGCCTAAGGAGTTTGTCCTCCACTCTGATCATCAGGCGTTACGTTATATAATTCGCAACAGAAGTTGAACCCTCGACAGGCTAAGTGGGTATCATATCTACAAGAATACACCTTCGTTCTCAAACACTGTAAGGGAACGGAGAATAGGGTTGCCGACGCCCTCAGTCGAGTCACCCTTGTATTATCACAGATGCGTACTCAGGTGATAGGATTTGAGCGTGTCAAAGATGATTATTCTAGTTGTCCTGATTTTAGCGGTATCTATGATGCGATACGTTCGGTTCCCTATCACGATGAGATTGATTATCTGATTCGAGACGGATATTTGTTTCGTGGGACCCGTCTGTGTATTCCCCGCACCTCGTTACGAAATTTCATTGTATGAGAATTACATGGCGGAGGCTTAGGTGGACACTTTGGACGCGATAAGACGATAGTCTTAGTAGAAGAGCGCTTCTATTGGCCCGGGATGAAGCGGTTTATTGCTCAGATTGTCAGTAGCTGCCGCACTTGCCAGGTAGCAAAAGGCAATAAACAACCCGCTGGTTTATATACACCTTTACTGGTGCCCAATATTCCTTGGGATGATGTTAGCATGGATTTTGTGCTTGGGTTGCCGCGCACCTTTAGGAAACACGATTCCATACTTGTGGTGGTTGATCGATTCTCTAAAATGGCGTACTTCATCCCTTGCAACAAGACTGATGACGCCTCTCATATAGCCCGTATTTATTATAAGAAGGTTGTCGCACACCGAGAAATACCCAAGACTATCGTTACCGATCGAGACGTTAAATTCACCAGCTATTTTTGGAATTCACTCTGGAGACTTTTAGGGACTAAGCTTCTATTTTCAACCGCTTATCATCCACAGACCGACGGTCAAACTGAAATTGCAAATAGAAGTTTAGGAAATTTATTGCGATGTTTGGTAGGAGATCACTAGTGAAATTGAGATCTAATTCTTCCACACGCCCAGTTAGCGTACAATAATTCGAAGAATAGATCCACGGGTTCATCACCTAATGAGGTTGTTTATGGTCACACTGCACGAGTGCCGTTAGATTTAACATCACTACCACACACCTTTAGGACTAACCAGTTTGCACATGAGTATGCATTGCATCTGCATGATTTGCATAAAGAGATTGAGCGGAAGTTGCATAGTACTTATGATCTTTACGCAACTCAAGCAAACAAGCACAAGAGAGCTACTAGTTTTAAAGTGGATGACTTGGTTATGGTTCGGCTAAATCCGGAACGGTTACCATCGGGTACCGTAAAGAAGCTAGCTGACCGTAGAACTGGACCCTTTAGAGTGGTGAAACGGATTGGGCAGAATGCGTATGAACTTGAGATGCCTTCCGTTTGGGGAGCAAATCATGTTTTTAACATAGCCGATCTGACTTTATTTCATGATTACCCGCATGAGTCTGTAGATTTTCCATTGTCTTCTCCTCCAATTGATTCTTCTGGGTTGGTGAGTTAGAGTGATGAGCCACATTCAGAACATACCGATGTTCAAATCGCTACTGACACGTCTACTGCAGTTTCTCCCATTTTCACTGACAGCTTACAGGTGGAGCATGAGATACCAGATGAGTCTACGTTACCAGTTCCCAGAGCTACTGATCGACTTCTGCGACAGATTTTAGTTCCCGAGCAGATATTGGATGACGAGACAGTGACCACTACTGATGGTGGTTTTCAGAGATACTTGGTTCGTTGGCATGGCAGACCAGAGACCGAGACCAGTTGGATCTTGGCCGAGAAGTTACAGCGCATGGATGCTGATCTTCTACAACAGTACCGCTCGGAGCACTCACCAGAGATGAGTGATTTCGAGAGGGGGAGAGTTGGTGGAGACCAGCCCAGATCAGGGCGTCGCAAAAGTGCCTGTCGCCGCACCCGCCCGGACCTCTATCGACCCTGAATGTCGTATTTTGTATTTGTGAAAGTATATGTGTATACATATAAGTTATAAATATATATATATGCATATATGTTTAAGTTATATAAATTTTATATAAAAAATATATATATATATTATATATAACAGTTATATATATAAACAGTTATATAAATTATGTATATATATACATTCGTTCTCACCCTAACCCCCCGGTTCAGCGGAGCAGTGCAGAAACAGCGGCGACAACGGTTCCTCTACCCGCACGCGCAGTCTGCCATTTCCGGCCCGAAAACGAGCGGGATTAAAGCTCGACCACTCCCCTCTTGTCGTTCCTCGACGACGTTAGTCACCACGTTGGCTACAACCGCAGAACACGATCCCACTCCCGGCGGTTCAACACCACGAAGCTACCGCCATGGCCGGGTACCCGAGTTTCCTCTTCTCTGTTGTAAACCCTATAAAAGGGAATATGTTGGTAGTTTTGGAGGTTGTTGAGGTATGATTGTGTGATTTCTGTGAGATTAATTACGTTTGATTCCTGATTAGGTGAAGATTTGATGAATATATGATTTCAATTGTATGTATTCTCCTGTGTGAGAGATTTGCTTGGTTCGGTTTTCCTATTTGAGAGTATAATAGGAATGTTAATTAGAGGTTGCTGTTGATATTGTTCCAGTTGTTGAATGTAGTAGTTTATTTTTGAGGTGATTGTTGTGCTTCTTACTGGGGGAGATGAAAACTAGTAAAAGTTGCATGATGTTATAGTTGCTATCGAATATTATGGTTGCTGTGAATTGGATTTCCATTTGAGAAGAAGGTGAACAGTGACATTTAGGTACTAGATGCTGCCAGTGTGTTGTAGGAGATAGGAGAGTTTGTTGCTCCCGTTAATATTGAGGAAGTTAATACTTGTTTGGCTTCCAGTTGAGAGGAGGTTTAAGAAAAACAGTGAGGGCTTGTTGTTCTGTAGGTGTTAGCTGCTAGCCTGTTGCGAGTGAGATTAGGAGTGAATTTTAGTTCTGGTGCTTTGAGATTTTGTGGATCCACTGAGTGTGAGGGCGAGTGAACTTGAGTCCGTGTGTTAGAGAATTCGTGGAACCACCTTGAGTGTGAGAGCGAGTGAATTTTAGGAATGTTAGTTTGTGGCTTCCTTACTTTGAGGAGTGATTCCGTGGAACCACCTCGTGTGAGGGAGAGATTTAATTCCTTGGTGCCCGTGTGCGATAGCGGCCGACCTCGGAGCGGAGATCGAAGGTGACGAGGAATTTCGCGCGTGATCGCCCTCGACTTCGAATACGGAAGACGTCTCTTCCGTGGGTAATTGTTTCTTTCTTTTCCTTTGTGTGCGCCTCAATATTTTCTAGTAGGATAATAGACTCTTTGTCGGGTTTTCGCCTGAGTTTCGTCAGCAAACGCTACGTCGAAAACTCCAAACGGAAACGTATTTGGAGTTCACGATTTCCGTTGTGCTACGACAAAGGGAACGGAACGAAAGTTGCGAGCTTCCTTCCCGAATTTGTAACTGAACAATTTTATTAAGAAATTTCATTTTCTAACAACGTAGTGAATTTCGTGTTTTACAAAATTACGTTGTTTAATTGTCATAAACTCCGTGCAACGCCCGCTCAATTTTTTTTAAACTAAAAAAAAATCATATTTCGCTGCGTTCGGTTAGGGTTTCCTAGAAATAGCCGACAGGTGCGTAAACCCTATGCACCGTCCTGCATCACTTGATGCATCAAAAGAGAACAAAGATCGACGTTATATTGCTAACTTAATGAATAAAGCCATTAATGAAGTTGGTGCATAAATTGTTGTACAAGTTAACACTGAAAATGCACCAGTGTGAAAGGCAACAAGAGCAATCATAGAGGCAAGATTTTCACAAATATTTTGGACATCGTGTGTTGTTCAAACCCAAAATAATGCATTAAAAAATATTTGTGCAACTAATAATATTGATTGATGTTCAACCGTTAAAAACAATGTAGATGGAATACTCAGTGTCTAATGAAGCTCAATCCATCAAGAATTCATTTTGAATCATCATTACATGTATAACTTTTTGTTTCACTAAAATTACTTATAGTTGTTGAAACTCGAATTGCTTTTATTATCGTGATGTTAACGAGGCTTAAAATTGTGAAGATGAGTCTACTTAATATGGTAGAATGCCCCAAATGAAGTTTATATAAGGCAGATGATGTTGAGAAGGCCTAAAAAGTTAAAGCCACATTTATAGTGACAAAAGGTGGGATGAGGTAGACAAGATCCTTGATAACAAGACACATATATGATATGCTTAGTGTATAACCTGTAATTCGTTGAGATCAGAAACGCCTAAAGATATGACTATTCATAGACCTCAACAGACAAGCTTGGGCGGGGGGTTTGGGCACGGGTTGGGCGAGTAGCCCTCATACTTCGCTAGTATGGGCAAGTAGCAACCTCGCAGGGCTATGTATTCTTACATATCCCCCCCCCCCCCGAGGATTTATCTATAAATAGACCCTCAGGGGCACCAGGAATAACACGTTGGAAGAGCTTGAGACCCCCAAAGTTGGATACTCGTCAAGTCCGTGCCCTCCTCGTACCTCGCCCAACCTTTTGGTTGCGGAGGGAAATTTTCTCTCAAACTTCCGGGTACGTGATAGGACCTCTCTGCTGAGGTACCTGAAGTGTGCTTGTAGACATTTCTCTCTCCTGCTCTAACCATCAGAGTTGCAGTGTTCGATCGTAGAATCAGTAACCTTAGGCTACAACTAGGTCTGAACATTTGAAGTAGGGATTCTCGGCTTCAACACTTAGAGTTTGTAATATAAGCAAAGATAACCTTCATTTAGTGTATGGCACGTGAGGCTCAATGATAGAAAATGTGAAGGTTGAGACATATAAGCATGAGAAGTTGACAAACTTGGATGCTCATTGCCCTCTTTATAAGGCAATTTATGATGTCATCATTGATCGATGGACCAATAGTTGCACACAACTGCAATGCTCGGCTCATTCTCTAAACTCTAAAGTGGAGAAAATCTTTTCATATATTTGATATATATCATGATATATTTATTTCATGGTATGACTTGTTATTTGTTAAGCATTTGTAAGCATTATAACTGAGAATGGTTTATTTCTAGGATCACTAGACTTGGTCAAGCTTTTAATGAGCCTAATAGTTTAGAAAGTATAGTTTCCTTTTTTCCCAAAGATTGGTGAAGTTATTATGGAACTTCGGCGTCGAGGTGGCAAAAGATCGTTTTGAAGCTTCTAGATCAACCTTCTTTATCATCATGTTTGTAGAAGAAACTAGTGTACATTTTCATTCACTCATTTAGAAGAAACAAAACTCAACCACAATGAGCTCATGATTTTGACTATGTGCATCTACACCTATTATCAAGAAGAAACAATGTTTCAATGAATGAAGAAGTGGAATGTGGGATATTGGAGGAAATGCATGGGCAAATTCTTTTGATGGTGTTGGTAACTTGTCTCTAGATGAACCAGATGTTGAAGATGCATTGTTCTCCAACAATAGAGAAGAGGAGGAAAATGATTGATGAACAACGGAACGACATTAAATTTTATTTGTCACTTTTAGTTAAACAATACGATGTTAAATTTGAAAAGCTTCTGAATGTTGTATGTTTGAGAATTTCGTGTTATGTTGCATTGGTTAGTACATTTGCACTTTAAGTTATGATTTATGTTTAATGTTTCATTGTTTTGAGTACTTTTTATTGCACTTATGATATATAAATATATATTTATTATAACATATCGTGATGTACACATATCCTTGATTTTTTTAATTTTGTCGCACCACAATACCATATACATATTGTACTCAGCACCTGCACCCGTGTTGATGCTTCCTAGGGTTGGGATACAGATATCCATGATGAAGGTAAAGGAAGCATACTGAAAATATTTATGGTAAGTTTATTGATGATAATGATGAGAGCCGAGACAAAATGTTTAATTGTGAACAAGATTTTTATTTTACTAAAAATAAAGGGAAAACTAGCGAATTGGGTCAGGTGGCATACACATATGATTAGGAAATTTTCATTTTAATAGTCATAGACATGTGTGTGTGTGAGTGTACATGTATTCGAATCATAAGCCAACATCAAATCATGATTCAACTTAATGGTCATAGGCATGTGAGCGTCTGTGAGTGCACATGTTTTCGAATTAAAATGTTTAACCAACATTACATCAGGTTTCTTAAGCAAAAAACAAAGTTGACTAACGTCAAGAAAGTAAACATTTACATAATGTTCATAATTGTAAAATAGCAAAAAGGTACTGTTAGCGTTAACGTATTCATTCAAATCATAAGCCTAAATGGCATTTGCCGTTAGGTGAAGGCAGTTTCAAGTGCTTGCAATTGATAAATTACCTGAAAATCAGCAAATGCGACAACTACCCCATGTTTGTTTTGCATCTTAAGTTTTAAAAATCCCGGGTATCTACATTGCAAGGCAAAGATTATAAGAACACACTGAGATGAAAATACTAGGAATGTACAAAATTTATCAACTGACTTGGAAAGGATTTGAGTCAGCTCTTGCTCAGAACAAGTTGGTCCAAGATTAGCCATGAAAAGTGTTGGGCAAGGAGGATTATTTTGTGGAACATAAGCTCTTGAAGCTCCCTGAAACTTTAACATAAACACTTCAAGAATCTTAATGAAAGATGAATATAAAAAAAAAACTTCAGCTTTTGGTAAAATAAAATTTCAGTATAAAATGGTGTATATCATTTATCTATGAATAATAATAGATTAAAGCCGTAATAACACAAATCATAATTGTTAAAACAAGCATACGAATGCAACAAACAAAAGGAAAACAATGATTTGAAAAAAAATTGAGAGATTGCATAGTGCTTTCCGATAAGAAGTATCTTTTTGTGGACTATCAGACAAATTTTAGATCTATTACTAATTAAAGAGTAAATATTTGAGGTACTGTATATATATATATATATATATATCTTTATTATATAAATGAATATAGCTATTTGGAGCACACCATCCATTGCATTTCAGCCGTCCGATTAAATTTCTTGAATGAATGTCGACCGTCGGCTTAGATGTTTAATTTCTTGAATGATCTCGCAAGGAAATCCTGCACAATCCCGCGGCATAGCACGCCTAAATCATTTCCGCCTCAAGCTTTAACTCATCACGCACGCAACCCGTCTTCTCCCACGTCCTCTTCGCCGAAAGCTGCCGCCGCAGTCCGCAAAAAGCTCCAAATACCGCAGCACGGCGAAATCATTTCCGCCTTTTGCTTTAACTCCTTGCATCCGCTTCGCCTAGGTCGTACTTCTCCTTGCAATCTCTCCTCTTCTTATCTCCATTTCGAGCAGCCACTTCCCCTTCCCTCACCGACGGGATCTGCTCCGGACTCTGTGTTGGAATCGAACCACAACACATGCTTCCCCTCCCGCTTTCTTCTTCCTCCCTCAAGTGCCTAGGGCATCATCAATCGGCACCTCCGGTAAGCTATTCTTCTCCGATTTTTTTTCAAGCTTTTCCTCTGTTTTTTCTTCTTCTTCTTCATGCTCTGTTTAAGATTCTTCTTCTTCTTCTTCATTATCCATTTAAGCAACATGATCAATTAATCAATGATCACCGTTCGTCCACCTCAGCAAATTCCCACGGATCGTGGTTCCTCCGCTCAACGCACGGTTCCATCTTCCACCATCACTTTTCGGATCACTGTTCAATTTAAAGGTTCAGAATTTCAGATAGGTGAAAGCCGGCCTGGACTATTCCTCTTCCCCGACATGAATGCCACATGGGCATCCTGCGCCGCACCTTCCTCCGCCCACGTCCAGCTCCGCCGTGGCTTCCTCGCGTCTTGATGCTTCTACCGCACCCCACGAGCAAAGCACCCGGCAGTTCAACCAGCCACGACTAACTCCACTTCGCCCTATAAAAAAAGGAAGAACAGGAAATCAGGTGAATGAGAAAAAAAAAAGAAAATCGGGATTGCGAAGCCTTCTGTGAGTTTGATTTGCGTGTTTAGAATAATGGGGTTAGAGATTTTAAATTGTTTAATTCTCCATTTATGTGTCCTGTTGGGGTTGTTTATGAATATGGAGTTGTTGAATGTTGTTGTGATTAAGTCATGTAGTAGATTGTTGTTATCGGTTACAAGGTGTAGTGTTCCTGTTGATTTTGTTGTATTGCTTACTCATGCTCGAACATGGCTACGGGAAGGCGTCGCTCATCCTCCTGCTCGAACTTGGCGAGGGGAAGGCATCACTTATTCTTTAGCGACAAACGGAATTGCCTCTCCGATAGGTCTTCCGGTTGAGGTAACTGCTGCTCCATCCACGAGCATATACTTTAGCGTCATAAATGGAGGTTGCAGTATATGTGGCGTTCTTCTATTTTATTTCTCTCACAAACAGAGGTTGCACCGTAAGGTGTGTTCTTCATTCATTTTTCTAAAAGATTTACTCTTCTTTATTTTTTTGCAGGTTTTCAATTTTTTTGAGTTGTCATACCATCCCCATACTATCTATTCTAAGAGCATCGCCTCTCTTTATGTCTCTCCAGTCTCAAAGACCCCCATGAAGTTTGAGTTAACATGGAATCCACGACTGGAAGTTGTTAGCAAAAAAGTATACAAGGAGCTACAGTGGCCATTTTAATCATCAATTCCTTCATGCGCATATTTGGGAGATCCTACGGCTTCATTTCTCAGGAATGAAGGTCTCCTTACTCACATTTTTGTCTGATATTTGAAAATGTGTCAAGTGTGCTTTACTAATTCTCCTTTTTCTTCAAAATCTTTCTGAACAATTCTTTCTCTTTATCTAAAAATTGTTTTCACAAACTGGAGATGAATCTGTTTAGAGATCACATACATTGTCACTTTGGTTTAGAAAAGTGAGAATAGATTAAAATGATCCTGTTTATTATGTATGTGTTGATTTTTATACCATTTTACTTTTTTTTTCTCTGATAAGATCCCTGCATTTATCTAAACATGATAGATGTTATCTTTTCGTGGTCAAATCTACTTCAACAAACAAAAAAGACTCATGTCAGATGCATATATTGGCAGTACTTGTGTTTCATAAATCAATATAATTGATTTGCTTTTCTAGGCTTTGGAAGTCAAACATTTTGGGTAATGCAGGGAAGTGATATTTGGTGGAGTATAATTAAATCCATCTTAAAAGATTTCGTTGATCAGAATCTGATGCAGATTTTATCATGAGGTGCCGATTGATGATGCAACAAACGACTCATTCCTTTTGGTTTTTCGAAGGTATACATTTCTACTTTGGACTATATATTTCACCGCATGTCATGTCTTTGTGGTTAGTTTGTTGAGGATTACTTTGATTAATTGTTTAGGTTTGAAAGTGTTTCTGTTATTATAGTAGAAATGTTGTTTGGTTCTAATACATAATAGGAATATTGTTTGAGCTCAATGATTGATTTAATTCGAAACCACATCCCCATTGAGCTTCACCAAACTAGAAAATATAGCATTCACAAAAAATATGGCTCGAGGAATTAACTGCATGCCGCCTCTCCCGAACAATGTTGCCCCCCTCGAACAATGTCGCCGCCCTCGAAATAAGTCGCCGCCTACGAACAATGCGGCCGCCCACGAACAATATCGCCGCTCACGACCAATGTCGCCGCCACGATCAATATCGCTGCACACGACGCATGTTGTCGCCCACGATCAATGTCCTTGCCAAGCGGGCGAAGCCCGCTTGGTTGCGGGCGAAGCCCGCTTGGTTGCGGGCGAAGCCCGCTTGGTTGCGGGCGAAGCCCGCAACGACGCATCGAGAACGGGCGGAGCCCGTTCGAAGATGCTAGTATATATATATATATACACTAGCATCTTCGAACGGGCTCCGCCCGTTCTCGATGCGTCGCTGCGGGCTTCGCCCGCTTGACCCCCGGCGGGCTTCGCCCGCTCCCCGCATCTTCGAACGGGCTCCGCCCGTTCTCGATGCCTCGCTGCGGGCTACGCCCGCAATCAAGCCCGCCCGCTTGGCATTTAAGCGGGCTTCGCCCGCGCCCCTCCCGGCGGGCTTCGCCCGCCCCCCCAGCTTTTGATAAAAATTTTTATATAAATTTTAATAAAATTTTTAATAAAAATTTAATAAAAATGTAATAATTTTATAGAAAATACTTATTATAATTACAAAATAATTAATTAATTAATTATATAATTAATAAAAAAATGAAAAAAAAACGAAAATCCCCCTCCCCCCGCCTCGGCCTGCTCACGCAGGCCGTCTCACCCCCGCCGCCGGCGGCTCCGCCGCCGGCGGCCTGCCCGGCTCCCCCCGGGGAGTTCGTCGGCCTCCGGCGAACCCGCCGGGGGTTGTCCGGCGGCGAGCGGGCAGGGCCACCGCCGTCGGTGGCCCTGCCCGCTCGCTGTCGGACAACCCCCGGCGGGTTCGCCGGAGGCCGGCGAACTCGCCGGGGGCGCCGGGCAGGCCGCCGCCGGCGGGGGTGAGACCGTGAGGGGGCGGGATTTGAAAATTGGTATCGGGATTTTCTGGCCGTGAACAGTGCTGCAACATGTGTTTTGGTTATTGGCAGGCCTTCTGCTTTGAATCCAACGACCCGTATTTGATGTAGCTTGATCGGACGATCCAGATGAGTTTCATGATGTGATCCAAATATGCATATTGTATTATATAATAAAGATATATATATATATAAAGCACAAGTTTATTGTACTGTCTTATTTTAGGTATTTTGATTTTGCTCCCACAGCATTTAACTGCTATTAAAAAACACCATGGCATCTGACATTTCAGGCTCAGCCATGGCGTGAAGCTCTGCAACCTTCGAAGTTCTGCAAATTTGGCATGCGGTGTCACTGCGGCGACCTCCACTGTATGCCTAGCTCTGTCGGTGCTGCTATGATTCTAATGAGCTCCAGTCCCAGGGAATCGCTGTTGGCATGGAGGAAGGTGGCCTGAAGAAGACTTCAACGAAGAGAAGTGGCGCCGCCAAAGGTTGGAGCATCTATGTTCGGGCAGCCACACCGTCATCATCTTCGCAACCGGAACCACCGCGATCTGTGCCTAAATGGAGGTGATGCTCGGCAGCTCCTTGTGGTTCACGAATGAGAGAAGCACGCAGGACACCGTCCCCAAAATCCACATTCGGGCGGTGAGGTATCCGCAGTGGGGGGGAGGAAAGGGTCGGAGATTTCACGGTGGAGAACCTGGAGGCAATAATCTTCTCCCATGGAAGATTGGCTCTGATACACTCGAAGGCAGATTTAGCCAATGTTCAGTCACATGGGAGAGATGATGAGGGTAGGCCGGGCCTCATGGGAGAGATTTTTATTTCCTTTTGTATATCATGTGCTCTAATATTTCGTGCAGGGCACGAGGGGTCCCCAATGCCACACACATGCAGGAGCGCGTGCGCGCGAACACACACACATACAGAGAGAGAGAGAACATGAGTAGGCTAATAGTTATCTACATACGCATTCTTGATGTACTGGTAGCAAAAGCCATATTAATATCCAGATAAAGGTTACGCAAAGTACTTCAATCATTTAATGATCTGACATTACATTCGATACATAAAAGAACACAATCTTTGCAATTCAAAACTAGCCCTTTGTTTGTTTAAATGTTAAATACAGACAAAGGTAAAGTGAAGAGATTTGAAGATAATTTGATACGAATACAACTCTATGGGCCCACATTCGCCACGTCATGCATTGTCATCACATTCTTCCTCATTTCCTATAGTTCATGTACCCCTAAATGACATTTTGGTAATTTCTCCTGTGCGCCCACTTTCGCTTAAATAAGCGAGTAGATTGAGTTTCTTATAATCATATTGAATCATTTAGCCTTGTAGGCTCTCATACAAGAGAAAGACTCTTACGGGGATCATGACATCAAAAGTTCGGGAATAGAGCTTGTCTCAATATATTGCACCTCCATTTGTATTAATCTATTTTATTCAATTTGACAATAGTCATTAGCTACCAAATGATCTGACCTGCCCCCCAAGTATGGTTCAATTTTGAAATCTAATCGGCCCTTAGGTCCAACACGTGGTCTTTACAGATCAACACCTGACTATAACCATTCACACCCCAACGTGTCCATCCTCATTTGTGACCCAGATCACAGGAGCGGTTTCCACAAGCGACAACACAGGGCGCATGAGGAACCTGCGTGCTCCGTTCGCTATAGCCCGCCTCCACTTCCTCTCCTTCTGCCTTATATCACCGTTCGCCGAGTCAACGAACTCCCCACAACCAGTCCGGCTTCTTCCATTGCATTTTTGGCTTTCTCCCTTCTTCCCCCGACGTTGTCTCGCACAATAGCCAACTCTCACATGCTTCGACTTCGCTCTAGTCGGTATCCTCTCACCTCGCCTCCTTGCACCAATCTAGTGTCCCGCTAACAAACGATCGTCGTTTATACAAACTCCAGATAATGCACCCCTTCGACTTCACTGGTTCGTGCACAAAATGAGTTCAATGGCCCTACATGCTAAGAGGGATGCCCCCGCTTCATCTTACATTGATTCCACTCGCTTGGATCAACTAGAAGCTCAATTAGAAGATCCTTCGTCTCTCCTCTACAGCTCACGACCACATCCATCAACCGTCAACTGACACCTCCACCCCCTACAGACACACTATTGACTATATGGGGTTCCTACACCCCACCGAGGACATTCACCCGACCCATTTCTGTCGTTTTCAGATTCTAGTGTTCGACGGCACCGACCCCCTTAGTTGGATCGCCCACACAGAACAATTTTTCAATCTCCAATCCACCCATGTCAACCGGAAGGTCCTCATGAAGATTATCTACATTGAGGGCTTTGCGCTCTACTAGGTGTGTTGAACGCGCCAAAATATCTCACATCTCTCCAAACTCACACCGGAGGAACACTGTCACTACGAAACGCGCCTCAGTTCCGTTTACCAATCACGACCTACATCGTTGAGTTCATTGAGGTCGCCATGCAGTCACTGAGCTCTATCGGTATCGTTACCTATGGTAGTTGCTAGTGGGCCTACATTCCCAGCTCAGTGTGAGCCTTTGTGCCCATAATCCATCTATTCTAACTCGCGCTATGGAAAAATCTAGTTTTCTCGATGAGGAACTCTATGTGATCCAACCATCGTCCTTTACCTATCCACCCCATCAATTGCTTCCACGGCTGAAACCTCTGCTAACCACTCCATTGATTGGATCCCCCGCCTCCGCATGGACATCTATTGATCTGCCCACCACCACCTCAGTCGGTTCCGCCACCAAAGTTACCTCCACTACCCCAAAACTTATCCTATCAACATCCCGAGCTCCACCAAAAGAGCTTGTTTTTGTTACCGGTATTAGTACACGCCCACACACAATGCGCTCTCAAGGACATGCACTTCTTGAGAGGTGTTGAAGACCATGACACTGACTTCACTGATTTGGATCCTCTGAATCTCGTGGATGACACTCCTTCGGGTTTCTACCTCGAGGATACTGCCAATTTTCGAGAGGGGAGTATTGATACGAATGCGACTCTCTAGGCACACAACTGCCTCGTCAAGCATTGTCAATGTAGTCTTGCACATGTCCTATGATCTATGTAGCCCTGTGTGGTATTTTAGTAATTTCCATTGTACACCCACTCTCACTTGTATAAGGGAGTGGAGGGATTGTCTTAGGATCATCTTGAATCATTTAATCTCCTAGGATCTCATAGAAGAGAAAGGCTCTTGGAGGGATCTTGCCCTCAAGAATTTGAGTATCAAGCTTATCTCGATATATTGTATCTCGGTTTGTATTAATCTATTGTATTTAGTTCGATGATAGCGATTAGCTACTATGACTGAGATCTCATTCTAAAGTATAGAAACTGACACTCCAGAATAGCCAAATCAACCTCAAAGTGCATTGACATGCAAAACCAAATCGTAATGTTGCATGTGTTAAATAGAGCACTTGAAGTGGATGGTGTTAAACAAAAACAAGTTCAATAAGGGAATACGAGTAAGGAAGAAAAGCGAACCTGCGTTTTTGGGTCCGCATTATGTGCATCTACATGGTCAAAGCTTGTATGACTGCAAGAAGTGAACAAAGATACTAAAGCTCAAAATGCTTTTACCAATAAGAATAGTAGAAAAAGTTATATTTTAAAGACAATATTCCATCTAAATGTATTTCCTGAAAACATATTATAATATTAAGCATCTTAGTACATGCAAATTGCATCTTTTTTAACAAAACTGCATATTTAACTTTGAGAAAATTCAAATAATAAAACTGTGCAATAAGTAGTGTGCCATAACCTTTGTGTAGAAGGATTATCATACATGTTGTAAGCAGAACTACCCTTTCCAGACATGTGCATATTGCTTCCAATACCTGCTAGTGTGCAAAGTGTACCAACATGTGCCACATGAGCTTGAAGACTGTTACATGTGACTGATAATTTGAAACCACTAGATATAAATATCGAAGAAGAGCAGATTACCTTATATAAATACCAGAATTATCTTAATCACATTATTCAAATTAAACTCTTCATAGACTTGAAAAGGAACTTTCAAGATGTTACTACACAACATTAAGCTTTAAATACTACTGGAATCACAAATGGGTTCACTTCATGCCAGTTTCCAAATGAATGGCCCACGGCCAACCGCATATTAACACTAACAGTATTTCAAAATTCACCTACAGCAGTTCCTATAATACTTTTTCATATAAATTTATATAGTAACCCACCACCGAATCTAAGTTAATTTTGCACTAGATTCATGAATCCATGAAAAATAGAAGAACTTGTAAAGACAGGTAAATTTTAGCAGAATATTCATACCGAAGCTTAATTAGAAAAGTTACAGAGAAATAGAAGTAACTGATATATATATATATATATATATATATATATATATATATATATATATATATATATATATATATATATAGATTTATAGGAAAAGGGGAAACCGAATAACAAAATACTCAATGTGAGACAAAAGTATAAGTACAAAGAGACGAAATATAAACAATCTCTCTCAAATTAGAGCATATATATCATATGCATCAAGCATATTACAAATATAAGATATCCTGGAGCTTCTGAGTGATTTGGTCAAGATATCAGCAAGTTGATTATTTGAGTTGATGAAGAAAGTAGTTGTTTCTTCAGACAGAACCTTTTCACGAATAGAATGTCAGTCAGCTTCTACATGCTTTGTCTGTTCATGAAATATAGGGTTTAATGCAGTGTAAGGCCGCCTGATTGTCTATCACATATGAGGGACAGAGTTTATATTGCAGAACTTTAATTCAGAGAGGTTGTTTTAACCATATGAGTTCACACGTGGTTAGTGAAATGGCTTGATGATGGGGAGCCATCGGATGCACTTGGAGGAGCTCGTCGCAAGGCGGGGCCCACATACACATACTCGCACAGGAAGACTTGATCGGATCGCCGATCGGACTTCGCGGTTGCGTCCGGGACGTCGCAGCGAGTCAAAACGCTATATTACTTTATTTTATTTTTTTGAGTTTATTTTGATGTATTTCAAGGACTAACCCACCGGCCAATCATAGCCGTTGATGAGAATGCCCTAATTTATGTTTTCTTATAAATAGGATGCTAGGGGGCTGATTTGAAACCATTGCAGAATTTGGAGGAGATTAATCCCGGATTCCAGCGATCCCTCCCCGGTGCCGACGCCGTGGAACCCTAGGTGACGACTCCTAGGCCGCCAAACCTTCCCCAAGGTAACCCCCAACCGCCTCCATCATTTTCCAGCCATTCTCCCCCCTTTTCCACCGCCGGAGACCCCCAAAATTCCCCTCCCAACAGCCCCATTCCAGCCCCCGAAAGCAGCGGTTGCTGTCCAGATTACACCACTGTTCACTATTGATTTCACTGTTCATTTATTTAATTCACTGTTCACAAAGTCCATAGGCTTGTTGTATTCCTGCAGCCGACCACCATCACCAGCCCTCCTTCCCCAACCCCCTCCGTCCCCTCTTTCCCTTCAAAACCGGCCACCCAAGGGACCTTCCAGCCCTAGCCGGCCACTCCTCCCCCTTCCCCTTCGTGGATCCACTTCCCGTCGCTCCGAAAACCCTACATCTATTTTGATCTAGTGCTACCACCCTCCAATCCGTTATCCCCTCCACCCAAACCTTTCATTTTTGTTCGGATCCGCTCCAAATCATCGGATCTATTCACCCCCGGCCCGGATCTACTCATTTGTGGCCGGATCCGCCGTTTTACCATCCGTTACCGCCACTTTTCGCCGAAGGCAGCCACCGCCATCGTCGCTTCGCCTCCGGTTCCACTTCCGATCGCTCGTTTTGCATCCGGTTCGTCAAATCCTCCATCGCCTCGGATCAGCCCACTGCATCGTGAGTATTTCATGGTATTGTGTTTGTATTTGACATTTGCACTTGGTTGTTTATCTATATTTGTGCTGTGATCATAGTTTGGTAGTTGTTGTCTTGTACGCTAATATTTGTTATGGAATTAGTCGCCGCCGCTTGCTTAGGACCTCCGTGCGGAGGAAGCCGTCGCAAAATTGACAAAATTATTTAATTGCTTCTTTATTTTGATTAACTGCGTGGTGTTGCTAATTTTCATTGCTTACGTTACTAGTTGTTGCTATCCGACTGTTCATTGCATGTAGCATTGCATTCGCATATCCCTCACACGTGCACGTAGGGTCCTAACTTCCGAGCACCATTAGCCTACCCCTACATCATTTGGTATCAGAGTCAGGTTAGGCCACTTGCATGCTCCGTAGTGGTATGACTTTTAGAGTAAGCATGGTAGAACCACAGAACACTGAGGACCGAGCGACGAGTTCGAATTCGGACGCCGCTTTCGTTGAGTTCCAACGCCTTGTCCTAGGTCGCCTTGACACCATAGGAGCCCAGTTCGATGATGTGCGTCATGACCTTGCCGAGGTGAACCTTCGTTTAGGCCAGTTAGAGGATGCCAGGGACACTCCGACACAGCGTGGCGACTCTCTTGAGGACGACCCCGACGCTCCTCCACGTCGAGGGCCACGCCCGAGGGATGGTCCACCTCCCGCAGACCGTCACCATCATGATAGTCCTCATCGAGCCCCGATCCCACCGGTAAGGCGACATCCTGATTTTGCGAGAGATTATAGGCAAGTCCCGACGAGGGATAGGCTGCCACCCCAGCGTGATGAGTACCGTATGCCACGTCAGCCTAAGCCGGACCCCAGAGATTGTGTGCCCCCACACGGTCGTCGTGACCATCACCAGGATGATTATTATCCCTCGGGTCGGAGAGAGCGTGGTCCCCCACCCGCTCGATACGACTACGCTCATGATGACTACCCCAAGGATTACCCCGATCCTCGGAGAGGGGGCCACTATCATGACATCACTCGTCGCATCCGACTCGACGCCCCTTCGTTCGATGGTCGCCTAGATCCGAAAGCCTTCAGCGATTGGCTCTTGGACATGGACCACTACTTCGAGTGGTACGACATGAGTGACGAGCGTTGTGTCCGCTTTACAAAGATGAAGTTGATCGGGCAAGCTAAGGTATTTTGGATTAGTGTTGTGAGAGCTCTAGAGCGGGATGGTTACTACCCCATCGCCAGATGGGACGAGATGAAGGAGAGACTGAAAGAGAAGTACCTCCCCGCGTCATATCGAGATCAGCTATTTGAGCAGCTACAGAACCTACGGCAGGGGACACTTACCATCGCCGAGTACATGGCTCGCTTCGATGAGCTGGTCGTCAGAAGTGATATTTCAGAGGAGCCTATTGCCACTGCCGCCCGCTTCAAGGCGGGCCATCGTTCCGATATTCGGAGAGAGTTGATTCCCCACAGCTTGGAGACTGTTGATCAGATATTCCAGCTCTCCCTCGAGTATGAGCAATACCTTCGTTCGTCTAGTACGAGGCAGTTCACCTCCCGGACTGATTCCTCGACCTTTAGGAAACTCACTCCGCCCCAGACCACCACGGCCGCACCGTCACGTATACCCGCGAATGCGAAGGGTAAAGCCGTAACCACTGATGGCCAGCGATCTGGGGGCATTGCATGTTTTAGATGCTCTGGCAGGGGCCACGTGGCGGCGCAGTGCCCCACGCGAAACTTGTTTCTTGAGGAAGAGGAGCATGGTTTAGAGGGTGAAGAGGATGCCCCAGAGGAGGTCAGGGCCGCAGTCGAGGAAGGTTGGGAGAGTGACGCCGAGCGATCGTTAGAGGTGGGAGTGATTCGGCGCCTCCTACACACCCCACGTGTGGACGAGGACTGGCGACGCACGACCATCTTTTACACGCACTTCCCTAGTGCAGGCGGTCCCTGCAAGCTAGCTATTGATGGTGGGAGTTGCGTGAATATTGTAGCCCAGAAGGCGCTTGACCGTATGCAGGTGAAGGCAGAGCCTCACCCCCATCCGTACCGCGTCGTCTGGGTTGACAAGACGGCGATTCAGGTCACCCAGCGTTGCTTAGTCCCGATCGCTATTGCGTCCTTTTAGGACAAGGTCTGGTGCGATGTCATTCCCATGGATGTCGCTCCAGTGTTGCTTGGCCGCCCCTGTCTTTTTTATCGTGATGTCACATGCTTCGTTCGCTCGAACACGTGTGTCTTTTATGATAAGGGGCGGAAGATCACGTTGACACCCACCCAGCCCCGAGATCGACCCACGGGTGTGGTAGAGTCGTCTCCGAGCACGAGCGCCTCGCGGCCACTGCATATTCTGAGGCGAGGTGAGTTTCTGCGAGATAGTGCTGAGTCCGACGTTATTTATGTAGTAGCCGCTACCCAGGTTACTGAGGACGCCTCAGTTGATTTCTCACTTGCGGTGCGTCCCATGTTAGGCGAGTTTGCGGACATCATGCCAGACGAGCTCCCCGATGAGCTGCCTCCCTCTCGGGACATTCAACATGCCATTGATTTAGTCCCGGGAGCTTCCCTCCCGAACCTGCCCCACTACCGTATGCACCCGGATGAGCACGCTGAGCTCAAACGGCAGGTTGACGAGCTTCTTCGGAAGCAGTTCATTCGCGAGAGCATGAGTACTTGTGCGGTCCCCGCCCTTCTTACCCCTAAGAAGGACGGTAGTTGGCGTCTGTGCATCGACAGTCGCGCCATCAATAAGATCACGGTCAAGTATCGCTTCCCTATCCCACGACTCGATGACTTACTGGATACTATGTCCGGTGCCCATATCTTCTCCAAGATCGACCTCCGCAGTGGGTACCATCATATACGAGTTCGTGAGGGGGGCGAGTGGAAGACCGCCTTCAAGACCAAGGACGGTCTGTATGAGTGGCTAGTCATGCCATTCGGGCTATCCAATGCCCTGAGCACATTCATGCGCGTTATGACGCAGGTGTTGCGGCCCTACATGGGCAAGTTTCTGGATGTGTACTTTGATGACATATTAGTCTACAGCTAGACTCAGGCCGCTCACCTCGATCATTTGAGACTTCTCTTTGGCACCCTCCGCCAAGAGAAACTGTATGTGAACCTGAAGAAGTGTGCCTTCCTTTCCGAGTCCGTCCACTTCCTAGGCTTTATTATTTCCTCCACTGGAGTCTCCGTGGACCCTGAGAAGGTCAAATCTATTCGAGATTGGCCCGTACCTAGGAATATCCACAAGGCTCGTAGCTTTCACGGGCTTGCCACCTTCTATAGGAGGTTTGTCCAGGGGTTCAGCACGATCATGGCCCCCTTCACGAGTTGTCTCAAGAAGGGAGAGTTTCAGTGGACCCCCGCAGCCACTAGAGCCTTCGAAGAGATTAAGGAGAGATTGACGACAGCTCCCGTCCTACGGTTGCCGGATTTTAGTCGCGCCTTTGAGTTCTCCTGCGACGCGTCCGATATCGGTATAGGTGGTGTATTGAGTCAAGAGGGACACCCAGTTTCTTACTTTAGTGAGAAGCTGAATGAAGTAAAGCAAAAGTACTCGAACTACGATCGAGAATTTTAAGCTATTGTCCAGTCTCTGCGTTACTGGCGACACTATCTCCTTCCCCGGGAGTTCGTGTTGTATTTCGACCACCATGCCCTCCATTACCTCGATTTGCAGCGCAAGCTGGGCCACCGGCATACGAAGTGGGTTGAGTATCTGCAGGATTTTCATTACGTTCTCAAGCACCGCGCGAGTGTTGAGGACAAGCTGGCCGAAGCGTTGAGTCGCCGCGTGTCCCTATTGCAGACGATGAAAGCGAGTGTGCAGGGACTTGAGCGACTGATGCTCGATTACCCTACGTGCCCTGACTTTGGTGAGATTTATACCGCCCTATCCCGAGACCCACCAGACCCTGTTGAGGGATATCAGATTTACGAGGGATATCTGTACCGGTATTCCCGCCTATGCGTTCCTCATACGTCTTACCGAGATTACCTGATTTGGGAATTGCATGCGGGCGGAGCCGCGGGTCACTTCGGGCGAGATAAGTCCATAGCCCTTGTTGAGGACTGTCTCTACTGGCCTAGCCTCAAGAAGGACGTAGCTCGGGTTGTGCGCCACTGCCGTATCTGTCAGACGGCCAAAGGAAATAAGCAGAACACTGGTCTGTATACACCCCTACCTGTTCCCCACCGCCCTTTGGAGGACATCAACATGGATTTTGTCCTCGGACTTCCCCGCACCTTACGGAAACACGACTCCATCTTCGTGGTGATTGATCGATTTTTGAAGATGGCACACTTCATTGCTTGCCGCAAGACGGCAGATGCGACCCACGTTGCATCTATATTCATGAGGGATGTCTTTCGGTTGCATGGTCTGCCCAAGTCGATCGTGTCTGACCGCGACGTGAGGTTCATGAGCTACTTTTGGAAAACCCTGTGGCACAAGACTGGAACTATCCTTAGGTTTTCCTCTGCATATCACCCACAGGCGGATGGTCAGACTGAGGTAGTGAATAGGAGTTTAGGAAATCTGTTGCGGTGTCTAGCTGGCGAGCATGCAGGTAGTTGGGATTTAGATTTGCCGATCGCCGAGTTCGCCTACAATAGCTCAATCAACAGGTCCACCGGGTTGAGTCCATTTCATGTAGTTTCAGGATACGACCCTAGGAAACCTATAGACCTTGTCCCGAGTCCTTTAGAGTCCTGCCCTAGTGAGTCTGCTGAGTCATTTGCACAGCATTTGCATGATTTGCATGAGTCGGTCCGCCGACGAATAACAATAAGCAATGATAATTATAAAACTCATGCAGATAAGCGAAGGCGAGAGCAGATATTTAATGTAGGCGAGAAGGTAATGGTGTGAGTCCGCCCCGAGAGGCTACCTTCGGGGCCTGCCAAGAAATTAAGCGCAAGGCGAATAGGTCCATATTTCATTATTAGTCGTATTGGGACCAACGCCTACCGGCTTGACATCCCGACCAGTATGGGAATTCACCCTGTGTTTAATGTTGAGGATCTGACTCCATACTATAAGCCTCATGAGTATGTGGACCCGAGCGAGGGAGATGCCCAGCCACCCCCATCACCACTGTCGCTACCATACCACCCGTCCACTTTGCCACCGCTTGCTGGCCATCCTAGTCCACCCACTGTTGCCACCCACCCACCTGGGACTTCGTCCACTTTGGTTCCCCCGCGGGCACCACCAATCGCATCGGGACTCACCTTCTGAGAGGCGAGAGATGAGAAGGTCACAGAGATCAAATCCCACCAGTTTGTTCCCACCTCGGACGGACCGCGTTGCCGCTACCTGGTCCATTGGCGGGGCCGACCTGACACAGACGATACTTGGATACTACCGGCAGAGCTAGATCGGCTCGCCCCCGGACTTCGATTTCAGTACGATCATCTCCATTCATCGGAGATGAAGGCCTTTCAGTCGGGGGGAGTTGATGGGGAGCCATCAGATGCACTTGGAGGAGCTCGCCGCAAGGCGGGGCCCACAAACACGTACTCGCGCAGGAAGACTTGATCAGATCGCCGATCGGACTCAGCGGTTGCGTCCGGGACGTCGCCGCGAGTCAAAACGCGATATTACTTTATTTTTTTGAGTTTATTTTGATGTATTTCAAGGACTAACTCATCAGCCAATCATAGTCGTTGATGGGGATGCCCTAATTTATGTTTTCTTATAAATAGGATGCTAGGGGGCTGATTTGAAACCATTGCAGAATTTGGAGGAGATTAATCCCGGATTCCAGCGATTCCTCCCGGTGCCGACGTCGTGGAACCCTAGGTGACGACTCCTAGGCCGTCAAACCTTCCCCAAGGTAACCTCCAACCACCTCCATCATTTTCCAGCCATTCTCCCCCCTTTTCCACCGCCGGAGACCCCCAAAATTCCCCTCCCAACAGCCCCATTTCAGCCCCCGAAAGCAGCGGTTGCTGTCCAGATTACACCACTGTTCACTATTGATTTCACTGTTCATTTATTTAATTCACTGTTCACAAAGTTCATAGGCTTGTTGTATTCCTGCAGCCGACCACCATCACCAGCCCTCCTTCCCCAGCCCCCTCCGCCCCTCTTTCCCTCTAAAACCGGCCACCCAAGGGACTTTCCAGCCCTAGCCGACCACTCCTCCCCCTTCCCCTTCGCGGATCCACTTCTCGCCGCTCCGAAAACCCTAGATCTATTTTGATCTAGTGCTACCACCCTCCGATCCGTTATCCCCTCCACCCAAACCTTCCATTTTGTTCGGATCCGCTCCAAATCATCGGATCTATTCACCCCCGGCCCGGATCTACTCATTTGTGACCGGATCCGCCGTTTTACCATCTGTTACCGCCACTTTTCGCCGAAGGCAGCCACCGCCATCGCGGCTTCGCCTCTGGTTCCACTTCCGATCGCTCGTTTTGCATCCGGTTCGTCAAATCCTCTATCGCCTCGGATCAGTCCACTGCATCGTGAGTATTTCATGGTATTGTGTTTGTATTTGACATTTGCACTTGGTTGTTTATCTATATTTGTGTTGTGATCATAGTTTGGTAGTTGTTGTCTTGTACGCTAATATTTGTTATGGAATTAGTCGCCGCCGTTTGCTTAGGCCCTCCGTGCGGAGGAAGCCGTCGCCAAATTGCCAAAATTATTTAATTGCTTCTTTATTTCGATAAACTGCGTGGTGTTGCTAATTTTCATTGCTTACGTTACTAGTCGTTGCTATCCGACTGTTCATTGCATGTAGCATTGCATTCGCATATCCCCTCACACGAGCACGTAGGGTCCTAGCGTCCGAGCACCACTAGTCTACCCCCTACATCACTTGATACTCTACTTCAACTATAAATCTAGCAGTAACATTCAGCTTCTTGCCTTTCCATGAAATGAGATTTCCTCCAATTAATACATAATATCTAAAGTTCGATAGTTGATCACCTGGAATACCAACCCAATCAGTATCAATGTAATCAAGTATGGCAAAGCGTCCTCGATTTGAATAGATAATTCTTTATCTAGAGATCCTCTGAGATATTGTAATATTCAAAGAGCAACATCCCAATGGCTATCAAATGGTGAGTTAAGGAATTGACTCACAACACTAACAATAAAGGAAATGTCAGATCTTGTTACAGTTAGATAATTCAAATTACCAACTAAGTGTCAATATCTTCCTAGATCAGAGTATTGCTTTCGGTGTTCTGGTACAAGTTTAGTATTTGTGTCCAAAGGCGTGTCAGTGGGCTTACAATCTATCAAACCAATTTCTTCTAGAATATCAAGGGCATGCTTCCTTTGAGATATGAGTCATATGACTATTCCATATTTTGATTGAGGCTCTGTTTGGTTGGGCTGTTGCTGATGGAAAGCTGCTGATGAACTGTTGCTGATAGAAAAAATGCTGATTCTGGAAAACAGAGTTTTGTTAAAAAGTTGTTTGGATACAAAACGGAGTTTTGAGTGAAATTTTTTTTCCTAATAACAAAACCTGTTTTCCTGAATGCAAAATGTTTTCTAATGCAAATGTTAAGCAATTTCGTTCATCCTGAATTTTCCTGTAATTTTCAGATCTGAAACAAACTGTAATCCGTGAGCTAGGAAGTAGTAATTTGAAGTGCTTCATGATTTCAAATTCGTTCCAAATCTGCTGCAGCTAATTTAGCATTCGAATTCTCGTGAATCTCTGTGGTTGATTTAAATCCGTACCTCTGTTTCCCTTCCACATCTCATGAATGTTCAATGCATACAAGCTAAATAGAAAATTTATTTCAAAAAAATTACTCCAGATCGGAGGAAGGAGGATCTAATAGAGATTAGTGAAAACTGTGTATAACAGCTAGCAGATTGTCGAGTCCAACGAATTACAGATCCCGATCAAGGATGAGAGAAATACCAAATCAAATCAAAACAGAGCAAATCCGTATCAAGAGAGAGAGATGAGAGAGGACCATGAGAATTCGGAATGCAGGGCGAGGAAGGAGATACGAGGAGAGGTGCGTGAGGAGAGCAATCTTCCCCGCTTTCTCGTCGCGCTCCGCTCATCGTGAGGATCTCGAGCTCTCGACGTGCGGAGCTCGCCGCGGTTGCGACGTGCGGAGCTCGCCGCTGTTGCGGCGTGCGGAGCTCGCCCCGGTTGCGGCGTGCGGAGCTCGAGCTCTAGGGTTGCGGGAGAACGCCACGGTTGCGGCTGAACGCAACATTTTACAGCGGATCGTGATCAATAGGAAACCGCGGAATTTTAGAACCGGCGGTTCTTGAAACAGCAACGCCAAACATAACTTATGGATAAAATTGAGGTGCGGTTCAAACGAACCGGAGGCAAAAAGCCCAACCAAACGCTACCTGAGTCACTTCAATTACCAAGAAATAGCATAATTGGCCAAGATATTTGGTTTGAAATTGACGAAATAGATGTTTGAGATTCATAATTTCTTCATGAATATCTCATGTAATGACAATGTCATTGACATAAACACAAGGTAAAAATTGCGACCATTAGAAAAATGTTTGTAGAAGACAGAGTGGTCTGCTCCACTTCAAATCATCCCAATTTCTTGAAGAGCCGGACTAAATCGTCCTAACCAAGCACGTGGAGATTGTTTGAGGCGATATAGAGCATTATGTTGTTTCCAGGCGAGATGATGGAATCCCCTTAATAAGAAAATCAGGTGGTTGCTCCAAGTATACTTCTTCTATAAGATCACCATGGAGAAATGTGTTTTTGATATCTAACTGATATAGGGGTCAATTACGCATCACAAACATAAAAAAGAGAAAATGAATAGAGGTCATTTTTGCCACCGAAAAAAATGTATCTGCAATCCAATCCATAGACTTGTGCCCCCTTTAGCAACTAATCTTGTCTTTAGTTGATCGATTTGTCCATCTATGCCAACTTTGACCATAAAGATCCATTGGAATCTGACAGTGGCTTCCCTTTAGGGAGAGGAAATAAAGTCCAGGTAGAATTGGATTCTAGAACTGTCTTTTCTTCAACCATAGTTTGTCGTCAGCCAGGATATGATAGTGTTTCCTAAATGATTATAGGGATAAGAACGTAAAGAAGAGTTGAATCAAAGTTGTAGTAGGATGGTGAGAGGCGATGGCGGCTTAAGAACTAATAATTTGGAATAAGGTTACAAATAGAGGTTACATTTGTGAATGGCAATGGAACTATGTTCTGAAGTTGAAATGTAGAGGAAGGTGTTGAATCACTAAAACGATACCTGAATCTTCCTGTGTTGACAAAAGTTGAGATCGACATTGGTAAGGGAAGGAATTAGAGGAAGATCAAAAGGAGTAATAAGTGTGTCTAAAGAGACTAGAGCCTGAAGGGCATGTGATATAGATTCACATGTGGATGAAGATGACAAAAATGAGGTATCCTCAAAAAAGTTAAAATCAACATATATAGTGGTGACGAGTAGAAGGAGAGTAACAACTATATTCCTTCTGGACAAGTGAGTAACTGACAAAGATATATTTGACAGCCCAAGCAGATAACTTGTTAAATCCAGGTGAGAGATAATGCACAAAACAAGTTGAACAAAAAATCTTAGGATGAAACTATAATAAATTCTCTTTTCGAAATAAAAGAGAATGAGGGACTTGGTGATTAAGAGTAGAGGATGACATACGATTAATTCGGTAGACCAGAGTGAGAACGGTTATCACCCCGAAGATTTTGTGGGGCATTAGCATGGATCAAAAGGATGTGTATTATCTTAAGTATGTTTCTATGTTTCTGTTCAACAACCTCGTTCTACTTTTGATGTATGCAGACTGTAGAGAAAGCTCAAAATCTTGTATGTATTGTTTGAGTAGTAAATACAAGGAGAGAATACAAATATATAGGAGGAGGAGAGAGAGAATAAATCATATACAAGATGTGGGACTAAAGAGAAGAGAGCAATAATGGGCCCAAAAGATGGGCTCAATACATGGGTTATTCTAACACTCCCCCGCAAGCTGGAGCATACAAATCGTATGCACCAAGCTTGGACAAGCATTGATAGAAGAGTGCTTTGGGAAGAGCCTTTGTGAGAACATCCGTAACTTGTTCCGTCCCTGGGACATGCTTTAGATCGAGCTTATTCATCTGAACTTTTTCTCGAATGAAGTGACAATCGACTTCAATGTGCTTCGTTCTTTTGTGGAAGACTGGGTTCTTGGCGATATGTATAGCCGCTTGGCTGTCACAAAGGAGAAGAGCCGGAGACGGTAATTTTACACCCAGATCAGGGAGAAGACTCTCAAGCCACGTCAGTTCCGATACAACAGATGTCATTGTCCAGTATTCTGCCTCAGCTGATGATCGAGCAACGACCGCTTGTTTCTTGCTTCACCATGTAACCAAATGTCCTCCAAAGTATGTGCAAAAACTACTAGTAGATCGTCGGTCATCAAGAGAACCAGCATAATCAGCATCTGAGTATGTCACCAAAGTTGGAGCAGAAGAAGAGGTCCGGTAAACAAGTCCTGACCAGGAGTTGTTTTTAGGTACCTGAGAATACGTTCAACCGCCTGAAGATGAGATTTTCGAGAAGAGTGCATGTACCGATTGACAAGACCAACAACAAAGGAAATATCTGGTCTGGTAACCGTGAGATAGATCAATTTTCCAACAAGTCGTCAATAATATTCAGGATTCTGGAGAAGTAGATCTGAGTCAGATGTCTGAGCTCACAACTTGTGGTTTACTTCCATAGGGGTATCACTTGGCTTACACCCTGAAAGACCAGCATCACGAAGGTCAAGACAGTACTTCCGTTGAGATAGAATAAGCCCATCTAGTCGTCTGGCAACCTCAAGACCCAAAAAATATCGTAGAGGTCTCAGGTCCTTTCTCTGAAAGACCGAGTTTAGATGTACTTTGACGGCATGTATCCCTTGTGAGTCATCTCCTGTAATGATGATGTCATCAACGTATACTAACAGAAGGACCGTCCCTGTTGGTCGGTGACGAGTAAACAGCGAGAAGTCGGTCGAGCTTCGAGTAAAACCGATATCATGAAGGACCTTACTGAATTTTTCAAACCAGACCCGTGGAGATTGTTTGAGACCATACAGAGCCTTTAAAAGGCGGCAGACCTGAGACTCCACCGTGGTCTCAAACCCGGGTGGTTGTTGCATGTAGACCGTCTCCTGGAGATCGTCATTTAAGAAGGTATTCTTGATATCCAGTTAAAATATGGGCCACTGGCGATGAACAACGACAAAGATGAGGACGCGAACGGTATTGAGCTTGGCGACCAGAGAGAAAGTTTCCTCATAATCGAGTCCCTGTTGTTGGGTGAAGCCACGAGCCACAAGACGAGCCTTCAGATGGTAAATTGTCTCATCAGCAGCATGTTTGATGACAAAGATCCACTTGCACCCAACCGGTTTCTGACCCGGAGGAAGGCGTACGACGGTCCATGTCTGGTTAGCCCAGAGAGCAGACATTTCTTCCTCCATGGATGCCCGCCAGCATAGAGTTAGGAACAACAACCAAAGAGAGAGAAGTAGCAAATGTGTGCAGAAGGGGAGAGAGGCGATGAAGAGAGAAGTAATTGGCCAGAGGATGAGCAGTGGAAGGTGGTACCTGATCAGAAGGGCACGGAGTATCCGTGGTAGAGGTCGTCTGCAGAGGGGCAACGGAACTGGGAGGGCGACGAGTGTAGACACGGATAACGGGTGGTTTGGCGGTAGCAGGAGCCGATGCAGGGGAAACTAGCGAAGGTGGCGTAGTAGCGGGAATAACGGGGCGTAGGATGGATGGAGAGAGAGGAGTTGGTGGTAGATCAGCGGGTAAAGGAGCAGGAAAAAACGACTGTTCTTCCCGAAAGGTAACGCCAGCAGAAACGAAGATCTTTCGAGTAGCGGGAGAGTAACAGACATAGCCCTTCTGGGTGCGTGAATAGCTGACAAAGATGTGTTTAGCCGCCCTGGGATCCAACTTATCCGAGGAGGGCCCCAGAAGGTGGACGTAGCAGGTGCTGCCAAAGACACGAGGCGGGAGAGGAAAAGCCGGAGTGAAGGGAAACAATATGCTAAACGGAGTAGCATAATTGAGGACGAAGGAAGGGAAACGGTTGATGAGAAAGCAGACAGTCGAAACCGCAAAGTTCCAATACGGCTTGGGAATATGCATTTGAAGCATGAGGGAGCGGGCGACATCGAGTAAGTGGCGGTTCTTCTTTTTGACAACATCATTTGGCTGGGGTGTGTAAGCACAGGAGGTTTGATGTAGAATCCCGTATTCAGAACACAAAGCAGTAAATTCGTGACTGGTGTACTCACGAGCATTGTTGGTGCGTAGTATTTTGAGTGTGGTGTGGAATTGCGTACAGGTCTCGATGACAAATGCCCGAAAAACAAGGGGAAGCTCCGAGCGATCACGGAGTAAGTATAGCCACGTCGTGCGAGAGTGATCATCAATAAATGTGATAAAATAGCGAAAGCCACAAATATTGGTAACCTTAAAAGGGCCTCAAATATCAGAATGTACGAAATCAAAGGGAGCAACGCTCCGAGTACAATGTGAAGGAAAAGAAGAACGCGGCTGCTTGCCGAGGATACATGAGTCACACTGAAAAGGAGTAAAATATATATCTGGAAGAGCCCGCTGGAGAACTGACAGAGGGGCATGCCCAAGGCGACGATGCCACGTCGTGGAAGAAACAGAAGACAGAATGGTGGGAGAGTTGTCGAGAAGGTAGAGCCCGTTCCGCAGCCGACCTTTATCAATGGTAGTCTGCGTCCATCGATCCTGTATAACAAAGGAAGAGGAGGTGAATATAACTGAACAATCAAGATCATTTGTAAGACGTCAAACAGAGAGTAAATTAAACGGTGAACTCGGAACATGAAGAGCCGAGCGAAGGGTGATCGACGGGTGGAGAGAAAGATCTGCCGAGACGGAGATAGGAACCATCGCCCCATTGACAACAATGACAGACTTCGGATAAGGAGAATCTGAGTACTGGGCAGGCTGTTGCGAAGTAATGTGATGAGTGGAACCAGAATCCACAATTCAGCCCAGGCTGGTGGATAGACAAGCAGTACCTGTATTGGAGACGGAGGCGACGGAGGCGACGGAGGCAGATGGTGGGTTGAGCAGACCCTGAAGATGATGGAGCTCAAGACGGACGGTCTCAAGATCAGGCAGACTGTCGTCAGTAACTGCAGATGCCGTCGGACGAGGAGGATAACCAATTTTCTTGTAGCAGGTCGCCTCAAGATGACCATCTTTCCCGCAGAAGGAACACTTTGGCCGACCCCGGCCATCACGGCCCCGAGAGCCCGAACGTCCCCCCCCCCCCCCCCCCGAGCAAAAGTAGGAGGGGATGGTAGGAGCGGAGGGGCCTGCTGAAAAAGGGCCGGGGGAGAGGGAGCAGAAGTATCTGGAGGAGGTGAGACACGGAAAATCATGGAGCATACATCAGAGAAAGATGGTGTGGTGGGAGCAGCCAGGACCGGAGCACGAAGGCTCTGAAGGTGAGATGGAAGACGAGCCATGATGATGGCAATGCAAGCGGCTTCCTTCTGAGCGCGCTGAGCAGCATGATCATTGGTGGGCGGCTGATGCTGGATCCAGGCTTCAGCAAGAGTTTTAGCCCGAGTGACAAACGAGGTCATATCTGAAGCCCCGCCAGTGTCGAGAGTAAAGAGGTCAGTGAGTATGTCGTAGAGATGCCGAAGGCTGTCGCGGTCTGAGTATAAGGAATGCAGCTCATCCCACATAGCTTTGGCGGTGTCGTGGTACATAGTCATCTGATAAGGCTCACCATCCCATGAATTCAGGATCCAAGTCTGAACGCGGCCATCATTGCAGAGCCAATCATTGGTAAGAGGAGACGGAGGTGCCTGAGTAAGGTGAGGCAGAAGACCCTTGGCCTGAAGAACCCGTCGAACTGAGTGCACCCAAGGAATAAAGTTTTTCTTACCAGAAAGAGAGATGGTAGTGATCCTTAGCTCGCCACGGACTTCAGCAGAGCAAACTGGGCGGTCTGTAGGACAGGCCAGGCGGTCAATAGGCGGACTGGCCGTCGAGCTAGTGGAGTTACCCGAAGAACCCATAGAGGAAAACCGCAGAACCAGACCACCTAGGGAGACAGCCGCGAAAAGAGCAAGAGGTCGCACGACAAGGCCGCAGCGGGAAGGACTGGAGACCGCGACCAAAGAAATGCGGAAAAGGCACTTGTCTGCACGGTCACGCCGGACACCAGCGATTAGTCAGATCGCGACCAAAATGCGGAAAGAAAGGAGAGTCCGCGCGGTCTAGGTGAACACGACAGCGGTCATAGCACAGGAAGCAGTCCACAGCGGACAGGAGCAGTCCGCAAGAAGAGGGAGAGAGACTCGGGCGGACAAGAGCAGTCCACAAGAGAGGGGAGCCCGCGCGACCAGAGCAGAGACTGCCCGGTCAAGATGTGAAAACACCAGCGACAGGAGGAGGCCGCGACCAAAGGCGAAGCGCGGCGGCAGCGGATTGGGAAAAGAAGGCCGCAGCGGACAGAGACAAGCCGCGCGGACAGGAAGAGCAGGAGAAGACCGCGACCAAAATGCGGGAGAGGAACAACCCGCACGGTCTGGCGGATCACAGCAGCGGTCTGAGGAGAAGGAAACCACGAGTAGAAAGACTCAAGCGGATAGAGAAGGCAGGTCGCGGCGAGCTGGAACAGGGCGCGGCGAGCTGGAACAGGTCGCGGGTAGGACAAGGCAGATCGCTGATAGACAAAGCAGCGGATAGCAGAGCAGCGGACTGAAGACAGGTCGCGACGAGCAGGAGCAGTCCGCCAGAAGAATAACAGCGACCAAGAACCGTCTGCGAGCAGGGAGCCCGCAGCGGACAACAGAGAACAAGGGAGAAGGTGGCCCCACTGATCAGGGAGAGAGATGGCTATAAGAAGCCAGGGGGGGTGGAACCACGGGAGGAATGGAGCAACTGGAGGCAGCGGAATAGAAGCGGACAGAGACTGGCAAGCCGCAGAATAGAAGCGGACAGAGACAAGCAGGCCGCGGGAGGTCAACAGAAGCGGACAGAAAAGGGGAGTCCGCGAGAGGTCAATTTTCCCTCTGATACCATGTAGAGAAAGCTCAAAATCTTGTATGTATTGCTTGAGTAGTAAATACAAGGAGAGAATACAAATATATAGGCGGAAGAGAGAGAGAATAAATCCTATACAAGATGTGAGACTAAAGAGAAGAGAGCAATAATGGGCCCAAAAGATGGGCCCAATACATGGGTTATTCTAACACAGACAAATGGATTAATGAATAATGTCATGTGATGTCGTAAATTGAGTAGATGTGATGAGAAATATTCCTTAGCATTACCACCGCAGAAGATGTGAATAAAGTTGTTGAAGTGATTTCGTATTTCCTTAAAGAAATTTTGAAAATGGCAAATATTTTAGAATGATCTTTCATTAAGTAAATCCAAGTGTATCTGAAAAACCATCAATAAAGATAACAAAGTACACAACCTAAAAAAAATTGTCACGACTAGTTCCCCAAATATCAGAGTGGGCCAAATCAAAAGGGGGCTACGCACAGTGAACACCTCTGCGAAATGCTTACCAAGTTGACACGACTCACGGTCTAATGACTTCAATTGATAGAGATGAGGAATCATTCTCGTCAAATTATTTATACTAGGATGAACAAGACAACTATATAGAATATCAGGAAAGTCAAAAATGATGCAAGCAACAAAAGGATGTTGTTGGAAATAGTATGGTCCCTGTGATCAGTTCCTGCTCCAATCATCTTCCCTGTACTCTGGTCTTGTATAGAAAAAGAAGTATCAGTGGAAGTTATAAAACTATTTAGATATCGAATAAATTATCTTAACAGAAACAACTAAAATGACATATAGAGATGAAGAGAACCGAGTGTAAGTATATTGAAGAAAGATGAGCAACTTTTTCAACACCACAACTTTAGCTTTATATACATTGGCAAGGGTAATTTGAGGATTAGTGTGAAGTTGTGATAGCTAGGAGAAAAAAGAGAAATTACCACCCAGGTGACCGAAAGCACCAGAATCCAAAATCCACGGTCCAGTTGGCATGGTATGAGAAAGACAAGTGATAGAACTAGTGAATTACCCATAGATGTTGTAGTGGTAGTGATGTGGGACAAGAGTCCACCTGCCCGCCACCCTGGAGTCCCATCAGGGGGCCCACCTGGAGTCAACATCAGGCAGCTTTACCAGGCCCGCGGGCCGTACACCCCAACCCATCCCCGACTCCACCATAGGGTCGATAGGTTGTTGAGGTCGGGGATCGATCCCCCGACCTCCTTGATAAAGATCAGTTCAGTTGGTCATGAGAGCTCGCCAGAGAGCTATTTATCAAGGAGGTCGGGGGATCGAGCCCCGGCCTCAACAACCTATCGGCCCTGTGGGGGAGCCGGGGATGGGTTGGGGTGTGCGGCCTGCAGGCCTGATAAAGCTGCCTGGTGATGACTCCAGGGTGGGCCCCCTGGTGGGACTCTTGGGTGGCGGGCAGACGGACTCCTGTCCCGCATTAGGTAGGAATAAGTATTTTATAGCTCAATCTTATATTGAAGACGTTCATTGAACTCATTGTCATTCAGAACAATTTGATGAGTATGTCCCTAATCACTTAATCAGATGGATGCACATGAATGGAATTTGCAAATCTATCTGGAAATCCAACAAGTGAGTAACGAAGGATTATGACCCATTCGTTGCGAGGAATGAGGACATGAGAGTGGAAGAGTCAAGATATGATTGAGCATTGGCTCCTTATGTGTTCTCAGGAAAGGAAACTCATAGCATACGATCAATGAGAGCCTCAGTAATGGGTACACTTATGTTAGTATTTGATTGTGAACAGAGTCCAAATTTTTATGTAAGCCATGAAGAACAAAGACCATACATCAATTTTCATCAGTGTTGTGGATTGAGCTTTAGTGAGATATGATGAAAGATCAAGATGTATCATTTGAAGAGTGGCAAGTTTGTGGACTATATCATAAAGATGGTGCACATCATTTTGAGTATATAGTGTGTATCTTTCTCCAGATGATGTGACATCTTCTTGTAGGTTCTGAGGTGGACCAATAACTTGGGATCAATAGATTGCCACAAGAGAGATACTAATGGATAGTCCACCTTGCTTGCACAGAAACCAAATTTCGACAGACGATTGTCAATCCATATAATTCTTGTTTGTGAGTTTCTCTAATGTTATGAAAAAATTGTTAAATAAAGTGTGAGACATTACCCCTTTGTTTAGAGGTGTTTGGCAGCACTATGTTTGCTAGGCGGAAGAGCCATAATCCAATGATACTGGCTCAGGAGGAAGCTGTGAAAGGTGCACTACCGGTAAGGATCGAGCACTTGGAGTGAGTCGATTGAGAGAGTAGTATGAGGAGAGCAGATGACGAGATGCCCGGGATGGCTAGACGACGAGCTCAGGACTGCGAGGAGATTTGGACGAAGAGGAGATTTGTTCTGGATGAAGAGGTGTGTTGGACTCCGAAGTGTGTTGGCCTCTAAAGTGCACTGGACTCTGAAGTGCGTTGGACAGCTCAATGAGGAGAGCTAGTTCTATACGGCGAGGAAAGTTAACGAGGTGTGTCGAACTTCGAAAGGCTCCGAACGACTCAACGCCGAGAACTGGACAACCCGATGAGGAGAGCTATATGGCTTGATGTGCAGCGCTGGAGGGCTCCACGAGGAGCTCTAGACGACGAGAAGATCTGGGCAATGAGTCGACAAGATGCGCGGGACAAAAGCATAAATACAAAGAGAAGGGGAGATTGAATTACAAAGTACCCAATGTGAAACTAAAGCATAAGTACACTGAGACTTCGCATACAGAGTTACAAAAGTTGAGGACAAAAGTTATGATTTGTTCATTCACAAAGTGGTTGGATTATAACAATTATATAGCAAAAAGGTGGAGGCAGCTTACTCTGATCAGCATTTTGCCAACTCTTCCAACAATTTGAAAGCAAATAATAATTATTTTTTATATTTTCTCCTTCCTAAAAACAAGACAAAACCTACATTTGGTAATAAAGTTACAAACATTTTTTTGAACGGGTAATAGGTTTTGCAGTACACCTATGGATTCATTCGATTGGACAGAACTAAGGCTTGGAATTGGATGTCCAGTTCCAATGAAAATGGAGTTTAATTCTAATTTTGGAGCCCCCAATTCCATCAAAAATGAACGGGCCATAAGAGTGCTTTAAATAAAAAAATGTGTAGATATCGGGGTTTGGAAAGACAAAGCAATTCAAAATTTGAAGCTTGATGCAATTGCTATTGTTTTCCATGTATAGACAAAGCAATTGATATTGGGGCTTGGAATTACTTTTTCTAAACAACGAATTAAAAAAAATACTAAAAAGAGCAACAAAACACTTACAAATGTTAAATACAAACCTCTTCTAGGGCGTTGACTAGATTTGGAGTTAGACTTCGCAAGCTCAATGTATAGAGTCGAATCTTTCTCAAGATCAAAAATAAAGCCCTGTTAATGAGGGATAGGAATATGAAACTTTGGCAAATCTTCCTAAAATGAAACATGCAATTAAAAAAAGTTAATTGGAGTCTGAGCAGAACTTTTCTACAGCAACAAGATAAGGAAAAATAACAGGAGCTAGAAAATAAAAGGCAGATTATTCCTGTAAGCTGGCAAACAAAACAGTTGTTCTAAATATAAAATTGAAGCAATTGTGCTAATTAATGGGCAGGAAAGAAGAAGAGTTTGGGCCAAAAGTGGCATGAAAGAAGCGGAACTGAACCGAATGGTTTCAAATAGGTTTGATTTGGGTATGGTTCCCATAATACCAGAACTGAAAATTTGGCTCGGTTCCCGATTCTACAGTTTGGATAGCCAGAATCGACCCGAGAACCGAAAATCAATACTAAAGAAAATATTTTGAGACGGCGATTATAGTCATATGACTAAATATGTGAAATGATTGAGAATAATTTGTATGGCAAAAGAAAATAATTCTTAAACTCAGATAGCTGGATGATTTCAATGTTATAGAGAGTCATGATTCGATTATTACAAGACACAGGTAGTTCTACGACAAAGCATTATGAGTTGAAAGAGTCGTTTTTTTTGTTATAATTTTAGACATGAGTAGAGAACCAAACCAAAACCAAACGGTTCAAATCCGGCTCTATACTTTAGGATCGTAGGTCAGTTCCAATTCCAAAAAATTTGGAACCAAACATGTATGAGTCGGTTTTTAGTTTTGGGTGGAACCAATCCGATCCGAGTTGCACACCTACTCATGTCTCCTGAAGACAAAGTTCTGGTTAGATCTCGAGAAGAACACAACTAGGTTTTTGACTTCCTATGGACTTCATCGTGATTTTGATCAAATCAGTGTTCAGATCCTCAAACGCTCACATATACCATCTATGTCAGAAGTTTACAATCTCGTGAACAGGAGTTTGATTTTGCAATAAACTTGGCTGCCCAACAATGTTCCAAAAGGTTCCACCTTTGCCACTACTCAACATATTTCAGGAAGTTAGATATCCATAGCCCGCACTCCAAACCAAAGTCTACTGATAGGAACCACCTGGTTTGTGATTACCGTGGCAAGGGACGCCACACCCAGGAACCTGCTTTCGATTTCATGGCTCTCCTCCACAGCAAGGGGGACCCAGACTATGGGGTGGTCATTGGTATGGCCAATCTTAGGGTCAAATTCCTACTCATTTTGCCCTCCTTAATGCCTCGGAGGATACAACTCCCAACATTGTTTGCCCAAATTCTTCTAGCCTTCAAGATTTTCTTACTGTTGAAGAGATATATGACTGTCTGATGCATGGTCACCCTACTGAGCCGACTGCAGGAAGTTGCATGTGTCGGGATCCAGAGATATGTCATTTAAATTTCTCATGCCGATAAGCCGATTTTAACATATTGGGGAAATTTCATATATCAGATTTTAATAATTAATTATTTATACTATATACAAAGAAGTATGGGTGGCCATACCGCGTAACTCTGAGGCCCGCTGATCAAAATCTGGTCGTTAATTTCACTCTGAAATCAATCTCAACCGCCCATTTAGTGGTAAGACCATGGCATACCATGGTATGCCATGGCCTGCCAATAAAAAAAAACAAATTCACAAACCAGAAAATCCTGATATCCCGATCGTTGAACGTCACCCCCCCCCCCCCGCAGTTCGCTGCACGTGGCCTGCCCGGAGTCCATCGGTGGGGTCGCCAGACCCCGGCGGGACTCCGACAGGGCCGCCGCAGGCAGTGGCCCTGCCCGCTCGCCGTCGGACAACCCCCGGCGGGTTCGTCGAACTCTGGCGAACCCGCTGGTGGTCTCCGGTCAGGCCGTTGGTGGCTCCGCCACCGGCCGAAGCCTGAACCGCGGGACCCTCCACGCGGTATTTTTTAAAAAAAAAAATATTTTCAATTTTTAATTTAATAATCTATTAAATTATATCTATTTAAAAAATAAATTCAACAATATTAGAAATATATTAAAAAATTTATATATATATATATTATATTTTAAAAATCTAAAAAAATAAAGAACCACCGTAGGGGCGGGCGAAGCCCGCCTGGGGGGCGGGTGAAGCCCTCCAAGAGGGCGGGCAAAGCCCGCCGCTGCGAGCCGGGGACAGTCGCATAGGACACGGGGGGCCCCCGTGCACTGTCACTCGTTTCTATACGTAATTATATATAAATATGATACTTTTTAAAATATATATATAGTGATATATTAGCAATTTAACTTTCACTGAACTCCTAAATCTACAAAACTAGTATAAACATTTTATGTTACACAAGTAATAATGGTATAACGCAGAAAAGAAAATCAAAAGAAAGTAGAAAAATTGACAATAATGATAGAAGATAAGGAACCAATAACCATATGCTCATTTTTTGTCCGCCCTTCCACCCATTGATTGGATTATATACTCTGGAGCCACTAACCACAAGACTGGCACTGCCTAATGTTCAGTGTCTTACCCACCTTTATATGGTAGAGACAAAGAGAGCATTGTTAATGAGTCGTTTTCCTCCATTGCAAGAAAGGGATACATCCCTTGTTATTCAATCACTCTACCATGACCTCCATGTTTTTAATTTTACACAGAATTTTATTTCCATTGCAAAAGCTTCACATCTGCATCAACCCCCTCGGTGCCTTCACGACACTACGTCAAACAAGCTCCGTGGACAACTATCTGGACCATTTTCAATTTCTTCTAGCGTGCGTTGTGCTTTCCCCAGAGATGCAGGTCGACATCTTCACCTTTGGACTTCGTGATCGTCTGCGACTTGATGTCGAATTTGAGGCTCCACAAGACTTAGTGATTGTTATGAGCCTAGCCAGGCTATCTAACTGTCGCCTCCAACTCGCATAGAAGGTCTATTTGCCCACTGACACAGGCATTCAGCAAGGTCGTCTTGAGGGTCGCTTTGAGGGTCTATTTTCCCACCGACACGGGCATTCAGCAAGGTCGTTGATGCAGGACGGTGCGTAGAGTTTGTGCGTCTGTCGGCTTTTTCTAGGAAACCTTAATGCATGCAACATTCGATGAAATATGCGCACTGAAAATTGAGCGAAATTTGCACGAACTTTAAGAAATGAAGCAACTAAATGCTTTATAAATCACAAAATCGCTATTTTGTTTTAAAATGATTTTTCTTAATAAAATGGTTCAATTTTAAATCCGGGGAAGGAAGTTTGCAACTTTTGTTTCGTTCTCTTTGTCGTAGCAAAACGGAAATCGTGAACTCCAAATACGTTTCCATTTGAAATTTTTGACGTAACGTTCGCTGACAAAATTTGGGCGAATACCCAACAAAAAGTCTATCATCCTACGAGAAAATATAGAGGCACACAAAGGAAGGATAGAAACAATTACCCACGGAAAGAGACGTCTTTTCGTAGTCGAAGTCGATGACGATCACACGAGAAACTCCTCATCACCTTCGATCTCCCGCTCTGAGGTAGGTCGCTATCGCACACGGGCACCAAGGAGAAACTTGGTTCACTCTCACACAAAAATGGTTCCACGAAATCACACACTCTAGAGAAGCCACAAACCTAACAATCTAAATTCACTCGCTATTCACACTAGAGGCTCCACGAAATCTCAATCGCTCAATGGTGGATCCACAAAACCTTAAAGCACAAGAGAAATTAACTACTCACAAAGGAGCAAGACTACCAATCCTAAATCACCTTATTCACTTAAATTACTATCTCACTCAATCAAGCACAAAAATCATTCCACTTCAAGTTCTCATCACCTCTCTTAGACGGGAGTGAGGAGCACAAAAACAGTTGATAAGATCACAGTCCTCATCAACATTTCACCTAAATCCTATAGCAATAACTGTTCATCAACCCAAACCTCACACACAAGAGAAAAAAAACATTGTTCTTCTTAACAATTCACAACAGCAAACATCACAATTTTCCTTCTCTAAACAGGAAACGAAAACAACAATAATCAAATACTTATCAACATCTATCTCCTATTGCACACGGGCAACAACTAATACCTAAATGTCACCGTTCACCTTCTTCTTAAAGGAAACAACCGAACTAATTCATTAATCACCAACTACAGAGCCCTCAAACCGGAAATCAACCAATCGATATCTCATCAATACTCAACATTCACCTAAAGAAAACTACAGCTAGCTATGATGAATCTCACTATTCATCTTCCCTCCAACCGGAAACAAAGAAAAATACACAGTGATCTCTTCTTTTTTTCAACATCCATCTGGATCTATTCATCACCTCTGCCTTTTATAGGGCATTAACAAAAACCGTTGGTAGAGGAAGAGTCGACCATGGCAGAAGTTCGGCGGAGCGGGTTTGGCAGAGCAGGACGTGGGTCGGCTGGAGCTCTTGTCGTGGCTGGATCAGTCGTCGTGGGCAGCGGTTGAAACAGGCGTGCGGGTGCTAGCGCCATTGTCGGAGAAGGAGTGGTTGGAGTTCTCCTTCGTGCAGCTCCATTGTCGAAGACGGGGAGGTGCGGCTGGAGTCGAGCCCTATTCCTGCACGCAGAGAACCGGGAAGAAGAAGCCTGGACCGGCTTTGGAGAAGAACAAGGGCTGTTTTTTTAACATATATATATATATATATATACATATATACTTATATTCTTTTTATATATATAGATGCATAAACTCACACTCTTTATATAGCACACACACACATATTTATATATATTTACGTAATTATATATATATATATATATTCACACAAATTACAACACAAAACACAGATAAAACATGTAAATTCAAGGCCGATAGAGGTTTGGTCGGGTGCGGCGTCAGACACTTTCTACGTCAACCTGATCGGAGCTGGTCTCCTCCAGCCGTCTTGAGGGTCGTCCAGGCCCACAAATCCGTAAACTATCTCAAGCCGAGATGATGGAAGGACGCCCTCAAGGGTTGTGTTACAACTGCAACGAACAGTACACTCGCAACCACAGGTGCAAACGGTCTTTATATCTACACGTCGAGGACTCTGATGATGTGGGTGTTGGATAACGCGGAAACCATTGATCTCCCTTGAGCTTGAGGACAAGCCCGTTTTGCAAGGCGAGAGAGATGTTACGGGTCATTTTATGACATTATTTAATATTAATTAATTCTTGATATGCATTTATTCTGCCTTAGAGTCACGTTCTTATATAATGTCGTTATTTTTGTTGTGTCTTTATGAGGTGTCCTTTTTAATCGCATGTTCAAATTTGTCTCGTATTTCCATTAAAAGTCTGTTGTAAGTCCTGTTTAAAGGACCCATTGGGTCTTGTATTGGTATGAATGAAGAAGGTCTATTTCCCAAAACCCTAAAACAGATCTTGGAAGCTCTCACTCACTCTCTCTCTCGAGCACACCACGCTTAGGTAGTCACGGTCATGGCTCTGTAATATCTCTGTCACCGCATCTCCTCCGACCACTTCTCCGACAATCTCTCTGAGTGCCCATAACAGGAACCTAGTGTCGCGATCAGATGAGAACTGCATTACGCTTAAGATGATAGGTGCTTTCTTGCAAAAATGATGACCACTTAACAAGTCTCCTATTTAAATTCCTTTGGGATTTCAAATAATGCAATGCTGCGCGATCAGTGTTCAATATGAATTCCAGTTGAATCAGATAATGTCACTAAAATTTGAGAACTTGAACGATCGCAAAAAACTCCACAACGTAAGTGGAGTATTGAGATTGTGCATCTTTGAGCTTCTCACTAAAAAATGCAACAGTGTGTCCCTCCTGATTAACAACTCTTACACCAACATGGAATGTGTCACAATCAACTTGAAAGACCTTATCAAAATTCAGTAACATCAAAATTGATGTTTGGGTCATCTTGATTTTAGCTTATTCAACTTCTGGTGTCTACTTAAATATACCCTTTTTAAGACAATCAGTGATAGGTGCATTGATGGAGTAAAAGTTTTGAATGAATCGGCGATAAAATTATGTAAACCCATGAAACCCTCTTGTCTCACTAATAGTCCTGGGGGTAGGCCAACTTTTGATGGCTTCCACATTTATCAGATCAACCCCGATCCTTTCAGCCGATACAATATATCCAAGTAATACCAAGTTGTCGGAACACTTCTTAAGATTGATGTATAAGTGATGATCTCTTAGAGTTAGTAGTACTTGTTTTAGATGAGATATGTGGGCGCCAAGACTAGCGGTGTTCACAAATTGAATAGGTCTTCAATCAAATCCAAATTTCTCATAGAAATGTAGAATGCAGAGTTTACATGAAGATAACAAGAAAATATAGGAACTAAATTTCATAACATGTTTATTAAATCAATGATGTATGGATTTGAATATTGGGAAGTAAACAAAATTGCTAATAGATAAATTGAATTTGATATAAATGAGTGTGTTATGATAGATGTGTATCAAAATTAGAACAAAAAAAACTACACAATGATTATTAGACAAATTGTAAAAGTATCATCTATCAAAGATAAGATAACACCAAATATGCTTGGGAGTGAGCATGTGCAATAAAGATTAGAAAATACACCATTTAGACAAGTATATAAAGTAGTTGAAGGATTAGGGAGGAAAAAGGTAGTCCCATAATAGGATGGATGAAATTTGTTCAAGATGATTTGTGTAGTCTAGTTTAATACTTTGAGAAGCATTCAAAATTAGTTGGGATAAGATAATTGATGATGATGATAATTTTGATGACAATAAAAATGAGTAGTTGTCATGACCTTATAAATATAAAAAACAAAACAATTATTTGCCTTTTTTCCTTAAGGAATATAATAAAGCTCCAAAAAAAACATGTGAAAGGCACAAAATCATTAATATATCTTCAAAGTGAAGCAGCATGATTCCTTACATTCAAAGCTTCTAACGCAGCAACTGCAGACTGGTGGTCATCGAAGACAGCAAATGCATATGGCTGACAACAATCAAAGTTAAGAATGAGTCGGACACGAGCAATCATCAAAATAGTAAGTTGCATCATCAAGGATTAAGAAATGAAATTTCTGTGAATCATAAATAGCATTAGATATAATATAGTATATAGTTCATACACTTTGATATGAACATTAATAACCCTCTATTCCAACTAAATAGTTCTCATATCCAAGTTGGCATGAAAAATGTTAAGAATTGTGGGGGAACTCATAGACAGTGTAGACTATATATCAGAAAACTTCTATAATGAAAAATTAAAATCTGCACACAAATTGTTTCTTTTAAATGAAAGCAATTAAAGACCATATAAAAGTTCGAAATAAAGCCATAGCAAGTCACAAAGTGATAGGAATATATTTCAGATACTAATAAGGAAAAGCATTGGCTGCATTGCAAACCCACTACAGAAGGAGTGAGTTATCTGAAGCTTACATAACTATGTTGCATGAAATACTTTAGATGTCATTCACTATATCCCTTCTTCGAAAATCTATAGTTTTATCAAGAGTGTATGCAAGCATGTATTTAAGATAATAAGAAAACAACATCAAGGACTGGAAGTCATAAATTGAGTGGATTAAAGAAGGCAAATTATGAATACCACAGAATTCAAGATAAATGATCAAACTAGGTATGCCCATTATTATATGATGATCGAGTTTATTAACTGATGATAGTTTGAGATTTGGGATGCCTAGATTCCAGAATGACGCTTACAAGGAGTATATGAGTCTAGTTTAATCACATGAAGATTCATGTAGTCTGTGTCCCTAATCAATATATATTATGGAGTAATATTGAGTGATGATAGTCTGGAATCTGGGACTCTTAGATTGCAGAATGATGTTCATCAGCTAAGTTATTAAAGATGCAAAATAGACCGAGGCGCAAGGGGGTCCTGGAACCTAGGTGCAGGCGCACGCCTGAGGAACGTTTGGCGCAAAAATGAATAGAAAAACAAAATAAATTTTTTATGAATAAATGTACAATTGTAAGGTTATAAAAATGTACAAACCTTACAAATGTTATTGTGCAAGATCAATGCTCTGGATGCTGAATGAAGGAAGCATGGTTATGTGCACATAAATCAAAATGAATTCTTGGGTTTGCCCTTCTTGATGTCTTTAGCTTTGATTTGAGGGCATGATTCCACATCAAACATGACGGTATAGGGGGCCATAATTTCAGTGGTATCTGTGAGCAGCCACTTTGTGCATTTATTGTCAAAGGTTAGGTATTTCTCCTCTGAGAGAAGCCACTTTGTACATAGTGTCAAAGGTTAGGTCTGTTTTCAATCTTCCCCCGCCCATACCCCCAAAGATTGGGGACTATATGGGTTCTGTTGTTGTTGTTGCAAATGTACATTTGTAAGGTTGTAACGATTCATTTATAGTTCGTGCTCTCAAGTGCATGCAAAATTTCACTGAAAATAAGTGAACCGGGTGCCCAATTCACTGAAAATCAATGAATTGAGTGCTCAATTCGCTGAAAAACCAATGAATTGGGTATTTTCAGTGGACTAGGCATTCAAATCAGTGATTTTCAGTGAATTAGGCACCCAATTTACCGAAAAATGGTTAATTGGATGCCCAATTCACTGAAAATAAGTGAATTGAGCACCCAATTCACAGAACAATTAGTGAATTGGGTGCCCAATTCACTTATTTTCAGTGAATTAGGTGCCTAGTTCAAAGAAAATCAGTGAATTAGGAATCCAATGCACTGATTTTAAGTGAATTGGGCACCCAATTCACTGATACTGAATATCAGTGAATTGGATGCCCAAGTTCGCTCAGGTGCGCCTAGGCGCGCCTGAGGCACCTCACCCGCCTCTGCCTGGCTGAGGCGGGGGTTGTGCGCTTGGTGTGCCCGGTGTCTGAGCCGCGCCTCAGGCGTGCCTTTAATAACACATCTCATAAGGAGTTTCTGAGTCCAGTCTAATCACACATGACCATTAGGGAAACATTGTATTGATATCCACATGAATGTCGACTAAACCACATGGTAATCTAGAACCCTTAGATTCCAGAAAGATGTAGGAAATATTGACCTGGGTTGGACTTCAATGTAAGATGCACCCACTCGTAAGGTACAATGAATTGGTCATGGCCATTGTAAGGTACCTTGTCCATGTTGTGCAATGCCTTAGCTAGGGCTCTAGCACTATAAGGTATGAAGCCCATCAACTAAATTATATGTTGTTCACAACCGATTCGTTGAGATGTCACGACTATACTCGACGAATTCAAGACTATTTGTCGAAACCTCTAAGCTATACTCGACGAATTTCCCTTAGATTCTTCCGACCACATACCTGATGACCCATATTCACAATATAGGTCTCGGAATGAATATCCTTCACATACAGAACATCATAGGCTTGGTCCTTCACTCATATCACATATGAGCAGGTCAACACAAACCTTTACAACTTCTCTAATGCTCTTATGTGTGACCCCTTAAGCTTATATTGCATTGGCAGTGAGACTACATATTTAATCACTTCCAGATCACCATGGTAACACCAACAATTCTCAATCCCCGGTCTTTTTCCCAACCCACAATCATTTTTTTTAAAATGCGTTCAAGCAAACACAACTTGTGTTTCCATAAATTTAGAATTTGAGATTTGCATCACTCACATTGGCCAATTCATGCAAAAAAAATCAAAATCATTGGATTTATCCTTGCAAGGTTTCCTCAAACAAACTCCACAGCTTATGAAGGACTTTAATTGCAGTTTATCTATAAAGTCTACCTAAAACTACATTGTTGGCCCACTTGATCCAAATATGTTTCTTGAGCTAGTGAAAGAAAAAGAAATTCCTACAAGCCTGAATTTTTATGGAATTTCATTGTTCATATCGACCACATGGAGAGAAAGAAAAAGACTTCCATTTTCCAAAAGTAAGAGACTATTTAGGGGAAGTTTTATCAGGATTACATTTTCTTGTACTTGTATTGCATGGAGAGAAAGAAGAAGACTTTCATTTTCAAAGTAGGACCCCATTTAGGGGAATTGTTTTATCAAGGTAATATTTTTTAATATCTGGATTGTTTTTTTATCAGCCTCTATGATCTATAAATGAGAAGTGTCATGCATGTAACCATTTGTCAAATCAATTGGATGAGTAATCTTCACAGAGTTTTAGTACTTAAATTCTCTCGCTCCCTCCCTCCCTCCCTAGCATTAACGAGTCTATTTTTGCATTTTTCTCACTTCACCTCCAAACGAAGAGCTACCATTGCTTCACAAAATCGAGATTCGAAGGTAAAGGCGAGGTATCAAGAATGAAGCATGAAGGAAGAACAAGTTAAGCAAAAGGCTGATTCAAAGAGGAGCTTGAAAAAAATAAGACATCCAAGGTTTTTCAAGACCTGCTCGACTATATTGATTGTTCCAACATATATATTGCTACTCCCTAAAACATAAACCTTTTTTACCAGATTAGAATTCATCTTTTTACCAATTATTAAGGAACTCTTGTCAATTAAACAGTCTGAGTACTATCCACATTATGCAATTTCAAGTTCAATAAACAGGCAAGTGCACCATGTAAAATTCCATCTTAAACCAAATAAAAATATTCATCAGCTAAGGTTTCAGATGACTAAAAGAAACCCTAACTTTCAAAATACAAAATGCACCCACAAGTAAAAGGAAACATTAATGCCGTAATAGAACTCAATCTACTCATTGTCAAACCAGAAGAGATGGAGATACGAAAAGAAATAATTACGCGAGAGGATTCAGTGGAGGTCCGCAGATAGGAGGACTGGTAGCCAGGGAACTCGCGGAAGAGATTGTAGATTTCCCGAGACTTGCAGTCGTCGGAGAGTCCGGCGATAAAGAGGGTGCGAACCTCATCGTGATGGGGAGCCGGAGGGTGGAGAGCATAGTGGGAGGCAGGAGGTGGAAGGGGTTGCTGCGAAAGAGAGTACGCCGGCAGTAGTTGCAGCGAACGAGAGTGCGCCGGCGGTGGGTGCTGCGACGGTGGCTCGTGGTAATACGGATAGTGGGAAGGAGGCGGAGCGTGCTGGTAGAGAGAGGACAGAGAGGCGTCCATGGAAATTGGGAGGAAGGTTTCCTCGCCTGCGACACGATTGTCGGGGGGCGCTTCGGAATTTTAGGGTCGGGGGTTAAATTGTGATTTGGGGGTTTATACTGGCAGCCGGCAAAACAATAAAAAACACAATTTCAAAACGTGCAACGCGCATCTTCTAAAAGTAGGTTTACTATATGATATTTTTAGAAAAATTGTTCAACATAAAAGTTGTAGATCTCGACGAGATTTACAACTTTTATGTTGAACACTTTTTTCAAAAATGTTATATAATAGGTATATTTTCAAAATGCGCGGAAACCGGGCATACTCGCATAGTTCCGTCCGGGTTCCGCACCTTTTGAAAATAGAACTATTATATGATATTTTTAGAAAAAATGATCAACATAAAAGTTGTAGATCTCGTCGAGATCTACAACTTTCTTGATGAACACTTTTCCTAAAAATGTCTTTTGAAAACTTAACTTTGGACTGTCAGTATTCATTGGGCTGTCAATAGTTATTTTTTGGGCTGTCATTATTTTTGGGCTGTCAATAGCCATATATAGGCTGCTAATATAAATGCCCTTTTTTAACTTCAACCTGAAAAATTTGATCCGTTTTTATGTTCAAACGAATTGTAAGGCCCCGTTTGACACGGTGGTGGTGGTGGCAGTCAAGTATATGGGGGTTTAAATTGTCATTTGTTAACGTCTACCTAAGAAACTTCGTCCACTTTTATGTTCAAACAAATGATGTTGGTTAAATGATCCTTAACGAATGACGTTTTAACCCATGGGTCTACAACCGCCACCACCATGCCAAACGGAGCCTTGTACTTTTTGCTGTAAAAGTCGATCTCCTCTGTACATAAACTCTTCTGCGATAGAGAGCGGTCAAATTCTCGGACACTTAAGGCGGGAGATCGAGGTAAGAGCGTGAAGGAGAGCTCTCTTTGAACTCTTCGGTGTTGGGCGGGATCTCTGACGTCATCACTCTCAGTAGAAGTAAGGTTCTCATGTTGTGAACAATTTCAGGGCCCAACAATACCATTACAACAATCCTTGAACTTTATGATCATAGTTCAAGGAAGAGAGAAGAGATGTGTGTGTGTGAACTCTTTTATTAGTTGAACCTAAGAAGAGAGCATATTCAACTTTTAATAGGGAAGGGGTCTTCCCACATATATATGATTTAAGTATATAAATAAATTTACGATAAATAAAAGTAAATCATCATATGATAAACTCAACATATCTTTACTTTTTGCAAGGAAAAATAATAGATATTTAGGCTCTATTTGTTTGGGCGTTTCGGAGCTCCGTTTTGGGCAAACGCCGCCGGAAGGCGGGTAAACAAATGAACCTCCGGCGGCGTTTGCTCCGTTTCCACCCGCCCGCCTTGAGAAACGCCCCAAAAAGCTCCGTTTGGAGCAGTCACCTCCCCCCTCCGTTTCGAACACTCCGTTTCCACCCGCTGGATCGATCCGCCACCGCCGAAACAAATGAAGCCTTAGGCTCCGTTTGGTTGGGCTGTTGCTGATGGGAAGCTGCTGATAAACTGTTGCTGATAGAAAAAGTGCTGATTCTGGAAAACAGAGTTTTGTTAAAAAGTTGTTTGGATACAAAACGGAGTTTTGAGTGAAATTTTTTTTCCTAATAAAAAGAACTGTTTGGGTCAAATTTGGAAATGTTATGCAATTTGCTAAATGTAAAATGTTTTCTAATGCAAATGTTAAGCAATTTCGTTCATCCTGAATTTTCCTGTAATTTTCAGATCTGAAACAAACTGTAATCCGTGAGCTAGGAATTAGTAATTTGAAGTGCTTCATGATTTAAAATTCGTTCCAAATCTGCTGCAGCTAATTTCCTGTAATCTGTTTCAGATCTCAATTTTTTCCTAATTTTCCTGTAATTTGGAAGATCAGGGTGTTCGGCTGGGAAAGAAGAAGAAGAAGAAGAACGCCACAGTTGTGGCGTGCTCCGCTCCCCACGGTTGCGGCGTGCTCCGCTCGAGCTCTAGGGTTGCGGGAGAACGCCACGGTTGCGGCTGAACGCAACATTTTACAGCGGATCGTGATCAATAGGAAGCCGCGGAATTTTAGAACCGGCGGTTCTTGAAACAGCAACGCCAAACATAACTTATGCGTAAAATTGAGGTGCGGTTCAAACGCACCGGAGGCAAAAAGCCCAACCAAACGCTACCTTAGTGCTTGCTTGGCATGATGCTTTTGCTTCTGCTTCGACGAGTTTGAACAACAATTATGACCACCACCAAAAGAAAACATTAATTTTGAGCATAAAAGTGAAGGGAGTTGCATTGCGGAGGTGAGACGTTCACGAACGGTAATTCGAAACCACCGAGCATTTTCAATAGGCTTTTCTTTTGTACTCGAGTTCAAATCATTGGTCCGGGCTAAAGTAATCCCGTCCGGAGACTTAAGTGAATTCAGGTTAGAAGAATTCTACTAAAACAAAGTCAAGGTTGTGAGCCACGACACTTCTCTTCTAATATCCCGAGTGTTGGACGGAAGGGCAAGCCGAAAGTGTTCATGACTGCCGCAGCGATGCTGAATGGACCCTTAATCTAACATATCATTAGCATTTCACCACCTTAGGCATGCACCCAAAACCTTACAAAGGGCACCAAATAAACCTCAAAACTACTTGTAATAGCCATTCATCCACCCGAATTCTTGCATGAAATTCTCTCCTTCGCAGGTATTCGACTCATGATCGACGAGGTCACCTTAAACAAAACATCAAGCATATATATATATATATACAAAATGACGGAATCATAAGATTTTGATTGATTATCTCATCATTACACAGCTGTTTATTCCCCCACAGCAATTAATTAAAATTCTAGAATCAAACATAAGAATCATAACTGGTGACTAAGAAAGAACAAATCTTTGGAACCCACAGTATCAGTATCGTATCGTAAATAGAAAGAAAGTTACGAAGACTGGGCAACAATTCCAAGTGCTAAAAAAACGCGACCATTACACACACATAAAATAACGAAATCAGTTAGAATCCTAAAGGGGAATCAGAGGCCATCATTCAAAGAAAGCCCGGCCAACTGATCCGTGGGAGCATTAGTTGGCTGCGGATGATGATGGGTGACGTTCCTCAAGACGTCCATTGCCTCCGCAACTTTGGCTTTCAAGGACTCGGGAGACTCGAGCAAATGGAGAACCTCCGTCTGGTCCATCTCAAGAAGCATTCCTGTCACTTTGGCAGCGTGGTCGCGTTCCAGTTGCTCCACGTGCGGGTATAAGCTCTCGCCGAGCATCTGCGGTTAAGAATATGTTAATAACCAGATGAACATATTCGTTAAAAACAGGCACATTCGTGAGCGTGTGCAAAGAATAATTAGATGAGTATTGGGTAAGAAGTTATTGATGGAGACAATGATTTAGGCCGAAATGAGAATGCTAGACGTAGAGGGGGCAATGAGAATAGTAGATTAGGTGATTCGAGAATTTAAGGCTCAGTTTGGGACGGTTGTGGTTGTAGTAAAAGTAGCGGTGGAAACGGTGTTGGGATTAGAGCTGTCAGAAAAACAGTGATAGGGAAAGCACAAGGAGAAAAAGGTGGATATTGATCTACGGTAAGAGAAGCATGAAAATGTGAAAAACTCCTTTTAGCTTTTTTAGAAGTGATAGTTCACTGCTTGACAAAAAGACCTTAAAACACCTTTTTGACACTAGCACTCTTCCCACCGCTGGGAAACCAAAAATCTCCAGAACGACTGCGGTGGGAATAGAACTTCCCTCAACGCCACCATCATCCCAAACAGAGTCTAAAGCTGGAGATGCGCATGTAAACCAAGTTGACAGCATTAATGTAAAACATTATGGTTCAAAAATTAGATCAAAGATAATATGAATGGATATTGAGGGAAACGACGGGTACAAAAATAGAGTTAAAAGCACATGCAACATTCAATGAGAATGAACAAAGACGCATAATGCAAAGGCGAGCCTAGGAATGTGCATAATAGTCAATTAAAAAATTGCTTGATATTTTTCTCGAATCGGATTGGACTAAAAATATTTCGAGTCAATCAAACCTGCTCAAATCAACTGTGTTTGGGTTAGCTTGTTCGAAAAATGATTCGAGAAGGATCGGTTTTGATTTCTATTCAAATTCGGATCAATTTCTGTTTAGAGTAATTTTGTAAAGGAATTCTGGAAAGAATTAAAACATAGAATGCTAAAACCATTAATTCAGCATGAAATCTTGCAATTTTGAGTCAAGTCGGCACACTCAAAATCAATTTCGAGTTCGAACAAATTTGAGCCGAGACAAAGTCGAAATCCTTAATTCGAGCGGAGCCCGACTGCCTGAACCCAATATCATCCCGAGGCAGGCCTCAAGTTGTTGAAATAATGCTTAAAAACATGATGCAGATGAATTAAAAACAGAGAAACAGAAAGAAAATCCTCTGCAAAAGATTTTTGGGTTTCAAAACTGGATATAATTCAGACTAGTGATCTCAATGCATTTTGCCGGAAAGAAAAACATAATATGAGTAACAAGCATTAAATAAAAGCATACCGTCGTCTGCTGCTCCGGTGAAGCATTTGCGAGAGCGGAAGCTAACGCACTGATGGGAATAGGCTGGGGCAAAGAGGCTTCGCGCACAGGCATTCCTCCCATATCATAAGGAACAGAAAGCATTCCTCCCACACTTGGCATTGGATGATCGTGCATATTTCGACCAGGAGGGAATCGGTACATGCGACCACCCATTGGAAGCATCTGCAGTGCATCCAAAGAGAAACTAGTGTAACCACAAGTGTCTACAATTAGATGGTTTGTTCATAAAAGTTGAAAGTATCAAAGCTCAAAGAACAAGAGAACTACATCCACTCCTCTATTATTTAGGCTATGTATGGGGTAGTTAGGACATTTGAGTGATGGAGAACTGAAATTATGGTAGCAAGCGGAGTGGTGGGAACACTCCTGCAATTGGGGCTACCGGGCAAAGTCTCGAAACCAAAACTCAATTTTTTGAGTTGGGGCGTTATCACGCTTGGAAGATTGTGGTGACCTTTTGGCTCATAACACAGTCTTGACACTCTCGACAACAGCTACCCTAAACACTAATGTTTCTCACCACTGTGTTCACAACCGTCCTCGCTCTCCCAAACAATCTTAGGCTCCGTTTGGCATGGCGGTGGCAGTCGTGAATGCGGTGGTTAAGAACCGTCGTTCGTGAACGTAAACCTCACCTAAGGAACTTCATTCACTTTTATGTTCAAACTAGTTCTCTTTTCTTGGTGGCGATCATAACCGTTGTCATAGAAACATACGGATCAAAAACATCGCGCTAAATGGAGCCTAAGACTTCACATAGTAACAACATTAAGAAAATCTAAAAAACAACACTCGACGCACTCAAAATAAAAGTAGAGTTTGACGGTTGTACCTTCCATAAGGAAGGCACCGACATTTAAAAAAATTAAAACCACCAAATCAAAAGGTAAACCATTATAAAATATCAAAACGAACGAAAAACATTAACCATATCACAGCCATTTCATATTGCTGCTGGATAAAAAAGAGAATAAAAACAGAAATGCCTCGACTCCAAGCAAAACTTCAACAGATAACACTAAATCAAAGAATATCTATGCACTGATGGTGCAAGAATTTCAGAAGAAGGAACGAACGCGCACCTGCTGCTGCTGGAGAAGAGGCATTGGTTGCTGAGATTGCTGAATAGATCCTGCTCCAGTACGCCTGCCACCTGGCCGTTGGCCCTGTTGAACAATGGGCATAAAATAATTTGGTATAGGAGCTCCACCGGGCCTCATCCCAGGAATAAGCTGCTGTTGGAAGCCAAAACCAGGCTGCAAGAGAAGAATTTGTTAAATGTTTGATTATGATCGAGAAACCTCACTACATATCCTAATTAAGTTGAAAATTATGAAGATATAAACCTATGGCCTTCACATGGAATAAGAGCCAAAACAAAGTACAAATCTGGTTAATTTGATTTGTAAAGAAATGCCAAAAGCAAAATAGGGAATCCAAAATGGAAACATATATCGCTACCTATGCATCGATTAAAAACAATAATTACAAGTGCACACATGATTGAAGAAATGAACAAATATGACATATTCCGGATTATATACACTAGCACCGGAACAGTGTCCTATCATGCACAGAGCACAGCATTTAGTAAAGAATAAAGATAAAAGTCCCGCGCAGTGTATCCCAACTGGACGTATGTGCCGAGTCTGATGGTGTCATAACCAAATATGTGTATTCATCGAATATATTGTATATATGTGTAGATGAATGCAATCATGCAAGCAAACCTATATATAAGCCATTTCTAGACATAATCATAAACGAGGAATATGTTACAAAAGTTGCCTGAAAATTGAGTAAAAAGTGAAGAATGTGGGCTATTTCACACACAGATTACACGGTGGCATAAGATAATGTCACCAACAAATATAACTTCCAAAAAGCTAAATTTTCCGGTATGCTGAAAACCGCAAATGATGGGCATTAGTGAGATTATGACAAAAGATAGGGCATAATGGAGACAAAGGATCCATATAGCCGACCCCTCTATAGTAGGATAAAGGCTTGAGTGTTGTTGCTGCTGAAAACCACAAATATCACACCAAATTCTCATCTTAAACCAAAATCATTATTTGAAAACATTAGGAACACATGCTTTAAAAGAAAGGATTTAGGGAAAATTATGGTGAACCATCATTAAATTCTTGTTAGAACATCTTCTGTGATTTTGAAATGTTTAAAATAATAAGAATAACTAAAACCTAAACCATATACGAAATCCCAACAAAATTATCCCTTTCAATTGTAAAGCTTTCATGGTGGAGACCCGCCCAGATCCGGTCATCGCAAAAATTCCCAACGCCGCGCACGACAATACCTCTACCGGCCCTGAATCATTTACGTATTTTATGGCATTTTATTTTATTTTTTGCAAATTTTATTCCCCAATTATATATACATCTCTCTCTCTATATATATATATATACGAGTGACAGTGCACGAGGGACCCCCAGTGCCCCGCGCGACAGTACCAGGCCTCCTGGCGGGGTTCGCTCGCCCCCGACGGCAAGGCCGTCTCGTCGACTTTAATAAATATTATATTAATTAATATAATTATATTAATAAATATTGTATTGTATTAAAAATAATTAATGTTTTAATTATGTTATAATTCAAAATATTATTTAATAAGAAAAATAGTAGCGAATGAACAGTGGGGTGAGCCACTGTTCACCCGTCTACTTTGATCATTTTAATTTAATTTAATTAATTAGTATTATACGAGTGACAGTGCACGGGAGGCCCCCCGTGCCCCGCGCGACAATATCTGGCCTGTGTTCGGGTCAATGTTGCTAACTCCACTGAATGACGATGTAAATACATTGAATACAAAGTGTCTTCGTGTATTCCCTGGAGAAATAATAACATACTAATCATTCGACTCGGTGGCAGAAGATACACGTTCTTTATATCAACCTGAGTTTTTAAACTCGATTAATCCTGGTAATCTACGTAACATTGACCCGAACATTGGATTATGCAACGACACAAGACTAATGTCGTAAATTTGACAGAAATCTAATTGAAGCAGATATATTAGGAGGTCAATTCAAGGGGCTTCGAGTATTTCTACCACGCATACCATTAAAAACGGCTGAAGACGCAAAGATGCCATTTGAACTCACGCGAAAACAATTCCCAGTACATCTGTGCTTTGCCTTAACGATTAATAAGACTCAGGGTCAAACAATTAGGAATGTCAGAATCTACCTTCCAAATAATGTCTCCGGACACGGTCAACTATATGTGGCACTATCACGAGGCGTTTCAGAAAAAACACGACAGTACTGGTCAAACAAGGCGTAATAGAAGGCCATGAAGGTGTATACACCAAAAATGTGGTGTTCAAAGAGGTCTTCACAAAGGTTTTCTCAAAAAGAATCACAAATTCTTCATGATAACGTATGTAACGATGTATAAATGTCTATTCTCCATGAAATTTCTAATTTATTCTTAATGGCTCTTTAGTAAATGTAAATTCTCAATGATTTTCAGGTACATATGAAGTACCAATATCAATCGTACCTACAGAAAAGAGAAAAGAATCTATCCAGATTGGCTTACAGAAATATATAAAGATATTGATGATGATTACAATGCGATTTTCTGGCACAGGTGGCCTAAAACTCACAAGTTCAACTGTCCAAAAATCAAATACCAGAAGCTCCCCGAACACTGGCCGGCCACAAAACAGTGGAATTTCATTTTTGAGATATTCGCCAAATGTATCTGCTAACCATTTTCTAAATGTTCAACGCGTTGTGATAAACATTACATGCTTATCATTTTACTCATGTTCAATGCAATTTCTCTTCCCTGTGGGAATGTGACCTTTATTTCTTATTTACAATGCAACTTCTCTTCCTGCTGGTAATGTTCACATTCTTTACATATTTGGAAAACGGTACATGAATGCTTACTTCCGTAAGTTTTACATGGCATTAGCTAAAACGACCAATGTCCCCACCTATGACAAACGGAGCCCCCCGCAACACATGATAACCCACCACGACATATGTCGCCCACTACGACAAATGTTGCATCTACGACAAATGACAGTGACTATGGACAAATGCCCTCCCCAACAAAAGTCGCGGCAACGATAATTGTCGCCTCCCATGACAACCATCGTCTTCCAAAAAAAAAGTCGCTCGCAGAGGGGGTGGGCGAAGACCGCCGCCACAGGCCAGATACTGTCGCGCGGGGCACTGGGGGCCCCCCGTGCACTGCCACTCGTGTGTGTATGTGTGTACTAGCATCTTCGAACGGGCTTCGCCCGTTCTCGATGCGTCGTTGCGGGCGTAGCCCGCTTGACATTCTCGCCCACCCCCGGCGGGCTTCGCTCGCCCCCACCCCCGGCGTGTTTCGCCCGGTCGTGCCCCCGGCGGGCTTCGCCCGGTCCCGACAGTTATTTAAAATTTTATAATTAAAAAGTATTTAAATTTTATTTATTAGAAATTTTAATAATTGTATTAATTATTTAAAGAATATAATTAAATTAAAAATCGAATAAAGATATTAAATAAAAATTTAATAATCCCGTTTCCGCCTCGCCCAGCGCTGCTTCGTTGTTCCTTATGCCGCCGCCGGCGGAGCCGCCGCCGGCCTGCCCGCCGCCCACCGGGGGGTTCGCCAGCCTCCGACAAACCGTTCGACAGTGGCCCTGCCCTCTCTCCACCGGACAACCCCCGACGAGTTTGCTGGAGGCTGGCGAACCCCCCGGTGGGCGTCGGGCAGGCCGTCGGCGGCGGCATAAGGAACAGTGAAGCAGCAGTTTGAGGAGTAAAAGGATCGGGATTTTCGGGAGTTGCAGATCCTGGTTTTAGGGAGGAATGGATATAGGCAATCCCCTTCTCTTGAATCCAACGGCCATTATTTGATGCAGCCCCATCCAACGGTACAGATCCAGCCCATGGTGTGCCTCCAAATATGCGTATTGTTTTTTATAATAAAGATATATATATAACCCTATATTAAATTCCCCCAAAAGAAGAGAATCGTACCATGAAGAATTTAACTGTCGGTTCACTCTATTTCTCCTGATCAGCCAAAACTACAAGCTTCCCGGATTCAATGAAACACGCGGTCTATGGCTCAGCCGCATCTCACCATCATTGGCGCTGCACGCGGGAAAGTCTCCGCACGTCGCGCCTCCTCCGCCTGCTTCCACCGTCAGCAGAGGCCTCCGTTTCTGTCGGACGAGCACGCCCACGACGCTACCCCACGTCCGCCTCCTGTTTGGTTCTCCTCCCGGCGATTACGGCAACTCCCGGCCACGAGCTTCTTCCATGGCCACGTCATCCCATTCACGCAACAGAATGTCTCCGCCTATTGTGGAGACGTGGGTTTCAAGTGTCTGGTTATAGTTTGTTTGAAACCCTATAAAGGTAGAGGTAACCTGTTTCTATAGGGATGGATGATTGATGATAAAAATTACGTTGTTGCTGCTATTGGTGTGCCTTCCGCTGAGAGGGAGAGAAACATTCTGTATTTGTTGTTTGCTTCTAGTTTTGTGTATCCTGTTGGAATAGTTGTAAGAGGTGGATGTTGAATATTAAAATTTGATGCTGTGATTTGCTTCCAGTTCTTTTGAGTCCTGTTGTTGTGAAGGAGAGGTTTTGCTGTTGACCTTTCCTTGCCCCCATCGAGTCCTGTAGTTCAGTTGTTGATATCTCTTGTATGAAATATTGCTGTTGCTTCCTGTTGAGAGTGATTTACATTGAATGTATGATTTTTGTGAGTTCTGTTAAACTTTGTTGCGGGTTCTGTTGACAGAAATGATGAACAGTTGGAAAGAGGACGTTTAGTTTAGTGAATTTCTACGGAACAGTCGTAGGGAAATTTGATGTTTGTGGTTGGATTTCAGTAGATAGAAAAATTGTGTTGTTTGTTGGCTTCTTGCTTCTGTGTGAGGTTGAGCGATTGAGATTTTGTAGAGCCACTTGTGTGAGTGAGTGAACTTTCTTCGTGGCGCCTGTGTGCGATAGCGGCCGACCTCGGAGAGGGAGATCGAAAGTGACGAGGAATTCCTCGCGGGATCGCCGTCGACTTCGGTTTCGGAAAGACATCTCTTTCTGTGGGTAATTGTTTTTTTCCCCTTCCCTTGTGTGTGTCTACATTTTTTCTTTAGGTTAATAGATTCATTGCTAGGTTTTCGTCTGGATTTTGTCAGCGAACGCTACGTCAAAAACTCCAAACGGAAACGTATTTGGAGTTCACGATTTTTTTTTTCTACGACAAAGGGAATGGAACGAAAGTTGCTAACATCTTTTCCCCGGATTTTTTAATTTAAACTATTTTGAAGTGATTCCATTTTTTGAAACAAAATAGTAATTTTATGCTTTATAAAAATTAAACGTTATGTTTTTTCCCAAAGTTCGTGCAACACCCACTCAAAATACTATTGCAAACTTCATTATTCATTGCAGACATTTAGGGTTTCCTATAAAAGCTGACATGTACGCAAACCCTACGCGACGTCCTCCATCATTTTTTCTATCATATTATATATTAAAAAAAGTCTTTACATGACCTGCTTTTTTTCTTTCCAATTCCACCCTACGAGCTCTTCCTAATTATATCATTTAGCTAGAGCTATTAATTATAGATATATGTATAAAAATAAAATAATAGTATAAATGAAATATTAAATATATTTTAAATATAACATTTTAAATAAATTTTATAATTAATTTAATATAACTACCATACTATATTAAGTTGTCAATCGTGCATTGGGTCCCATGAGTGCACGCATGATGATGACAGTACCCGGCCGCCACACAATGTTCTCATAATGTGGCAGTGAAAAAAGATTTTGCATGTAGGGGCATCAAGCGGCAATCACATATTATCTTTGTAGCATATGGCACAAGACCATTGGTCGAGTAATAAATAAGATACAGAACAGTCAAAACATTCAACTTTAGTTCTGAAGAGAAATATATTCAACCTAAATATGAAGCAAGTACCAGTAGTTTTACCTGTGGAGGAATAAGGGTAGATGAACCTTGACCATAAAATAATTGGTGTCCAATACTAGGACTGGCAGGAGGATAAATGGGAACACGAGGACCAACATTAGGAGGCATCGGTAGTGGACGCATTTGCGAAAATTGTGCCTGCAAATAGTTTGGCCCAAAATAAAAAGAAGTTAGAACCAGCGGCAGATGCTTCAAAAAGGAAAAAAAATGACATTAGATCATTCCATGGAGTTTGAATTCCAAAATTACCTACAAAATTAAAACACAGTGTTACCCTCGCACGTTTGCCGGAGGAGCCACCCCTCGTCGGGACCACTGGAGCGCGTATTTGAAAACCACAGTAATTATTTCTTGTAATTAAGTTATATTAATTAATTGATTAATATTAATTAGATTAATTAATTAGTTAAATGAATTTGTATTTATGTCTCCCCTCCCTCACCTATAAAGGGAAGCGGTTTGTGTTCAAGGGTTATCTTGAATGTTAGGTTATTTTGGGCTCTCTTTGGAGAGAAGGATCACTGGAGGACCCAACGTGCTTGGTCTTGGCCGGAGCTTGCTCCGGATTGTATCCGTGTTATTTAAATTAATGCAATCTTATTCATAACAATGGTCCGACCTGCCGCCCCCGTCCGCTCGTTTGACGCTGTCGGGGATCGTGTCACGATGGACACCTGCGCCCCTGCTGACATCTGCATCGCAGCCGACTGATCCCAGCGTCGACGATGCCTTCGTTCATGCGAGGCTGTCGATCCCGCTCCAACTTCCTGCGCGTCCAGCCTGGCCGTCGATGCCATTGACGGGGCCAGCCGATCCATGCCAAGGCCTCCTGCCGATACACGGCAACAACACTCCACCGCCAGTGTTGGCGTCTCCACCTCTGCCATTCGCGTTATCCCCAAACCACCGCTTCCGCCAAAAGAGGTTTCCCCGCAGCAATGATCACAGCACGCGCCTCCGCCTCCGCCTATCGTCGTCGACGCCCACTCCTCCTTCACACGCCACCATCTCGTCTCCCTCTTGAGCGCCTTCCTGGCGCTCCCGTCTCGCACTCTTGTTGAGTTCCACCTTTTCAGATCAGTATTGCGCCCCACGTGAGCCAACTTTTGCCTTTCAGACCTGTCTTGTACCCTCCCTTCGTCTTTCACATACCGCCAGCTACCTCTATCCACTAGCTTCCAAAATTTTTTCTTCCTTCTCTTTATTGTCCCATCATCCTCATTGACATTCCCCCACACCAGCAAACCACGCTCCATTTTTAAACCTCTCGCTTTCCCACGGCCACAAGTTGTATATCGCTCTCATTGTTAAAAGACCCCGACAAAAAATTAAAAACTTGGCCTAGGCCGGTTTTCAAAAGCGACATAATGTTACCTTCGCACATTTGTCGGAGGAGCCACCCCTCGTCGGGACCACCGGAGCGTGCATTTGAAAACCGCCGTAATTATTTCTTGTAATTAAGTTATATTAATTAACTGATTAATATTAATTAGATTAATTAATTAGTTAAATGAATTTGTATTTATGTTTCCCCTCCCTCACCTATATAAGGGGAAGTGGTTTGTGTTTGAGGGTTATCTTGAGTGTTAGATTATTTTGGGCTCTCTTTGGAGAAAAGGATCATTGGAGGATCCATCCTCCTTGGTATTGGCCGGAACTTGCTCCGGATTGTATCCGTGTTATTTTGATTAATGCAATCTTATTCGTAACACACAGCCTCTTTAAATCAAATTAGAAATTACAAGTAAAATGCATGGAAGGAAATATTAAATACAATATAGCAAAGCAATGCAAAATTTTGTATTTAATGGAAGCTGTCAATAAGGGCAGCCCGGTACACAAAGCATCCCCGCACAACGAGGGTCCGGGGAAGGGTCCTACCACAGGGGTGAAATGTAGACAAACTTTACTCTACATTTTTGCAAGAGACTGCTTTCAGGACTAGAACCTGTGATCTCATGGTCAGACGGTAACACCTCAACCAGTGCGCCAAGGATCCCCTTATTAATGGAAGCTGTCAATAGAGAAAAAAATCCAAAAAAACAATTGCAATACTAGTGTCTGATCAACAATTGCAAAACAAGATTGCAGAACAAGATACTAGCTACAAAACATCTCGAAATAATTTTTGAAAACCTATGACTATTAAGCAACAAACCACCTTAAATCCAAGTATTGATTAATTTTTTATTTTTTCTTAAATTATTTATATGTTAAATAATTTATATTTGTCTTAAATAAATAGTGGATTTGTGGGGTTCACATGCAGGACCGAATGTTGACCTTATAAAGGTAGCATTGCGCATACTTGGCTTATGTTGTTGTTCTTCTAGTTGTGAGCGTAACTGGAGTACTTTTGAGTTTGTAAGTAATAAGTATACTAATATTCAATAAAAAATTTTGATATTTTTATATCTACTAACAAATTTATAATTATCTTCATTCAGATTCACACTAAGAAAAGAAATAAATTTGAGCATCAATGGCTTAATGATCTTATATACATCCAGTATAATCGTCATCTACAAACACGATTCCAAGAAAGACGTGAAAAGAGAATAAAATACAACTTTTTAGTATTTGATGAGCTAGATTAGAGTAGTGGGTGGATGATGAACCAGTCAGAGGATGCTTTAGTTTTTGATGATGATATTCTCGCATGGGAAGCTGTAGAGAAAGCTATTGGGACTGGAGCTCGAACGAAATGGAGCTGGAGCTAATCTTCAACTTATAGCTGAAAGGGATGAAGATTTAGAATATTTTGGATTTGTCAATGATGAAGATATTTATGATAATTATGGGCAAATGGCGAGTACCTCAAACCAACCGAGCACAAGCAATGTCAACGATCACTTACTAGATGATGATTTCATTTGATCTTTTATGATTATTTAAAGTTTTTGTTAAAAACATTATTTATGTTGGTTCACTTTTCTTGTGTTTCATGTTATAATTGACTATGATATTATAAGGAAAAGCTAGTGTGTATGATGATAACATTTTGGACTATGATAATTAATATTATACTATGATATTCTTGTGTTCACTTTTCTGGTTCATTTTTCTAGAGTATTGAGATATCATGATTCATGGATACATAGTGTAAATTATACTACAAAAGCAATCAAGTAACAGAACAACTGTTGTTGGATTGGGGCAGTCAACCTGTGTGATTGACATTTCTTACTCTGAAATCTGAAGTCTGTATTGAGAATTGAGATATCATGATTCATGTGTGATTGTTATTTCTTACTCTTTTTTTGATATACAATGTTTAATTAAACCTGTACTGAGATATCATGTTATGAATGTATGATTCATGTTATGAATGTATGTTATGAATGTATGATTCATGTTATGAATGTATGATTCATGTTATGAATGTATGATTCATGTTATGAATGTATGATTCATGTATGAATGTATGATGTTATGAATGTATGATTCATGTATAATACATGTGTGGTTGTTGGTAAACTATCTTTCAAAGTTAAAAAAACTGGAACTATACATTGCGGTTTTTATAAAAACCACAGTGCATACTCTGCCTGCAGACTTTAGACAACGATTATTATAATAACCGTTGTCTTTCAGACTATACAAAGCAGTATCTATAGAAACCGCAATGTATAGTCTGTTTGGCAGACTTTAGACAACGATTATTATAATAACCGCTGTCTAAAGTCTAAGGTAGTTTTTTTTAATATATGATTGTCTCCTTGTGACTTGCTCGTCTTATTGGCGTCTTACGACTTGATCGTCTTATTGTCGCCTAAGCATCCAGGTGTCCGGCACTCGCCTTGACGCCATGACAAGAATTGGCATAGGAGACGGGCATGCAATTGACACAAGGAAAAATTCATTTGTAGAATTGGAAGCACTGAAGCACCAAGAGCGTCAGAGGTAAAAATTGGGGGCCGCCGAAATCACAGCGAGGACAGACAGCGAAGAAAAGGATGGTAGTTAGGTGAGAGATGTGGCGCTGAAGAACCCACTAGATGGGAAAAACAAAAAAAGGTGAATAACAACATAATTACTCAGCAACAAATCTGTTGGAAACATTGATGCTTACAATAGTGGAAGGATCGTGTGCGTCGATTTTGTGTGCCAGAGACAAAGAAAGGAGTGTGGGGCAGCCCAACCAACATCAATACTGTGTGTTGATGATGCACGACAAGCACAGGGATGACAAGGAAGGTCGCGAGCAGCACAGGTTAGGGAATTTCGCGTCAAGCTGCTAGTTGAGAGATGAAAGCACTATCGGATGGGGTGGAAGGGGGAGAAGAACCATGAATGTTGGAGTGAAGTCGACCACGTCCTCCTAGATCGGCCTCTTTGATCAATCATGGTTATGTAGTTAGCCAGCGAATGACCAATTGACACAAGCGTGTGAGTGGATCTGTTGAATCTGATGATTTTCATGACCAAGAGTTAGGCGGGGAAATGAGGCGGGGGAAGCGGCGGGTCGGGCCCCGTACACGCCGAAATGGATTGTAATTAAATGTAAATAAGATACACTTGCGTCAAGTTCCCGAGGGCTAGTTCCCCCAAAGGGTCCTCAAGGAAACATTCCTAACCATGATTTCCAAGATAAAACATGAATATATAATAGGGCGGACTACTACTAATTACATAATTGTCAATAATACATCATATCCTACTTAATAGATGCTCTTACATGGTCAGGTCTGGATTTCCACTAGCCGAGGGTGGTCAACAATATGAAGCGTACACATATCATATACGTATCAGTAGATCAAGTCCACACTAACTATCAAAAAAAATTTATTGTAGTGAAAATAAATCATTACTCTAAACGAAGTTATTTTGCTGACATATATATACATTAAATATCTGTAATACGGAGATGTAATTTTATACCATCTGATCCATGAATTTGTGCGTGAGCAGTTGACACCATCAGGTTTGAACTCATCACATTGACGTCTCAACAACCCCCCTCCTCTAAGATCCCCCCTGATAATGAACTATTGAGCCAAAGCTTCGACTCAGATACAACTCGTGCCAACACCCCTTCGACTCTGATACAACTCGTGCCAACACCCCTCTCTAGTCATTCCATGCTAATGGCGATGACGAAATCGAACAAAGGGATGGCAGAAAATGCTGGAGCGACGACAATAAAATGCATGCTAAAAGTTAACATTTTTGAATGGGGACTCTCCGCCTGCTTTGTATTTATACATAGATATTTACCACGCCATAGCACATTCATATCCAATGTCTCTAAAACTAGGCATCTCTCATATTGCATTCATTGAAATCTTCACCTACTAAAATGATCTTCAAATCCTACAAAACTCATTAGGAAAATATCAAAAATGCTTTTATAGAAGGAATTTTCCAACAAATGCTTGAAGTTATCCTCCCTCTAACAAACTAATTCAAGTTTGGCATCTAGTTAAGTGGAAGAAAAATATATACAAAATGAATCTAAATTTATACCAAGGTTACATATTTCAGTCGTTCCAAGCTATCAAAATATACCCTCAATCTCCAAGAAATCCATATAGTAAAAACAGCTGCACAACTTCATCGAAATGGAAAGTGAAAAATACACAGTACAACCAATCCAGATGCATTAAAGAGTCATTAGTATCTTTAATGAATTTGTTACAGAGGGGGGATACCCGCGGACGTGATGGAGAGAGGCCGCGGCGAGAATTTTACAGTTTATTCCAGACGGACGGCACATGTGAGCAAAGAGGCATAGGCGGCATCAATAAATTTTATTTCAATATTTATACTCCCTTGTATTTTGATTACAATTTATAACTGTAATGTCAATGTATGAATTTAAATACCCTAGCTATCTTTTATGGTATCACGAATGAATGCAAAGTCTGGGGCCTAGGGAGGGCCATGAATGTCTCTTGATTTTTATATCTTATTTTGATTTCAGTTTATTATTGTAATGTCACTTTATGGGTTTAAATATGCTAGCAATCTTCTATTGTATCTCTTGGATAAATGCAAACTTTGGAGCCTAGGACTAGCCAAGAATGTTTCTTGGTTTTTATCTCCTCTTCTATGTCCCTCTCATCTTGGTATAAATCCTAAATATCCCTACTAGATAACATTGGTCTGTCCTAGCCATTTTGCCCTCCCTTCGCCGCTAAATATATGATTACATGAATCTGACCGTTGTTACGCCCGAGGTTTCCGCATCAAAGACTCCGAGTCGAGCAGAACTAGCTCGATGCAGAACGTGCATGCGTCCAGGACGACGTTGATACATCAGTCATTCGCATGTTTTCGCCCTTCCGCGAGAAGCATTGTAACTCAATCAGTCCAGGAGCCCGATCAGTGGGTTAGACGGACTCCAATGTGCCCCTTGAAATTTTGGTTGCCCGTCCACCTGTTGATGCAGGACAAGCGTCACACCTGCCTGCCACTCTGGAGTCCCACTAGGGGGCCCACCAAGGCGTCTCACCATGGCAGATTTATCAAGTCCGCGGACAGTACACCCCAACCCATCTCATCGATCTCACCACAAGGCTGGTAGGTTGTTGAGGTCGGGCTCGATCCCCAGACCTCCTTGATAAGAGTCCTCAGGCGGAATCTCAACACCGACTGATATGTCGCCTGTTTTAAGGCTTTTCGACAATACAACTCTTCACCATATAACTCCACATGCGCGCGATAACCAATGCACGTTTGGATGTTGTGCAGAGTCACCTTGACGAGCAATCTAGTGCCCCCGCGTCCATGCAACCATCTTATTATGCATCGAGGCCCGACACAGAGACCTCCAGACAACCCTCATCCATTCTTGACCAAATGGACAGCCCACACGCGAAGCAATCCAAGGCTAATGTTGCAGCAGCCTATCTTGCACCCTCGAAGTTTCACATTTCAATGGCATCGATCTCGTAGATTGGATTGTTAAAGTTGGGCAATTCTTTGATATTCAAAGCACAACAAAGCCACATAAATTTTTGATTATGCTTTTGGGAATGGAAGGTTCTGTCTTACATTTGGTGCACAGGCTTCGTCTGACGGCACTGACCCTCACATGGTTAGATATTATACAAGCTCTCATCAAGCAGTATGATCATCGTTATTCGGGGAATATCATGGAAAGCTTGTGTGGTCTCCTCCATACGACGATGGTGGATTAGTACGTCGACACATTTATTGAGCTCGCCAACCATGTCCCTCGCCTACCACCAGATAACTACTTCGGTTGTAACTATGTTCTTTAATTAAGAATTTGTGAATGTAGTTTGTATGTTACTTTCATTATAAATGGGCATTATGGTCTTTATGCCCTCCACTGTAAGTGTATATATTCCTTGTTTTGTTAAATGAGAATCAAGCATTTCATATTTTCTACATGGTATCCAAGATTTCTCATAGAAATTGTGTGCACTATCCGTTGTATGGTACCTTTATTACAGTGCTCGACGGCAAACTGCATCCATTGCAGTGTTCGATGAACGAAGAAGCGGCACCTTTTGCTCGATGACAAAGGGAATCTCGTGATCGACATTGATTCTGACGTCGATCTTGTCTTCCTATGTCGACGTCGATCTTGTCTTCCTCTGTCGACGTCGATCTCTTCTTCCTCTGCCGACGTCAATCCCGTCTTCCTCTACCGACGTCGATCATGTCTTCCTCTACCGACGTCAATCCCGTCTGCGGCCAATACAGATGAGCATGTCCCGTCGATGATCCAGTCCTCCAGTCGACGATCATGTGTGCATATGATACTGACGCTCCTTCTGTTTCTCAATGCGCCTATCCCATTAACTTTCTTTGTCGGACCAGACGACCCAGTCTTCCCGGACGCCAGTTCTTATTTGAAGCTGCTTCTTTCAGGTGCGATTGTTGTTCCAATGTATTAGAATGGCAGGCCACTCTAAATAAGTTGGCGACTTTTCAACTACGATGGTACCACACCTTATCCCCAATGGTCTTCCCATCCTCCATCACAGTTATTGCCTCAATGGAAAACATTACCTTCAGGGGGCCCACGCTATTCGCATTAATCTGAAAGGACGAAGAAAATTGAATCACATTGAAAGAACTACCCTTGCGAAGATTGATGTCATGTTTCAAAATTGCGATGATGGCGACTCTCTTATTATGACTTGGTTGTGGAATTTCATGACAATCGAGATGAGCCGAAATTGTATGTTTTTGCCAAAACACGGGACATCTGGGAAAATCTACGATAATGTCAGTTGTTATGAGTTGAAGACAGGTTTTCTCTACAAAGCAAAGGAACCTCTTTGTTACTGATTACTATGGAATATTGAATGGGTTGTAGATCGAACTGGACCGTATGAAAATTTAAACATAGAATGTCATAAGGATGTTGATACAGGTTGTCATGTGATGTTATGGGTTGTTGTGGGTCTCGAGCACCGAGCCCCTTTTTATCTTTATTATCATGTCTTTATGTTTTGTTAGGTGAGTGTTTGGAGTTGTAAGAGTCATTATTATCATGTAGCGTATATAAAGGCATGAGCACTGTATGCTTGGTATGAATGAAATGAAGTTCTAAGTCTTGTCACGTGTTGTGAGATCTTGGTGGCTCTCTCCTCCAACGAGCCACCCCGCCTAGGCAGTCGCGGTTCCAGCTCCACGGTATCCTCCTCCACCGCCATCTCCACCTCCGATCACCACTCCGACGAGTTAACGTCGTTACGGAAGTAGATTTGTAACAACTTTGTATCAGAGCTACTCGGCCCTCTTTCGCTAAAGCGCGCCAAGTTGCCAACATCACCCAAGTCTCCTTCATCGTCGACGCCATTCTCTCTATCTACCTCAGCAACTGCTGCTTCAAAAAAAACAGGACAGCACCCTCATCGACCCAGCTGTCTTCCAGACAACATGGTCGCTTCCTCCACAACAAGCCTCGGCATCCAACAATCGCTTCCTCCGCAACTACATGTCGTTGTTTCAACGCCTCACGCTCGCACCTCTCCTCCTTTTCCCCGAAATTGTTGCTAGCTCTGTCGCACCTCTTCTTCCGCACGAAATCGTTCTTGCTACCACACGAAATTGCTTCCGCACAAAACCGTTGCCATCCTCGTCGAAATCGCTCCCGCTCGCACCTCTTCTTCCGCACGAGCTAGCCCTCATCAAACCACCTCTGTTCATCGACGACGCCAGCAACGCCCACTCCTCCGACCCCAGCACGACCCAGCACGAAACAGTTGTGACGTCGTTTCAACGCTTGGTGCACTGCACGCATAACCCATGCCCCACCTAACTCTCGAGCCGCCCGTCTGCAGTAATATCTTTTTTTTGTTCTCTTTCCGATATCAGCAGCTTTATTTTCCTTTAATTAATGCTCTACGCAGAGCAGCTGCCTTCTTAGCCCTGTACGACTCCTTCCTCTCTTGAGCCCTGTGCAGATATTCAATAATATTATGCATTGAACCAACGCTTGGAGGTCTTTTTTTCATCGGGACCGCTTTGACAATTCTGCCTATTTTTTATCAAGTCCTATGCACCAGCCTTTCCTTTATGGCTAAGTTTTAATTCATTAATTATTTCTTGATTAATTAATCATTTTCTCAATTAATTAAATCATTTATTAATTATCATGAAACACAAGCTTAGTGTCGCGGAGATTGCCACCCTACGTTCGATAGAGGAAATGATGATTTCCTGGGGCGCATGCCTTCGAGATGTTGAAGTACGTCGTCAGGACGCCATGATCACGCTTCTCAACAAACATGATAATTTGTTAGTTGCTCTCCCGCCAAAGATTTTATCTTTGTTGACACCGCCTCTCCTCTTGCAGCCGCCATCTTTGCCGACCGCTGACGCACGACCACTCTTTGCGGCGATTGTTCCTCAGGCCACGTCGACACCTCTTCTATCGGCGCAGGCTCCGCCGGCCCCCGCTCTGTCGACTCCTACACTATTGGTTCCTCTACCAGCCCATGCTTATCAAGCCTCTGGTCAGCCAACCCCAACGAACCGTTCCTGCCTCCGGCCACCTCACCGCCTTCATATATGTTCCTTTTGTCTGTCGTCGCTTCCCTGACCTACTCGATGTTGCTTCTCCTTACTGCTCAACCGACCTTAGCAAAGCCAGTACTTCCGCCATTCATCTTTCCAATGTCGTCGTCGCTACTCACCGTCACCGCCGCCATCGCTACACGATGTCATCCATAGTTCTGGCGGGAGATCAAGCTGTCAGATGATCTCGTCACCATGCGGAGCTCGAGCTTGAGGGTAAGCTCGATTTTGAGGGTGGATGAGATGATACGGGTTGTTATGTGATGTTATGGGGTCTTGCGGGCCTCGAGCACCGAGCCCTTTTATCTTTATTATTATTATGTCTTTATGTTTTGTTAGGAGTGTTAGGGTTGCAAGAGTCATTATTATCTTGTAGCATATATAAAGGCATGAGGATTGTATGCTTGGTATGAATGAAATGAAGTTCTAAGTCTTGTCCCTTGTTGTGAGATCTTAGTGGCTCTCTCCCCCAACGAGCAATGCCGCCTAGGCAGTCGCGGTTCCGACTACACGGTATCCTCCACCACCGCCATCTCCACCCCGATCATCACTCTGGCGAGTTACCGTCGTTACGGGCGTAGACCCGTAACAGATGTCTCTACCTTTGTCGAAAGAGATAGGATATTTGAGTTCTTTTTAGCTTTCAACTCTGAGTATGATCCATCCACAAGAAGGTTCTAGGGAAGGAAAGACTTTTAAGCCTATCTGAAGTATTTTATATTGTTAAAGGTGAAGAGAATCGTAGGGATGTTATGTGGATGATAAGCCAAACAACTTGTGTTAGCTCTTGCTACAAGTAAAGATATCAAATGCAACATCACTCCATATCATGATCCCTAAAGCAATAGGGACAACCGTTAGGGCACCTACTGCAAAAACTTTGGACACATTAAGGAGAATTTCGTTAAACTACAAGGGAAGGAGCAAGTTCTTGGTCGTATAGGGGCTTTAAAGGGATCCAATGAAATCAGGCCAACCTAGCTACATTGGGACCATGGAGGAACTGTCTCATGAAGTCAATCTTGTCCAACTCTTAATACAATTCTTTCCTTTTCTCTACTATGCAAATTTCGCAAGCTCGCGTGTTTGAGTGTGCTGCTTATGTCCACATCCATCATCAACATCGCACCAGACTTCAGCCTAGGACAATTAAATGCATTTTCTTAGGCTCTGCATCTGATAAAAAAAGGTTACAAATGTTATCACCCTTTGAGTAATTATGATAACCTCCATGGATGTCACCCTTCGAAACACGAGACCCTTTTTTCATTCATTACCTCTTCAAGGGGAAAATATATTATAAGAGGAATTTACATCCAGAGCACTCCGACCCATTCCTACATTTCTTTACCCCCCCCCCCCCCCAAAAAAAAAGATGGAAGACATGTTACTCCTATTGATGGTCCCGTGGTTTTTTACTAGAGAAGGATACAACCCAAGCATATCTCCCAGTAGCTCTAGTCATCTCAACCTCTGGTAGACATGGAGTAGACAAGTAATACCTACAATACTAATCCTTTTAATTCTGACAATGTTTTTGACCCTAATCATGATGACCTTCCTATCTCTTTGAAGAAAGAAAATGCAACCACCAAGTATCCTACTTCATTCATCTCTACAAAGAACCTTCCAATGTAGCATAAATGTTTTATATCCTCTCTTGACACCATTGTTGTCCCAACTTCTGTACATGAAGTGTTAATAGACAAAAATGGGACTCAAACCATGCATGAGGAGATGAAAGCTCTTAACAAAAATGATACTTAAGAGATTGTTCCAAAGCTAAGGGACAAAAGATATGTCAGGTGTAAGTGGATCAACTCCTTAAAATACAGATATGATGGCACTCTATATTGGTATAAGGCTAGGTTGGTTGTCAAAGGGAATAGTAAGTCATATGGTATTGATTATCATGAAACTTTTGTTCCTGTAAGAAAATGAATGCCGTAAATTTTTTTCTCTCTAATTGCTCAGTTCAACCGGGAACTACATCAAATTGATGTTAAAAAGCAATTTTTCATGGAGACTTAGGAAGGGGTTTGTATGGATATTCCTCCTGGATTCAACTTTGACAACAATGCAAACCAAGTGTCCACGTTGAAGAAAGCTCTATATGGGGTTAAGCTGTCCCGCTGAGCCTAGTTCGGAAGATTTTCCAAAGTAATGTTGACTCTAGGGTATAAGCAGAGTCAAAAAGATCACACATTATTTTTCAAGCACTCGCGGGAAGATAAACCCGTCGTTACTTCTGTATGTTGATGATATCAACATTTCAAATAATAATGTAATTGAAAGCATTTACTAAAGGAGAGACTAATAGATGAATTTGAGATAAAAGACCTAAGATGATTGAAGTACTATTTGGGAATTAAAGTTGTGTACTCTAAAGGAGGAATCTTTACTTCTCAACAAAAATACGTACTTTATCTCCTAAAAATGGAAAAATTGAATGTAAGACTAGCATTGTTCCAATTAAGTAGAACCACAAAATGGTGAATGATGACGACAACCCGAAGGTAGACAAAGCTCTGTATCAAAGACTTGTTGGTAAACTAATATACCTAACGCATACAAGACTTGGTTTATCATATGTTGTCAGCATAATGAATCAATTTATGTATGATCCAAGGGCCAGCCATTTACAAGTTGTTGACCGGATAATTTAATATCTCAAAAATCCAGGGAGAAGATTGTTGTTAAAATGTGAAAAAAGACGGTCTTTGGAGACATATACTGATGTCGAAAATAAAGGATTTTTGGTAGACAGAAGGTCCACTTCTTGTTATTGCACCTTCCTAGAGGCAATTTTGTCACATGGAAGAGTAAAAAGCAAAATATTGTAGTCAGATCTAGTGTTGAGGCTGAATTCAAAGATATGGCTGAATTCAAAGATCTAGTGTTGAGGCTGAATTCAAAGATATGGCTCAAGTCATATAAGGAATATGTGACTTCTATAGATGAAGATTCTATTTGACGACTTGAAAATCAAGTACAATATTCCAATGAACTTGCTTTGTGATGATAAATTGGCTATAACCATTGCTCATAATCATATTCAACATGATAGGACAAAGCACATCGAAATCGATCGTCACTTAATCAAAGAAAAACTTGACAGTGGGTTGATCACACCTCTTATGTTCCCTCTTAACTATAGATTGTTGATGACTTGCCAAAAGGGTCATCAACTAAGAGATTTTTTAATCACACTTGCAAGTTGGGAATGATAGATACACTCCACAACTTGAGGGAGGATGTTGTAATTATGTTCTATAATTAAGATTCTGGATATGCATTTTGTATATTACTTTCATATAAAGAGGTTTTCTAGTCTTTATGTCCCCTCCCCTAAATAAAAAGGGTAGCCCGGTGCACAAAACATTCCGCGCAACGAGGGTCCGGAGAAAGGTCCCACCACAATGCAGGTGTGTATATATTTCTTGCTTTATTTAATGAGAATTAAGCATTTCATATTTCCTACAATGTGGATATTTCAGAAGCCATAGAGGTTGTCTGACTGGTCGAGGCAGACTTCACTGTTAAGACCGCCGCTCGCCGCTGATTCTCCCTTAACATATCATCCCACTCACTATGGTCCTCATTCATCCATCCACATACTTTCAAGTCAACTGCCACCAATACTACTTTTGCCGCCACGCACCACCTGCACACCAAACCACCAATCCCTCCATGCTGACTGCGACCACCTACTTCGCGCTGCCTTCCCAATCAAAAGTACAATGATTTACAAAATAAATACTTGTGCTTCTGCTGCAAGCAGTCTTACTCTCCCACTCATGATTGTCCTTTGAAGGAGCTATGGACTATTTATTAGAGACGATGAGAACAAAATATTGTAGCATATTTTAATGTACTGGCTTTTGGAGGACCCGCAGGGGGCACTGAGGAGGGTCTCCTCCATCGGCTGGACCTTGAGATTTTGAGACAACACAATGAAACTCTGGGGCACCATTCAGGACTCTCCAATCATGATTATGATCAACATCAAGGTTGTTCAACACTTCATCTTCCAGTAGTTGGTGATGAGCCTACAATTACCCTCCAAGACATTTTTTGAATCTTAAGGAACAGACAACGCTCTCCAACCAGTGGGCTTTGTTGTCTCCTATCACTCCAGTTTGCCAACTGTTGTATCACATCTAATTTTTAATTTGTTTCCAATAAGCAGAGTTGACATCATCTTGGGCATCACCTAAGTTGCAAACGTTAGGTGGCATCAATCATAATTGGGCCCACATGCAGATGACCTTCGACTAAACTGGTCAGCCGCATACATTGATGGGAATGCCAACCTCTAGCGCATGTCGGTCTCCAACTGTACCATGTAGAGGACCCACCCAGTGGATTTTTGTGTGTTGTTATTGCAGGTCCCACCATGGGATACTTCAAATTTTTTGGGACCTTCCCCTCTCCATAGCATAGAACTTTGCGATGGTGCGCATATAATCTTTTTTTGTCCATACTGAAATGGCCACGTTCAGAAGGACAAGATCAAATGCTTGATGGCAAAAATACTCGTCGTCGACCTAATTCGGCCTAGTACTAGTAGTCGTGTGTTACTTGTCTGCAAGAAGGATGATAGCTGACGCTTTTGCGTCGACTACAGAGAAATGAACAAGGCTACGGTAGAGGATAAGTATTCGATTTAGGTGACTCAGGAGCTCATTTATGAGCTTTGCGGCCCCACCTACTCCTCCAAGATGGACCTATGCTCCGGCTACTGTCGGGTCTGCATAAGTTAGCAGACAATCCAATGATCGTATTTCTCACTCAACGGCTACTATTAGTTCTGTTATGTAATTTTAGATGACCAGGGCTCTTGCCATTGTCCAGGTTACTGTGAATAACATCTTCTGTCATGTGCACTGTAAGTATATCCACATTTTTCAACAATATACTTGTTTGTCGCTTCACGTGCAAGTACCATATATCCATCTAGTGGCTACATTAGAGACCCTCAAACAACATTCCCTCTCGGGTAATCCCAAAAATGTTCCTTTGTTAAGCTCAGAGTCTCATATCTAAGCCACGATTTCAACACATGGTGTTTCTATGGATCTGAATAAGGTGTTAGGAGCACTACAGTGAACACCATCTTGCTCCTTGCGGGGAGTGTGGGGATTCTCCAAACTGAGGGGGCACTGCCATCAGATCATCCGTGAATACCGTAGCCTGGCAAGGCCGCTAGCAGATCTTCTACACAAGACCACACATATAGCTTTACTTTGTCCCCCATAGGTGGTCACAAAATTCACCGCCCTACAATAGGTGTTAATAACAACACATGTACTAGTTATGTCCCAGCTTCGCCCAACCCTTCGCTGTCAACTTCCAACGCGTCGAGAATGGCATTGGAGTTGTTCTCATGCATAATGGTTGTATAACCGCCTACTTCAACCGAATTTTCTCCATCAATGTACGCTCTCGATCGGCCTACAAAAATGAGCTAATAGCACTCGTTCTGACGGATCAGCATTGGTGACCATACTAACTGGGTCAACATTTTACGAAGCACACTAATCATCACAGTCTGCAGTACCTCCTAAGCCAAAAGATGTCGACGCTCGCACAACAAAATTTGATACCGACTTCACGGTCGAACCAATCCGATAAATCCAACAAAATTGCTGACACTTTATCGCGCCAGTCTGAGTCCGTCGAGTAGACGGACATTTTTTGGCTAGTTCGATAGGAAGCTAGTACCATTCAAAGGGAAGTGGGTCCTACCCAACCCTCCTGGCTCCAGCCCATTTTGGAGAATGTCAGGGCCAACCCCCCTGCTCGTAAACTGTATGATCTCATCAATAATCGTCTCCACCATCGGGTCATCTAGTCTTATCTCCCTCGACATGCATTTTGGTTTTTGAAGTTTCATACCACCACCTCAACCAGTCACACGTGCTTTCCACATGTATCGTCAACCAGGCACTGCCCTTTATTGGAAAGAGATGTTGTGCCAACTGCCAAGTGGAAGATTGTGGTAGCTTGCTTGGTATGTCACCGCTCCAAATATGATACCACTCTTTGAGAGATTTATTACAAATTTACAACCACTATCGGTCCCCGACTTGATCTGGTGTAACCTGACAATGAACTTCATTCCCTCCTACCCATCATTTCGCAATGATTGCATCCTGGTCGCGATGGCCACGTGTCCAAATATGATCACTTTCTTCTGTTCTATCATCCTTAGGGCACCATTTGTCGTTGAAGCATTTATCCACAGAGTGGTGCTCCTGTATGAATTTTCGTGATAGATGGTGAGAAGCCAGGATCAAATTTTCATGAGTAGATTTTGGCATGAGCCATTCAATACTCCAAGGCACACAATTGCAGATGAACACAGGGTACCACCCATAAATTGATGTTGTATTGCTCATATGATTGGCACAAGCTGAGTTAGGTTGAGTTCCCCAACAACGCCTCCTTCCATTATGCGACAGGTATGACCCCTCAGACAATTAACGGTAGCTACAGTATTACAGCACTTGCCAGGAGAATGTCACGTGGAGGCACTTCACACACAACTACAAGACTGTATGAGATCTAATGCAATTTGAAGTATCATTTGCAACGAGCACAACGAGCACAACAGATCTAATGCAGAAGATGCTCAATCAAGTAAACAAATGGTGTCGAGAGGCTCTGTTCTGAGTAGGGGACAAAGTGCCCGCCAAGCTCCGCATATATCAGACTTAAGTGGCAACTGGCAACACGCCTTCATCCCAAGTTGTTTGTCAGCTTCTATGGGCCATTTACAACCAAAGCATAAATCGGCGAGATGGTCTATCACCAACACCTTCCTACTCAAAGACGAATCCACCTCGTCTTTCACATCTCATAACTCAAGTGAGTCGGCGGGGATCACCCAGTCGAGTATAGATTGTCGACTCACGTAGCGACCGACACAACAGTTGTATACTCTCTCAATGTCATTCTGGATCATTGGTAGCCTGCAGTATCGCCCCTCATCCAACGCAACATAGCTGGACAACGACGATTTTTGCATGCAGTTTCCTAATTAATGCCTCAAGGACAAGGCAAATTTCTCAGGCGGCGGTATTATGCGGAGGGGAATAAACGGGCTGATGGACAGGCCACGACATGGACGTGGCGGGTCCATTCCAGTCCGACCGCACTTATAAGTAATGTGGCTTACACGGCATCAGTTATCATTATTTTTGCGTTTATATTCCCGCATATTTTGATTTTAGTTTATTACTGTAATGCCACTATATGGGTTTAAATATCCTAGCTATCTTTTATTGTACTAGGGCTGTCCAAGAATGTCTCTTGGTTTCTATATCCTCCCCAATGTTCCCCTATGTTTAGTATGAAACCCTAAATATCACCAATAGGTAACAACATCTACAATGCAATATATATTATATAAATACAAAGTAAAGGCATTTTTCTGTAATTATTTTACTTATGATTTGTAAAGGTCACGAACTATGAAGTAAAGCAACCGTGTTCCATTAGTGCTGCTTAAATCATGAACTATGAAGTAAAGCAACCGTGTTCCATTAGTGCTGCTTAAACCAAAAAATACCATATATTCCGAAAAAGTCTAGTAAGGTAACTAATTTGGGTAAAACCAGATAATAATCAGGCAGGTATGTAATTAAGCAATACCTAAAACAACAAAAATCCATAATAATTTAATTTAGGTATATCTTTTATCCCATTTGTAGCACCACCTGTGATGAGGAGAGATTACCTGCAACCTAGCTCGCCTCTCTTCTTTACGCTGTGCAAGTGCCACATAAAGAGGTTTGCAGCCAACCATTTTCCCATTCATTGCTGCAAGCTATATTAAGGTAAAAAAAAATAACATGAAGTCTTATGTATGTCTGAATATGATAAATAATTTCAATAAGACAGTCACGTGTGAATATGAAAAGTAATTTGAGTATATAATTACTTACTGCACGTGATGCTTCTTCTGGCAACGAAAAAGCAACAAATCCTGACCCCCTGCTTACACCGGTAGGATCTCGCATGACCTGTTATCAACTATTTATGTTAAAGTTATATATCACCAAAAGATCAAATCAGAATTAAACCATAAGAATTTAAAATCTTCATGCGAAAGCACCTTGCAAGAAGTAATAGAACCAAACTCTGAAAAAAGCTCTTTTAACCTTTCATCCCCAATGCTATCATCCAAATTTTTTAAATACAAATTCACTCCTTGATATTTTTCTGCTGTCTCCTTCACATTCTGCTCAAATCTCCCTTTCAGTTCTTGTTCTCTTTCGGATTTCTTCTGCGCTCGGCCAACATACCACTCCTTGTCATCGAATTTCTTCCCATTTAGTTCCTGAACCGCCTGAGCAGCATCGTCTGGATTCTCAAAATTGACGAACCCAAAGCACTTGGATTTTCCATCTGCCTCTTTCATCACCACAACGCTTGTAGTTTTTCCATATTCACCAAAAATTTTCATCAAGTCTCCTTCAGTAACAGATTCGGAGATATTTTTGACAAACACATTATTAAATCTTACCCTGCCTACAAAATTTCCCCTTTCCTGCCTTCGGAGGAAAGGTCCCACATAAACTTGCTTATCATTTAAAAGCATCCCATTTAGCTTCTCTATTGCATTTAGTGCAGCTTCTTCTCGATCGAACTGAACAAAACCATATCCTTTAGACTGACCAGAAACATCTGTAGCAACTTTGCACGAAAGAACGTTGCCAAATGCGGAAAATGTATCATTGAGAGCTTTGTTGTCTATTGCCTTATCCAGATTCTGCACACAAAAAATGAAAATCATTATAAAAGATACTGTTTGCAGGCCAACCAGAAAACTATATTAAAAAATGATAAATTTAGTCGTATACCTTAATAAATATGTTAGCTTCCCCACTTCTGCGGGCACTGGGGTCGCGATTTGAGTGCATTGCACGAAGAGGTTTATTGTTGAGTGGGGTATAATTTAGCATATCAAGTGCCCTCGTAGCTGCACTCCGCGAAAAAAACAATGTAGCATACAAAAGACTATTTCAGTCTCATAGACAAAATTATGTTGGAAGAATAGTGAGTAATTCACAGTAGAATAGAAAACGACTGAAACTATTAAGATAAATATATCACTCCAAAAATTAAATAAAATGGAGGAATAAGCCTATTATAAAGTTTATAATAATAAAAAATGTTGCATAGGAACCTAAAAAATGTTAGCATGTAAAGAAGATTCAAGATTTGCAAAATTCTAAAAAGCAACTTAGACTTCTTCCAAAAGGCAATAGGCATGCCTAAGGCAGATTTCCATGACTTTAGGTCAAGGCCAAACTAAATTGAAACGGTAGCAAATTATCAACTAAATGTGTTAAGGGCTATTTAAGGAATAAAATTGAACTCGAGTACCTCAATTGGATCAACTGGATAATTTGAGATAGCACTAAATGAATTGACCACGTCATTTTGTTCAGCTAAAGCATTTTTGTTAGCCATATTACATGGTCAGTTATATTTTGTGTATTTTTGCTTGTTATCAATGTCTTGGTTTAGTTTGTTTTGCAGGAAATGTTAGACGCTTTTAAAAATCATATCCACTTAGAGAGAATATTGTAATATCCACTTTGAGTGCATTCAAATGAATCAGTCCACCAATCCTCAACTATAAAGAAAGAAAATTGTAATTGTTTCACTTAGAGAGAAAGGAAGTACAATCTTCAAAATATTACACCCACCCAACCAGATTTCTCTCCAGCTGAATGCCCTTTTCACCCCCTCAAACAACTATTCCCTCACCCACCAAACCCTAAAACAAATATAAATAGTCTCAAGTTCCAAAATAACACGAGATTACATAATACGATATGCGTACACGCTTATTTTTATGCATTTTCTTTCTAGTGGTGCCATGATAACTTGATGCATGTGAGATGTCGTTGGTATTCTCCCGTTTGGTATGTTCTTACAGGAAACCAACCCTCAGAAACAGTCAAACAAGCTTGCCTCGTGAGTGTGCATCACTTCTTGTATTCTATCGAAATCCCTAATCTTCTTGTTAGTACCAATTGGTCCGACATGTTTGAAACTACCCGATGATACCTTAGTCGCCGTGTGAGAGCACTTCAGTATTAAACCCTCTTTCCAAGAAGATCATCTAACGGTCAACACTAGCACTACTTCAGCATAATCAATCTTCCCGTTCAACGATCGTGCCTTCATCAACACACGCTTACGCAAACCAAATCCTCCCGCTCATTGATCCATGACTACATATATGTTTGCCCCAGTGAACAGCATGGCTACCCCCTCACTTTTTGTATTTTATTGAAATCCTAATATTCCTGTTTGTACCAATTGTTCCAACATGTTGGATCGTAGCCGATGATACCTTAATAGTCGTGTCACAACACTTCAGCATTAAACCCTCCGCCCACGCAGATCATCTAGTCGGACAACACTAACACTACTTCAGTATAAATCACTCTTCTCGCCCAACGATTGTGCCTTCGTCAATACACGCTTATGCAAACCAATTCTTCCCGCTCGTTGATCCATTGTTGCATCTATGTCAAACTCAGTGACCTGTCTGGCTATTCCCTCTCATTGTTTGTGGACCAAAGCATCTACTTCATGCGCCAACGAAGCCAATCTCCGCATCCACATATACTCCAACTCCAAACCTTGTCTGAAATTTCTGCCCGCGCTCAAGCTCGACTCTTGACCCCATCTCTCTCTCCTTGTGATTGTCCGCTCATGTCGTCTCCAACCAGCCATCCACATGCAGTCCAAATTTTGTTGACGGAACGGCCAATACTTTGCGTTATCCTTGTGGGATCCTACCTTCACCAACTCTTGTGTTCTTTTCCTCGTACCACTTGTATATTTATTCAGCCATTAGTACCATTATCAGCTAATCAGAAACACCAATGATTGCATTGCATCAAATGCTAATTTTGGTTGGGATATATGCAATTGTTTGGGCTCTATTTCTTTTTTATACAATTGATATTCTATTGTTGATTCAGCCTGATATTGGTTGTTGTTTGACTGATTCCGAACACTTTTATTTCTTTTTCAAAGCTGTCAGTTTGAGGTGAGATCAAATCATGCTTGCATAATTTTTCCTCTACCCAAACATATGCCGGACTTCATATAAATTAAAGTTTGATGGGAAATTGTTTTAATTTCTAATGTAAGGGAGTGCATGATATTACTCGTGCTATTTATTTACCTGCATTCCTAAACTGTTTATTACAATTTTAAATTTATTATTTCGCTTTTCAATCATTTTCATGGTTTAATCTCTAAGGATCTATTTGGTGTGCCGTTTTTGCTCCGATGAGTTTGGACAAAAACACCACAGTTATAGAATATATGTTTGGCATGACAGCGGTTACGACGGCCATCAAGAAAAAAACACTAGATTTGAACTTCAAAGTAAATGGAATTCCTTAGGCAAGATCAGACATTCACAAACGACGGCTCATAATCACCGCGTTTACGACCAGCACCACCATGTCTACAAACCCTAAATGTATTTAGCAAATTCTAATTTACGTCTTACAATTATTCAACCCAAGAGCTAAGGCGACTACAAAGCATAAATTTTGGTATCAGAATGCATCAGATTTGCACCCAAATTTTCTTTGTTTCCATTTAACCAAGCAACACAGCCAGTATCATCTAAAGCAACAATCTTTTTGCACATTCATATTGATCGGGATTGCCTCTGCAGATCTTTTTCACAGTTCATAAGCCCGAGTTTATGCGCCTCAAATTACTCCACATTTACCTCAAAATCAACAACATACAAATTCAAAACCTCCATGAATTAATCAAAATAAAAAAGCTTACCGTCGACGGGATTGCTGTAGTTGACGTAGGCGTAGCCGAGGGATCGCCCGGTGGTGATGTCTCTACAAACGCGGACGGAAACAACATGACCCACCTGGCTGAACAATTCGAACAGCTGCGAATCGCTGACGTTCACTTCCAGATCCCCCACGTAAAGCGACGTCGACGAGAACTGCGACGCACCGCCGCCGCCGTTCAGCGTCGCCGCGCCGGACCCTAATACAGGTCCCTGGTGCTGCATGTGGATTTGCGCCATCCTTTTTTCCTTACTTTTTTTCCTCGATTACAAAGAAATCTACACCAACTGCGTTGACAGCAAATTTTCTCACTTTTTTCTAACCTAAGATAGAAATATTTCTGGTTTTCGACGGAATTTTTATTGCTTTTTCTCAGACGGAGAAGAATGATAGATCTACGAAAATAAAAGAGAACAAAAATCGAAGGATGGTGGAGGAAGGCTTGGAAGGGCGGCCCCGAACGGCAGTGGCGCCGGCTCCAGACGTCGGCGTCAGAAATAATATATGCATTCATGGATGGAAACCCTAAACTGTAACTTTTCACCACCTGAGCCGATCATGCTCCCGCCTCCATCGGATCTCGCGGTTCCTGGCGATGGTGCACGTGGCAGTAGATTAGAAGCCCCAATGAGCTTTGGCGCTAAAATTTTGGAGTAAATTAAGGCTCTGTTTGACATTCCCGCGGGGTGCCGTTCTGTCCTGAACGAGCCGAAGAAAGGCTGTTTGGCGAGGTCCGGGCGAGAACGGCCGGCGTAAAGGGGTTCCAGCCCGGTGTTTTCACGCTGGTAGGCAGAGCACCAGTCGACCGTTCTAAACGGTCGTTTCCTCTCTCCTCACTGGCCTCCCGTCGGCCTGACATGTCAAACAGAGCCTAAGGTTTCATTTGTTTCGGCGGTGGCGGGTCGATCCGGCGGGTAGAAACGGAGTGTTCGAAACGAAGGGGGTAGGTGGCTGCTCCAAATTGAGCTTTTTGGGGCGTTTCTCAAGGTGAGCGGGTGGAAACAGAGCAACCGCCGCCGGAGGTTCATTTGTTTTCCCTCCTTCCGGAGGCGTTTGTCCAAAACGGAGCAGCGAAACGTCCAAACAAATAGAGCCTAACTATAAATTAATTATTAACTAGCATCTTCGCACGACCGGCGGACCGTGCTTGATGCTTTCGGTTGTCTTGGGGTGTTCACGGGCTTCGCCCGTTCGCACTCAAGGGTTCGTCAGTTTCTATTCGATTTTCTCGGGCGGCTTTCGGCCGCCACCACCGGAGCTCCGCTCCGCAAAAATTTATGATTTGTTCATTGTCACTATTGTCTCGAGTGTTTACGGGCTTTGCATGTTCGCACGCAAGAGTGATGTATCATGTTTTTGCGGACATGCTATTTGTTCCAAACAGTTGTTTTACAAAATTCAATTTGCATGTATCATTGTGATTTATCAGAAAGACAAAATTATAAGTACTTATTGCAACTCCAACTTGATGGTCTCAAAATTACAATCAACTGGTTTGATCAAAAATAAGGTGTTATGTTTGTACTTTGCAACGATCGATATGGACCTGCATGTAATTCAAGCAATTAGATTTTGAGGGGGCAAGAGGATTGTACATATGAAAATGTTATACTTACTATGGTTGTGGTTGGTAGTTTAGTTTTGCAAAGATTTCCTTGTACACCACATTTTTAGTATAAACACCCCCCACGACCTTGTATTGTTGTCCCCCTTCTAACCAAGATTTTAGTTTTTTGCTTAAAAACCCCGCGCGAGCAAGACACATATAATTGTCCATGACTGAAGACATTTTCTGAAAGGTAAATCCCTATATTTTCAATTGTTTGTCCTTATGATTTGTTTATGGTAAGAGCGAAGCAAAGACGGACAGGAAACTGTTTTTGAGTTAGCACAAATGGCATGTTTACATCCCCAGAAGTCTGTAAAGGTATGTGGGGTAAAAAGACTCTGAACACTGTGCTGTCTTGTTAGAATTTTTGCTTCAATGATGTTTCTTCCAAAACGACAACAAAGTAGTCTCGTACCATTGCAAAGTCCTATATTTGAATCAATATTTCTCAACAACATTATTGGTGATCCTACTTTCAATGTAAGATTGCGAGGCGGCAAACATCCAGGAGTCAGAGAGTTCAAGAACTCAGGTAGATATAAATTTTTAGTGTCATCAAGCACGGAGTCAAATGAGTAGTATGTTCTTCTATGGGGAAAAGAGCAAGGGTCACATCGTTCAACTTATGTCCATTCTCATTCAAAGGGGTTATAATTGCCCGACATTTCATGTACTCCACATTATCAAAATTGCATCTTGATATAGGTACATGTGTTCTTCCTGACCATTCATGTAAACTTGAAAGAATTCAGTCATCATAGTTCTAGAGTTACGGTCATTGGCCAATATCGACGTTATGTTTTCATCATTATGAAATAACACCTAATGCTTGTTTGGTAAGGGCAAGATGATATATATCCCTCGTCATAATGTTGAACAATAGACATTGCATATTGATATCGCTGATACATATCCCTTGGGCTCCCAATGTTAGTGGACGTCTTCGGGATGTGCTTTGCATTTTCTCACCGCGACAAAAAGGATAATGAATGAATTCTTCTGTAAAGTAGACACAACAATTACTTAGAATGAAATAAAAATTACTCATTGGAGAGTACTCATGGAACAAATCAAATTACTCATGGGAGTGTTCATGAACCAAATATTTGGTGATGGTGAGAACAAATCAAAATTACGTAGAATCAAATTACTCATGGGAGAGTACTCATGGAACATTCCGAATGAAAACTGCAGTACTTTAGTTAAGTTGATAATTAGGTTTCATTTGGTTTAGTGGTGGCGGTTCGATCCGGCGAGTGGAAACAGAGTGTTCGAATCGGAGGGGGAGGTGGCTGCTCCAAACAGAGCTTTTAGGGGCATTTCTCAAGGCGGGCGGGTGGAAACGGAGCAAACGCCGCCGTAGATTCATTTGTTTTCCCTCCTTCCGGCAGCGTTTGTCCAAAACGGAGCAGCGAAACGCCCAAACAAATAGAGTCTTACCTAGAATCGTTGCTTGTTAATGTTGGTTAATGTTGGTTGTGAGGATTGAGTCGATCCATGACGGAACTACAGTTCTGCATAACAACAAAATCTGCCCATGTAAACTTTAAGCAATGTTATTAAAACACAACAATAAAATATGCAACGTCATATTAAAATTACATCAAATCTTTACGGTCCGTTCGGTCCCCTGGAATTGGAATTGGGAATTGGAATTGGGGCAACAGAATTCCAATTCCAGTGTTCGGATGTTAAGAATTCCCTCGGAATTGGAATTGACACAATTCTATGGAATTCAATTTTGTATTATGACCAATTCTTAGAGGTAAAGACAGATATTTCATGAAATTCAATTTTTTATTATGGCCGTTGTTGCCAGATCTCATCGTCATCGCCCGATCTCGCCGCCGCCGCCCGATCTCGCCGCCGTCGCCCGATCTCGCTGCCCCAGCTCACTGTCGCCGCCCGATACTGCCACCACCGCCCAATCTCGCCGACGACGACCGATCTCACCGCCGCCGCCCGATCTCGCCGCCGCCCGATCTCGCCGCCGCCCGATCTCGCCGCCACCACCTGATATCGCCGCAGCCACCCAATCTTGCCGCCACTGTCTGATCTCGCTGCAACCGCCTGATCTCGCCGCCGCCACTGCCCTATCTCGTAGTCGTCGCCTGTTCACGCCCCCGATCTCGTCATCGTCGTCTGATCTCGTCTTCTTCGACCGATCTCGTCATCACTGCCCGATATCGCCGTTGTTGCCCGATCATAATTAATTGTTGATGCCCTACTTGATGTTGAGTTCTCTGGTGTTGTGTTTATTTTTTGGTCAACTTCTATATTTTCTTAGAGATTGTAAAGGAATAATTCCCTCCACAACTTGGTTTGTTACAATAACTTCGTCTCGAGTGACACAAGACTCCAACTTCAAATTGTCACGTCGTCCGATCCTACAGGCATAAGAAAAAAGAAATTCTAAATCAATTCCAATTTCAATTCTAGAATCCATCCTGCAGCCGAACAACTTGTTGGAACCGAAATCTCGGTCTCTTGTGGAGTTCACTCATGGGGAAGGGGTGATCGCGCGCCTACTTCGCTCCTGCAAGCAAAATAACAAAGGAAAACAAAGACAAGAACTGACCCAAGGGCTCGGCGGGGAGGACCCACCACACACCCGGAAGATCTGAGAGTGCTTCCCCTCCTTAGCCAAAGGCCGAGCTAAGGTACCCTCAGAAAGCACTTAAAAACTGGAGCAAAGAGGCACAGGAAGCATGCCTTCTGGGGTACCCCTTGGGTCATATTTATAGTTTTCAGGATAAGAACTGCCAATAACCAAACTGAACTGACCCGAGGTTACCAAAATGCCCTTGATTGGGTCTGCAACAGCCAAACTCCGTTGTTTTGAAGGGCTATGAGCAGACCAGCGGGGGCAAAACAGTAAAAAGTACCTCATAGATCTGGGCGAGCTGGGGAGCCTGGCCACCTCGGCAGATCCTGCTCGCCTGCTATTGTCGAGCTCTTGTGCGTGAGTGCGAGTTGGGACGACGAGCTCGCCTACCGGTCGGCCTTCCATTAGTCGACCTCAGCTCGACGAATCTTGGCTTAACTCGGTGAATGCCGAGCTCGCAGTCGATGAATGCCGAGCTCGGGTTCGGCTTCTCCCTACCGAGCTCGCTCACGATCTTCAGATTCCTCTGCTGGGCTTGTCCATTGCTTGGACGATCTGAACCGACCGGTCTGGTTCCTGGCGACCTCACTCGCCGGACACGGGGTTGTACATAATTCCGTACAAGCAAAATCCCAGCAACACTCTTTCGTTTCTTTTTTCACCGATCGAAGGGAATTGAAGAAGATCGTCGTTGGATTCATACATTGTCAAAGGGATTTCTGCAGAGATCGGAAAGGAGAGTCTCACACGTCATTTCTACATCTTGCACCGGCGCGGATCAGGAGGGAAGCTGCTAGATCCTGCGTCGATCTACCTCCTGTGCTCAAATCCGGCCGCCTCCGGTGCAGATCTGGGCGTCACTCCTCAAATCTGGCTGCTTCCAGTGCATCTCTGGCCGTTGTTTCCTCCAGCAGTCTCTCTTGTGCTATTCTCTGCTCCACAAAAGGAGCAGGTTGATCGCTCCCTTTTGCAGAAAGTCAGATCGAAATTTCGTCGGATTCTATCTAGTAAAAGCTTGCTTTGCTGATCCGGAAAACTCCAGATCTGGTGTTCCTCTTTTTTTATCACTGTTCTTCTCCTGTTCTTAAGGAGGAAGAGGGTGAAACTCTAATTTGTGAGATCTGGACAAGAGGTGCAAAGTCCGATCCAGATTTTTGGAGATCTAGACAACATCAAAAGGGAGGAGCAAGCCGTTTTATTCTTCCAGAACTTAAGGAATAGGGAATATCTGTTTAGAGTTCCATTGCTTGGATCTCTGGTCTGGAGGAAGAGGGAGGATTTATCGTCTCGGAGGAGGAACAAATTTTAGGATTGAATCTGAAGATTTTCTGATGTCTTCACACGACTTAGGTGAGTTCGTTCTAGAATTCTAATTTTTGTTTGAATCTAAAAATATGTCGAAGAAAAGCGCGCTCGACACCGTAAACCTGCAATCATTCGACGTCTCTGATTTCTTTAGTTGAAAAATACAAGTACAACTATGAATGAAGGAATGCGAGTTTTTTTTATACTGTTCAGAGCGATTTTGCTTCTACCGTCGAGGACGTAGACGAGTACCAGTGGAACAATGATGAGGATTTCTGCAGGGATTACCTGTTGAATTCCCTGAATCCTCGTCTCGCGTTGACCTACGACACTTATAAGACTGCAAAATAGATATGAGATCGACTGAACGCGAATTTACAAAAGGAGGAAACACTGTCAAAGTCGCACATCGGAGAGACGTTCTTCAACTTCAGATTCAAAGTTAACGTGTCTATCACTTCTCAACTCTTAGAGCTGGTCGACCTGCGTCGGAAGCTGGATGATGATCATTCGAAGATGGACGACAACCTCTTTCTGTACATAATTCGGAGTAAGCTGCCTTCTGAGTGGCTCTTTTTCAAGACCGAGATGCACAAACTGAAAGAGAAGATCAGTTTAGATGAACTCAAAAGGTTCATCCATATTGAGGACCAAAATATTGCTGGAAAAAGCTTGGAGCAGGTTGCGCAATCCTCACAGGCTGTCAACTTCGTTTCACGTCCTAGTAAGGCTTCTTGGAAGCCCCCGACACCTAAGGGTGATACCCCCGTACCGTTGGTGGTCAAAAAGCCTTCTCTCAAAAGGAAGAAGAGCAAGTGCCACAACTGTGGTAAATGGGGTCACTGGGGCGCTGAATGCAGGAGTCCGAAGAAACAAAAGGAGGAAGCCCCACAAAATATGATGAACATGGTTGTCGGCAACTCTGATCCCAAGTCCTTCGTGGCTATGGTTGGGAGTAGTCGCCAAAGTACGTCGTCTGAGTGGTGGCTGGATAGTGGTGCTACCTGTCAAGACACAAATGACAGAGGCCTTCTTTCAAATGTCACAATGGTCAAGGGTAGAGTTGAAAGCTACAATGAAGGAGAGACAGATGTTACTCATACTAGGACTACAGATCTAGTCCTCTCTTCAGGTAAAACTTTAATTTTACAGAATGTTAAAGTAGTTCCTAACTTAACTAAGAATTTGATTTCTATGAGTTTGCTTGATAACGCTGGAATGTCTTTTACAACCATAAACGATAGAATAATGTTAACTATTAATTCTCACTATTTTGGTTGCGCTTACCTGATCAATGGTATGTATAGACTCAGCCTATATAACGAGTGCATAAATCAAGTGAGTTCAACTCTGATTGATCTGAAGCTATTACACAATAAACATGGACATAGTCACTATAAGAAAATGCGAGATCTAGCTAGGAGTCAAAACATCTCATTAGATCTTTCTATTCAATTTGATAAGTGTGAGGTTTGTGCCCAGACTAAGATCACTAGAAACCCTTACAAGACAGTTTCTAGGAGCACACAACTTCTGGAGTTGATACATTCCGACCTCTGTGATTTTCATAGTCATGCCACTAGAGGGGGAAGGAAATATATAATTACTTTTATCGACGATTTTTCCAAATATTGTCATGTTTATTATTTGAAATTAAAAGATGAGACCTTTAAGATCTTCAAATCTCTGGCAGAAAATCAATTAAATCTAAAGATTAAAAGACTTAGAAGTGATCGAGTAGAAGAGTACACTACAACTAGGTTTAACGACTTTTGTGCCTCTGAGGGTATAATCCTAGAAACCATGACTCCTTACTTATCCCAGCCGAATGGTATTGCTCAGTGTAAGAATAGAACTTTAATAGAAATGTTAAATTTTATGCTCCTCACAACTGGCATGCCTAATTCATTTTGGGGGGAAGCAGTCCTAATTGTCAATCACATTCTAAATAGAGTGTCTCACTCAAAGCTCAACTCTACTCCGTTTGAGTTGTGTCATGACCATCCTTATAGATATGACACTCTAAAGACTTGAGGTTATATTGCTTATGTAAGAATACAAGATCTTAAGAAACCTAAGATGGGACCTAAGACAACGACCTGCGTTTATCTAGGTAGTGCAGAAGATAGTGCAACTGACATATTTATAGATCTATCCACTAATACTGTGATAGAGTCTAGAGATGTTATTTTCTTTGAACATAAATTTATCAAAGATCATGGCTTGACCGACTCTAGTTCTATTGACATGATTTCAGAATCTACTATAGAACCTGAAGCTGGCCCCTCTAACACTGCTCCCCTACCTTTAGAGGTGGAACCTGTTCCTCTTAGAGTATCTACTAGAGATAAAATCCCTAAGAATTTTGGTGAGAATTTTGTCACCTACCACTTAGAGGATGATCCATTTTCCTATCAAGAAACAATGAGATCCAAAAATGCGTTAATATGGGCATAAGCCATCGATGATGAGATGAACTCGCTGCTATAAAATAACACTTGACATCTAGTTGACCTGCCAAAAGGAGCTAAAGTCCTAGGATGCAAGTGGGTACTGAATAAGAAATTGCACAGTGATGAGTCTAGAGCCAAATATAAAACATGTCTAATAGCTAAGGGCTATAAGCAACTATTGGTTCTACCATGGTGATCTGAAAGTGATCAAGCATGTAGCCTCACTACCAACGTAGTATGAGCCTATGGGATCGCACATAAGAGTTTTGGAGAAGTCATATAGGTTTGTGTTGGCCTTGATCATATGTTACGCTCAGAACTCCGGCCGTTGTCGTTCGTTGGAATCAATCAGAGCACCTAGGTTGAGTATCGACCCAATCCCGCAAAAGTATAAATTTATTTATTGCAGATTACTTCTTGATTAATGATCATCGCAAGATCTACAAACTTGCTTTTGGATGATCCTTGTTTCTCTTATTTCCGCTACGCACACAAATGTTGTGCTACCCCAGTTAAAACCCAACAGTGGTATCAGAGGGAGGTTATGCGACGATCATTGTTTCAGAAGTTTCCAAATCCATGACATATAGATTTGGAGATTTTAGAAATGTTCTAAAATGCCTAAGTCTATTTTTGGAATCCCACCAAGAATGCATGTGATATCCTTGTTGCTACTCCTCAACAGTAATCGTCACTCTTAATGGTTTGTAAAACCAAGTATGTGGTAGATTTTGGAATCTCACACATAAAGTGGTGAGCTTATCTACTGTGTAAGTGGAGTTTGTGTTGCGCATGTCCAGTGCATGTAAGTCTGAAAATTTAGAAGTGTTCTAGATGTTCAAATTTAACTCAGTTCATCAAGTGTTGATGATATTTCTTGTGCACATCTAGGATGCATTTGGATTGTGTGTGTTATTAAATGTTTGTGGAAGTGCACATTGGTTAACTGTGAACCATGATTAAAAAGTTAATCGAATATTAAAATCCCTTAAGCAATATTAAGTATTCGGATGCCTTCTGATGCATGACACTCTTCCTGCCTTGATTGATGAAGTGTGGGTTTGCCAAAGCAAGGTGCATTAATCTATCTTGGTAATGGTGCGAGCAGATAATTGTGATATTCCACTGTCGACACCGGGTCAAGATTAACTGGATGACCTCAAAGGTTGAGTGCCTAGAGGCATAAGGTTTGTAACACCTCCATCCGTCACATGAAATATAATAGAGGGTCCGGCTTGTTAAATTTTCTCAACGTGGTCAGCAAGATAGCCCAAACGCCAAATTAATATCTTCGGAACTACCCAGTTCGCACGTTGAACCAGCGGAAACCAAGGACTAGAGGTACAGAGGTAAAGCACAACAAACAATGGAAGCACAAGCAGGTCTATTATTCATTCACTTCTTTACAATGCGAGGCATACATAGCGAGACATGATTTCGCTAGTATAACAGCTGAAAAAACAGAAGCACCAAAAACAAGTCGGGCGGACAGAACCCGAGTCCGCCGAGACCGCGAGGTCGCAGAGGTCGCCGAAGCCGCCCGAACTATGCTGCAATCCGCCGAATACCACGGAGTCCGCCGAAGCCGCGAGGCCGCGCGGACACACCGTTATTCGCCTTCTGCTGAACTTGAACTGAGGAACACCCCTACCCGCCTGAAGCCGGCGGACAGGTTATTGAAGCTGGCAAAGTTGAAACAGAACTGACAAGCCGCAGAGCGACCTCCTGCTGAGTCCGCAGAGACCGCACACTTCCAAGCACTTGACCGAAGTCACAGCCAAACTCCTGGCTCCTTGAAGTTATCCGCGCGACCTGCACACAGCAAACCGTCAGCCTGAAACAATCCGTGCGGACTGGCAAACACAGACCGCAGCACTTCGCACACCCCAACTTACTGTTCACTCAAGTTACTGTAGATGTGCCAGGGGGGTCCTATTTATAGGCCGGGTGAGGAGTGTGGTCACCGCCCAAGAGATAGCGACACCGCCCCAGCCCGCGCGAATACAAACCACCGTCCGCTGAGTCTGCGAGGACTTAGCCGGTCACCAAGGAAAACCGCCAGGAGCAAGGCAACCAATGACGAACCCTCTCCAGTCCGCCTAAGCTAAGCGGACAAGGCATCAGCCCGCAAAGCTCCAACCGCTTCAGGACAGCAAACCCCCTTCAATGGCTGTCCGCACCAACCCGAGGCAGTCCGCAAGACACACACCTCAATCCGCCACAAATCCACGACCAAAGGCAGCTAAAGACAGACCGCCCGGTCACAGCGGACTCGGCGGATACGGCGGACACACTGAACTTGGCACCAAGTGTGACCAAGCCCAAAACCATAAGGGGCTAATGCGAGCTTGGCGGACGCAAAACTTCAGTCCGCCAAAACACCACAGCGCAGACCGCCACAGTCCGCGAGCTCCTCGCACTCCTGCCCTAACACAGCGATCAATCCTGGACTCCAAAACCAGGCCGCCACAACGATCTCCACAGCAACTCCCTGCTGTGCCACCAGAGCTCGACAAGGCCTCAGCCAAGCTCTAAGCTTAGTCCGCAACAGCCAATACCGCAGACACATCAGTCCGCAAGCTTCCCGCGGACAAGAACCAACCCGCCTTTCAGCACAAGCTTGCACCCGCGACCACTGAGCAAAGCATCAGTCCGCAAGCCTCTCTATCCGCAGATACCAGGCCGCACCAAACCGCGGACTCCATGCAACAACCCGCTCAGAACACAGTCGGCTTCCACCAGACTTTTCACCAGGCCGCAAACCTCAGTCCGCCCAGTCCGCCCAGTCCGCCAAGGCTGTCCGCCACAGGCCGCGCGACCTGTCCCGTCACCCACTTCCACTTCACAAATTTCAACACTCCCCCTTGAAGTGAGAAGTGGTGACCAAGCCCAGCAAGCTGCGCAAGCGTTCAAAGGGCCCCTTCGACAGTGGCTTCGTGAAGATGTCAGCAAGATTATCTTCACTCCGAACATGCCCGACCAGCAGAGACCCCTCCAACACCTTCTCTCTGATGAAGTGGTGATCAATCTCTATATGCTTGGTCCTGGCGTGACACACTGGATTATTTACCAGTTTGAGAGCACTCTCATTGTCACCCCGGAGTAAAGTAGGCCCTTGCACTTCTTCATGAACATCCTCTATAAGCCTCCTCAACCAAACGGCTTCCCGAGCAGCCAAGGCCGAAGCCTTATACTCCGCCTCCGTGGTTGAAACCGACACTGAGTCCTGCTTCTTGCTACACCATGAGATGCTAGCTGAACCGCAAGTGAACACATAACCTGAAGTAGACCTTCGATCATCCGAATCACCGCCATAGTCAGCATCCGTGTACCCGAGCAACGCAACCTCCGCGTCCCTTCTATAGAGGAGTCCCATGTCATAAGAAGCCTTGACACACTTCAGAATTCCCTTCGCCGCCACTAGATGAGATTGCCTTGGTTCAGCCATATACCGACTTACTCGGCCAACAGCATAAGCGATATCCGGCCTTGTAATCGTCAGGTAAATCAAGCTCCCAACAAGAGCCCTGAACATCAAGGGATCAAGAAGAACCCTTCCCTCATCCCGTCGAAGCTTCAGCCCAGATTCCAGTGGAGTAGAGCACTTCTTCCCTTCGCCCATGCCAAACCGCTTCACAATGCGATCAGCATACCCTTTCTGGCTAATGAGAACCCCGCACTCCTTCCTCTCCACTTCCAGACTGTTGAAGTTGGTGACCGGGCGGTCTGGCGGTTTGTCTTGGCGGGTTGAAGACCGCACGGTCTGGCGGTTTGTCTCAGCCGGCTTGGAGGCCGGGCGGTCTGGCGGTCTACTCTGGCGGTCTCTCTTCCTCTCTGGTGGTAGCCGTGCGGTTAGCCCTGCTATCTAACCGCGCGGCTTGTGCGGTTTGTTTTGTATAGTCCGCTTAGTCCTGTAAATTTTAGTCCCACATCTCTTATTTGTATTCTCTCATCTCTCCTCCATTCTATATAAAGGAGGGCATACCATTGTAATAGATACCTTTTTTGGATAATAAAGTTTCAATTATTCAAAAGCATATCCGCTTGTTCTCTACCTTTCGCTTCTTTTCGCTACTTTCTAACATGGTATCAGAGGGCACGGTCTTTTCCTCCTGATTCGGTGCGCTCTCTGCTTCTAGCGGCTTGTTTTCCGCTATCCGCGACCTCTTTCGCGACTTGCCTTCTCTTCTGTTCGCCGCCCTGTTCGAGCGGCTTGTTTCTGTCCGCTGCCCTGTTCGCGCGGCTTGCTTCTTGTTCTCTTCTCCTGGTGCCTTTTCGCAGCGACCTGTTTCCTTGTCGCCGCGTTCCTTGCTCTTTCTTGCATCTCCGAGTCTTTGCGGCTTGTGTCTACCCGCTGCGGACTTCTTCTCCCTGTCCGCTTCTGCTTTCCCCATATCCGCTTGCCCCTATACTCGCGGTTTGCTGCTGTGATCTGCCTGACCGTGCGGGTTGTTCCTTTCTCACCCGCATCTTGGTCGCGGTCACCTGCCCTTCTCCTCTCTTCTGTTCGCTCGGCCTTTTCAGTCCGCGCGACCTCTTCCCCGATGTGCCTTTGACCTCTTGCTAGCCGCTGCTGTTCGCGCTACTTGATTATTCCCCTCTACCCGTTCCTGCTTGCTAGTCGCGCCGGCCTCATCTTTTGCCGTGCGACCTGTTCTCCTCTGTTCGCCCGACTTTTTCAAGCCGTGCGACTTCTTTCTCTCTGCTTCTTGGTAGCGACCTTCCTAGCCGCCCGACCTGTTGCTGTTCGCCCGGCTTGGTGCTCTTTTCTCTTCTTGCGGCTTGTTCTTATCGTCGCGGCCTGCTCCTCTCTTGCCTCCATGGCTTTTCCCTCCTCAGGCCTGTCCGCCTCCGTGGTCACCTCTTCTGGTAGTGCTCATGTTGTTACTCACGGCAGATGGCTCATCGATTCTGGTGCAACCAATCATATGACAGGAAATCCTCAATATTTCTCTCTTCTTGACACACATGCTCGGTTGCCCCCGATCATTGTTGCTGATGGATCTCCCTCCCCGGTCCATGGGATGGGCATGGTTCAAGTCACTCCCTCTCTCTGCCTGGCTGATACCTTCTATGTGCCCAAGTTTCCGTGCAACTTATTATCGGTTACTTCTTTATGCAAACAACTACGGTGTTCTGTCATATTCACCCCTAGCTCTTGTACTTTTCAAGATCCGGATTCCCAACGGACGATTGCTACCGGGACTGAGAGTGGTGGCCTCTACTTCCTCGACAACGTTTCTGCTTTCTACGCCTTCTCCTCCTCCTCTACAGATCTTCTCCAATGGCATCTTCGCCTTGGACATGCTCCTCCCCGAATTCTCCGCCAGCTCTTCCCGCACCTCCCTCCTCATCATCCTCCACTAAACTGTGATGCATGTCAACTTGGCAAACATCACCGCTCATCCTTCCCCCCAACGCAAAGTCGAGGCTCTTCCCGTCCGTTCGACCTCGTTCACTCTGACATATGGGGACCCGCTCCTAACCTCACCATCGGTCGGGGTAGTTCCTATTTTGTCACCTTCATTGATGATTTCTCTCGCTGTACGTGGGTATATCTTCTCAAAGATCGCTCCGAGCTGTTCTCTGTTTGGACCTCCTTTTATTCTATGGTTAAGACTCAGTTTGATACGTCTATTAAACTCCTTCGTTCTGACAATGCTAAGGAGTATCTTAGCCACGACTTCTCCTCCTTTTGTCTTCACCATGGTGTTATTCGTCAAACAAGTTGTGTCTACACCTCCCAACAAAATGGGGTGGCGGAACGCAAAAACCGTCACCTCCTTGATGTTGCTCGCACTATGATGACTCACATGCATGTTCCTCGCTCCTATTGGGGATATGTTGTCCTCCTCTCCTGCTATCTCATCAATCGCCTTCCCTCCACAGTTCTCCACGGTGCTACCCCCTTCTTCATTCTTTATCCAGACAAGGATCCCTTTCCTCTTCCTCTACACATCTTTGGGTGCACCGCTTTTGTGCACTCTCCCGCTGCCACCCGTGACAAACTCTCACCACGTGCCACCAAATGTGTCTTTCCGGGCTACTCTCCCACTCAGAAAGGATATTGCTGCTTTGACCCTGTTACCCGCAAGCAATTTGTCTCTGCGGATGTCACCTTCTTTGCCAATGCCTCTTACTTCTCTCCCGCTTCCTCTTCTGCCCCTCCTACTCCTACTTCTCATACCAACCCATCCCTTCCCTCTGCTCCCACTACTGTTCCGCCCGCTCCACCCACTCCACCGTCTTCCCCATCCTCCTCCTCTCCACCCTCTACTCCGCTTTCTCCCTCCACTCCGCTGCCATCTCTCTCTACTCCCGGGCCAGCTCTCTCCACCACGGATACGCCGGATACTGAGGCACCTGCTGACCTGGATCTCCCGATTGCTCTTCGCAAAGGGGTTCGGGCCTGTACCCAACACCCACTTGCTGCAGTTGTTTCCTATGATCGTCTTACCCCTGCTCGCCGAGCTTTTGCACTGGCTATCTCGGCCACTGCCACCCCTCGTTCCTACCAGGAGGCCCTTACTATTCCTCATTGGAAAGTTGCCATGGATGAGGAGATTGCTACTCTCACTGAACGGGGTACCTGGACCCTTGTTCCTCCTCCCTTCGGCACAGATGTTGTTGGCTGTCGCTGGGTCTTCGTGGTGAAGTTTCTACCGGATGGCAGTGTGGATCGTTATAAGGCTCGCCTGGTTGCCAAGGGTTTTACCCAAACTTATGGGATTGATTACTTTGACACTTTCTCTCTCGTGGCTCGTCTCAGCACTATTCGGGTTCTTCTCTCTGTGGCTGTCAACAGGGATTGGCCCATCTCGCAGCTAGATGTTAAGAATGTCTTCCTCTATGATGATCTGCATGAGGATGTTTACATGGAGCAACCTCCTGGGTATGTTGCTCAGGGGGAGACACGGGTATGCCGGCTAAAGAAGGCTATCTATGGCCTCAAACAGAGTCCTCGTGCCTGGTTTGACAAGTTCAGTGACATTGTTGCGGCCATTGGTTTTACAAGAAGCTCAGCAGATCACTCCTTGTTTGTTCGGAAAACCGCCTCTGGTCTTGTTGTTCTTGCGGTTTATGTTGATGACATTCTTCTTACTGGCGATGACCAGGAAGGGATATTGATGACCAAGAAACACCTTCGTCAACATCTGGTCACAAAGGATATGGGCTCCCCGAAATACTTTCTGGGAATTGAAATCTCTAGAAAGCCCAACTCCATGGTCCTTTCACAACGGAAGTATGCTCTTGATCTTTTAAAGGAGGCAGGACTGACTGGTGCTAAACCTGCACGTTGTCCTATGGCTGTTGGAGAAGACAAAACTTGGACAGATGACTCACCTCTTCTCTCCGATCCTACGAGATACCGGCATCTGGTGGGCAAGCTCATATATCTCACGGTAACCAGACCCGACATCTCTTATGCTGTTGGCAAGGTGAGCCAGTTCATGCAAGCTCCGAGGGAGTGTCATCTACAATCTGCTCTGAGGATATTAGAGTATATTAAAGCTGCTCCAGGGAAAGGACTCTTATTTCAGAAAAATGGTCACCTTAGGGTTGAAGCGTACTCTGATTCAAGCTATGCGGATGACAAAGGGGACCGCAAATCGACTTCAGGTTTCTGCACATTTGTTGGAGGCAATCTTGTGAGTTGGAAGAGCAAGAAACAGTCTGTCGTTTCCAGGTCCAGTGCAGAGGTGGAATATCGCAGCATGGCATCGACTACATGTGAGTTGAAGTGGTTGCGGGCTCTCATGCTTGACTTAGGAGAGGTTTACAACTATCCTCTTCCTATGTTCTGTGACAATAAGGCCGCGATACACATTTCCAAAAATCCGGTCTTTCATGAGAGAACAAAACACATAGAAGTCGACTGTCATTTTATTCGGGAAGAAATATTGAAGAAACAGATTTGCACTCCTTTTGTTACTTCCGACAACGAGTTGGCAGATGTCTTCACCAAGCCGGTGTCCGCTTCCTTTTTCCACATCTGCGACAAGCTGGGCATGATCGATATATATGCTCCAGCTTGAGGGGGAGTGTTGAAGTTGGTGACCGGGCGGTCTGGCGGTTTGTCTTGGCGGGTTGAAGACCGCGCGGTCTGGCGGTTTGTCTCAGCCGGCTTGGAGGCCGGGCGGTCTGGCGGTCTACTCTGGCGGTCTCTCTTCCTCTCTGGTGGTAGCCGTGCGGTTAGCCCTGCTATCTAACCGCGCGGCTTGTGCGGTTTGTTTTGTATAGTCCGCTTAGTCCTGTAAATTTTAGTCCCACATCTCTTATTTGTATTCTCTCATCTCTCCTCCATTCTATATAAAGGAGGGCATACCATTGTAATAGATACCTTTTTTGGATAATAAAGTTTCAATTATTCAAAAGCATATCCGCTTGTTCTCTACCTTTCGCTTCTTTTCGCTACTTTCTAACACAGATCAAGAAAGTGATGCAACTCTCCCAAGTCTTTCATCTCGAAACGTATAGCAAGCTCTGCCCTGAGCCTTGCTACTTCCTCCTCCGAGTTCCCTGTGATGATCATGTCATCCACATACAGCAGGACCAAGACTCTTAGCTCTCCCTTCTTCTTGACGAACAAGCTTGAATCTGAGTTGGAAGCCAGGTATCCACAGAATTGCAAGTACTCTGCAATCTTCCCATACCACGCTCGAGGAGCTTGCTTCAACCCATAGAGAGCCTTCCTGAGTTTGTAGACATAGTCCGGATGCTTCTCAGAGACAAAACCAAGCGGCTGATCCATATAGATGTCATTGTCAATCTCTCTGTAAAGAAAGGCATTCTTCACATCGAGTTGCCACAACCTCCATCCCTTGCTAGCAGCCAAGGCGATCACCACTCTTACAGAAGTCATCTTCGCAACTGGACTGAATGTCTCCTCATAGTCTTCTCCATACTACTGTGAGAATCCTCTAGCAACCAGGCGAGCCTTGAACCGATCAATGCTCCCATCGGCCTTCTTCTTCAACTTATACACCCACTTGCAAGTAACCGGAGTAACGCCATCAACCTTGGGCACAAGGTCCCAGATTTCATTCTTCTTCAGAGCATCAATCTCTTCCTTCATGGCATCATCCCACTCCTTCACTCCAGTGGCCTCGTTGAAGTTTGCAGGCTCTCGCTCATCTAGAGGACCTGCAAAGAAGCAGGAGACAAAGCTCACTGCATTCCCATCACAGTACCGAGCCGGTGGCTTAACCACCCTCTTCGATCTCCGAAGACACGGCTCCTTGCTCACGGCTTCCGTTGCTTCTTCAGGCTCCACTCCTACCTGGGGCAAGCATTGAGCAGTGCTCCCCCTGCTTCCTGAGCCAGAAGGCTCAGCCTCGGAGTTTGAAGCAACAGGAGCTGCTGGTGAAACAGCAAGCTCCTCTTCCAAGCCTTCAGCAGCCTCCACCGGTGCTTCATCATCCTTGCTACTTCCGGTTAGCTCCACTGAGCCACCTCCATATGACGTCAGCTCGTCGAAGACAACGTCTCTTGACACCACGAACTTCTTCGTCACAGGGTCCATGCACTTCCATCCCTTCTTCCGCTCATCATAGCCAACAAAGACAAGTTTCCTTGCCTTCGCATCCAGCTTTGTCTGTGAAGCATCCGGGACATGCACGTAGCAAGTTGAACCGAACACCCTAAGGTGTTCAACACTCGGCTTCTCCTTCAGCAACAACTCAATAGGAGTCTTCATGTTGATAGGGCTGAGTGGCATCCGGTTGATAACATAAGCAGCACAAGACATTCCCTCCGCCCAAAAGGACCTTGGGATATCTTTCGCATGCAGCCAGCATTTGCAGGTTTCCGTCAGATGACGGATCTTCCGCTCCGCTACCCCATTTTGTTGTGGAGTGTGAGCACAAGTAAGCTCCCGTTGGATCCCGTGCTTCCTGCAGAAGTTAGAAAACTCGGAAGAGACAAACTCCCCCCCGTTATCAGTTCTAAACTTCTTAATCCGCAAGCCAAGTCGGCCTTCTACCAACTCCTTGAACTCCACGAACAAACGGAAGGCTTCCGACTTCTCCTTTAAGAAGTACACTCAAGTATACCTTGAGTAGTCATCAACCAAGACAAGCATGTATTTGCTTTCACCAAGGCTGGCAGTAACAGTCGGTCCAATCAGGTCGCCATGAATACACTCCAATGGTTTCTTGCTCCTTGTTTGTGATTTATCAAACGGAAGGCGATGTGCCTTACCGTATTGACAGCCCGCACAAACATGCCCATCACCAAAGGAGGACAACTTCGGCAACCCCCTCACCAAACTTCTACTCGCCATTGCCTTTAGCTTGTCCATGCCAACATGGCCCAGCCTCTCATGCTAGATAGCCGCACTATCATTGGCCCTCATTCTATCAACATAAGCACTGGTGGAAAGAACATACAAGCTCTTCACCTTTCTCCCAACATGAGCAACATCAGCCTTCACCGCTGATACGTTGCGAAGGAACCTCACGTCTGTTGGCCCAAACAGAACGTGATACCCATCGTCCACCGCATTGGTCACCGAGAAGAGGTTCTTCTTCATGCCCGGTACGTGATACACACTCCTTAACGTAAGTGGCCCCTGATCACTACCCAATGACACGACCCCCTCTTTCTCTACTGCATAAACAGTATTATCAGCAGTGATAATAGCTTCATTACCTGAGTAAGCCTGCATGGAGGTAAACATCGATTTGTCTCCGGTGAGGTGATGACCACACCCGGAGTCCACGATCCACTCGCCGTTGAAGTCCTCAGCAGACAAGGCCCGGACACAAGTGCCCGTCAAGAAAGCTCCGCCCCATTCTGCTTCTTCACTTCTCGAACAAGCTTCCTCCTTTCCCGCAGCATGCCCAGGCTGCAGTTTGACCTTGCAGTCCCGCTTGAAGTGCCCACGCTGATGACACCGGTAACACTTCAGATTCTTCTTCCAGTCCTTAGGAGCATTGCTCCTCTCCGGCGGATATGAAGTTGAAGTCTCCTTCTCAACAGCGGCCTGCACCTTCTTCTTCTTCCCTTCCCATCCTTTCTTCTTTCTTGAGAAGAGAGCTTCGCTTCCTTCCTGATTCAGGTTCACTCCAGCCATCTGCCTTGCTAAGCTCTCCTGCGAGGCAAGCAGATTCTCCAGCTCCAGCAACGACGGCTGAGTAGCCCACCCTTGAATAGATGTGACAAAGGCCACATACTCCTTCCGCAAGCCGCGGATAATGTGCCTTTTCATCTTTGCCTCAGAGATAGGCTCATCAGGATCCATTGCCGACAGCTCAGCACACAATCTCTTCATCTTTAAGAAGTACTTGGAGATGGAAAGGTCTCCCTGAGTTGCCCTGGCCAACTCATTCTCCAGGAACTGAAGCCGCGCCACATTCTTCCTATTGAACAACTCATCAATGGTTGTCCAAATATCAGCAGCCGACTCACATCCAATGATGTGATCAAACAGTTCCGGAGACACAGCTCTCTTCAGAACGAACTCCGCCTTAGCATTTGTTCTTCTCCAGAGCCTCACCTGCTCAGCAGTACCAAAAGCAGCAGTGACTTCCTGCCTGTCGTCTCCACCAACAACATCCCACAGCTCCTCGCCAAGAAGATAACTCTTCATGCACGACTTCCACTTCTTAAAGTTAGTCGGCGTTAAGAGTTCAATGCCCAGACCTCTTGCTAAGCTCCCTTCCATTGCAACACCTGTTGGCAACCTTCCAGCAGCTCCGAGCAACAACACAGGTTGATCACCACTCAATCACAGAGTAACAACACTGGCTGACTTCCGCTCACTCAACTGAACCTCAGTAACCTCAGAAACCTCCCTCTGATACCATGTTAAATTTTCTCAACGTGGTCAGCAAGATAGCCCAAACACCAAATTAATATCTTCGGAACTACCCAGTTCACACGTTGAACCAGCGGAAACCAAGGACTAGAGGTACAGAGGTAAAGCACAACAAACAATGGAAGCACAAGCAGGTCTATTATTCATTCACTTCTTTACAGTGCGAGGCATACATAGCGAGACATGATTTCGCTAGTATAACAGCTGAAAAAACAGAAGCACCAAAAACAAGTCGGGCGGACAGAACCCGAGTCCGCCGAGACCGCGAGGTCGCAGAGGTCGCCGAAGCCGCCCGAACTATGCTGCAATCCGCCGAATACCACGGAGTCCGCCGAAGCCGCGAGGCCGCGCGGACACACCGTTATTCGCCTTTTGCTGAACTTGAACTGAGGAACACCCCTACCCGCCTGAAGCCGGCGGACAGGTTATTGAAGCTGACAAAGTTGAAACAGAACTGACAAGCCGCAGAGCGACCTCCTGCTGAGTCCGCAGAGACCGCACACTTCCAAGCACTTGACCGAAGTCACAGCCAAACTCCTGGCTCCTTGAAGTTATCCGCGCGACCTGCACACAGCAAACCGTCAGCCTGAAACAATCCGTGCGGACTGGCAAACACAGACCGCAGCACTTCGCACACCCCAACTTACTGTTCACTCAAGTTACTGTAGATGTGCCAAGGGGGTCCTATTTATAGGCCGGGTGAGGAGTGTGGTCACCGCCCAAGAGATAGCAACACCGCCCCAGCCCGCGCGAATACAAACCACCGTCCGCTGAGTCCGCGAGGACTTAGCCGGTCACCAAGGAAAACCGCCAGGAGCAAGGAAACCAATGACGAACCCTCTCCAGTCCGCCTAAGCTAAGCGGACAAGGCATCAACCCGCAAATCTCCAACCGCTTCAGGACAGCAAACCCCCTTCAATGGCTGTCCGCACCAACCCGAGGCAGTCCGCAAGATACACACCTCAATCCGCCACAAATCCACGACCAAAGGCAGCTAAAGACAGACCGCCCGGTCACAGCGGACTCGGCGGATACGACGAACACACTGAACTTGGCACCAAGTGTGACCAAGCTCAAAACCATAAGGGGCTATTGCGAGCTTGGCGGACGCAAAACTTCAGTCCGCCAAAACACCACAGCGCAGACCGCCACAGTCCGCGAGCTCCTCGCACTCCTGCCCTAACACAGCGATCAATCCTGGACTCCAAAACCAGGCCGCCACAACGATCTCCACAGCAACTCCCTGCTGTGCCACCAGAGCTCGACAAGGCCTCAGCCAAGCTCTAAGCTTAGTCCGCAACAGCCAATACCGCGGACACATCAGTCCGCAAGCTTCCCGCGGACAAGAGCCAACCCGCCTTTCAGCACAAGCTTGCACCCGCGACCACTGAGCAAAGCATCAGTCCGCAAGCCTCTCTATCCGCAGATACCAGGCCGCACCAAACCGCGGACTCCATGCAACAACTCGCTCAGAACACAGCCGACTTCCACCAGACTTTTCACCAGGCCGCAAACCTCAGTCCGCCCAGTCCGCCCAGTCCGCCAAGGCTGTCCGCCACAGGCCGCGCGGCCTGTCCCGTCACCCACTTCCACTTCACAAATTTCAACACGGCTGGGGCCCCACACCATATTCCACAAATAGGCGGCAGGGTTACAGGTTAATATCAAAGACTAGTTCATGCATCCTAACTCAGAGCATTCTAGCGGAAGCTTTAGGACTTATTACTAAACTCATCAACCATGAAATTCCACTATATATAAACAACCACATTTATATATACAAAATACAAAAAAAGTTTGGTCTTAAGGCCTTACGGTTATATTTTACCAGTATGAATTACAAACATCGGTACGTAGGTCGGCCACACATGAAAAGAAGTAAAATTTCTTCACTCGGCCTTCAAGGGCCATCATAGCAGCAGTAAGGGCTTCAGTGTAACACCCCAAATTTGAGGAACTCAGAGCAATTCGACGAAATTTTAGGATCGTCGAAGGCCGTTCGACGAACGTCGAGCTCTGGCCATTTGTCGAGCTCTGGCTGCTCGACGAATGGCGAGTTCTGGCTGTTTGACGAACGTCGAGCTCTAGGTCGTTCGTCAAGCTCTGGCCATTCGACGAACGACGAGTTCTGGCCGTTCGACGAACGTCGAGCTCTGGGCCGTTCGTCGAGCTCAGGTTGTTCGACGAACGCAGAGCGGTTCGACGAAAGTCAAAGGTTGATGTGCGGAGCCGTTCGACGAAAGTCAAAGGCTGAGGGTAGAGCCGTTCGACGAAAGTTGAAGGCTGATGTGTGGGTCATTCGACTAAAGTCGAAGGTTGAAATGTGGAGTTTCGTAATTTGAATTCCTAACCATCCGATTTCACATCAAAGTCGATTCAAGGGCCCGAGATTTTTCCGCCAAGGGGCTTAAGAAGTGTCGAGCAGGATTTCTCCTCAATTTCTCCTCATTTTTGGAGTTGACTTAGGGTTTGAGCGAGAGAGTTAGGGGAAGAAGAAGAGAGTTTCTTCCGCCGTTGCTAGAGCTTCAGACCTATGATCGTCGTTCCGAGGTCAGATCCGTGAAGAGGACGCGAAGACGCTTGTTTTCATCCGTGCAAGACAAGAGTTTCATGGCTAGAAAGAGGAGTCAAAGGATAACGACACTTCTCCTCTCGGTTTTAGGATGTATGCAAGACATCTACACTTTCTTGTTTTCTTTTAAGCATTTTAGGCACCGGATCTCTCAAGTGAGAGGGATTCGGTTTGCCATGGTTCAAGAGGAGCCACCTGGTCCATTGTGGCCGTCCTCGACATGATATTGCATTAGAGATCTACTCTGTTAGTGGATTACGCATTGTGGGTGAAGCCGTAGTCGTGACCGTTAATCCGACTCGGTGATGTTGTAATGCGAGCCATAAAGATTTTATAGAAATCTGTTAGCGGCAATATGTCGTCTGTGCTGATGTTTTTCCCCTTTCTCGTGTGAGTACGTGTGGCCAGAACCAGACCGAGTGGAAATTAAAGTACACGCGAGGGCACAAGGATGGTACGGTACAAGTGTTGGAATAGGGTGTGAAAGGCATGTGATTGTGATGTGAGAATGCGTGGTTTGTCTCCGTGGTCGGCTGGTTAGTCCGTTACATTGCAAGGACATGTGTGGAGAGTGTCCCAATGAGACAAGTCCCCTTCTGTGGAACTGATGAGAACGCCAAACTTTGGACAAGCCCGGACCATCCCAGCTGGGTCCCGTTGGGTCTCCTTCGGTGGACTTGGTCTCGATTTTGGAGTCGGGTCTGGGTCGTCGCGAACGGGTGGGGTCTAGCAAGGGTTTTTAGCATTGGTTTGTTTGAATGGCGAAACCCTGATGTGAGAAGTTAGAGTTTGAAGGCAAGCCCGAGGTTTGAGACCCGTGAGCGGGTGGGGCCGAGGCAAGAGTTCCGTGTGGCGGCTTGTGTATCGTTGGGGGAAATTAAAGTTCCCTTGTGTTTGTGGCTTGAACGCCGATGGAAAAATCGAAAGTACTCGATTTGATGATGATGTGTTAGAAACATACACTTTAGGGTGCCTTGGGTGAAACCCAGGATTGCATTCATGCTGCATTGTAGGCCCCTTTTATTACTTGCTCAACATAGAAACATGTTTGTTGCTTGAGACATCCAAACCTATTTATAGCTTTATATGTTATTATTTATTGCATACAAAGTGTTAATCTGCAGGGTGATGGAGTATCCCGAGGTCTGTTAGGGACGGCTTGGAGGACAAGTGTTGGTTACACAGTTGAGGTTAGTCCTTGCTGACCCACGTTACAACCAATTTTTACAGGGTAAGGATCGCAAGCAGGAGCAAGCTCGCCAGCCAAAAAGACATAAGCCTCATGAAGTGGACTTCCTTTTTTTCATATATTTTGATTGAATGATATGCCCCATGAGATGAAATCCGGCTTGCATGCTGAGGTAGCCTAGGAGTGCATGTGCACATTACTACTGTTTATTATCGTTGCAGTTTTGGACATACGTTATGTAAGGCCTTAAGGCCATTTTGATACTCTTGGCTTATGGTGGATAACTTCTAGTTTTTGGTGTATGTTTCCACTGTTGATGTCTGAGTTCTGAGTTTGGATAGTTTAAATATCATCTTATAATGCTGAAGCTGTGGAGTCTGTATGTTGTGGGGCCCTGGCCAGACCCATATTATACGGTCATTACAGGGGGGGTATTATATTTTGGTATCAAAGCCAGGTTAGTGTCCAAGGTAAAGATTCACGGTCGAATATCATAATCAGATCGCGTAATGAAGTTATCCACCTAGGAGTATCACAAGACTATGAGTATCCTTGTGTCTAGTTGTGCAACTAGAAGCTGATTCTTATTCTACTTTACTTTTGTGAAGGGGGCAAGCGACGAGGCAGGGACGTCGAGGCCTCGAGAAGAGCCTTTGGCGAGCAGTGCTACTGCTCAGGGTCCTTTGGGGATGGGGGTAACCCCGACCAATTTCTGTTGCATGCTCGCAGAAGTAATGGTGGCAGCCCAAGCTGCCGCAGCAGTGCAAAATGCGACCCCTGTTGCGCAGGTAGCAACTCCTGCTACCCCGGATGTGGCAACAGTCCTGCCAGGCGGCGGAGCCAGACAAGCAGAGCCGTTAGCGGAAAGAGTGGTTGTCGGACATGGAGACTGACAAATGGAATATTTTTTAAGATTCCATCCTCCAACGTTCAAGGGCGTCAGCACGCCAACCGATGTAGAGGATTGGTGGGCAAGGATTCAAGAACTGCTAAGAGCGGTCGAGACGCAAGTAGAGAAGCAATCTGAGTTTGCAAGTTTCATGTTGGAAGGTGATGCTAAGCTGTGGTGGGTGAACCATAGCAGTCGCCAGTTTCCTGGACGCACCCCATCCATAGAGGAGTTCGGGAATGCTTTCTTGATAAATTATATTCCCGCATCGATGAGGCTGGCCCTTCAAAGGTAATTTTTGCACTTGGTGCAGCGGGACAAGACGGTAGACGAGTATGTTCAGGAGTTTTCTCAGTTGGGTCATTATGCTGGAACGACCATGGTTGACGATGTGGAGAGGGACAACCTCTTCTACCATGGGCTGAGGGAAGCGACTAGTTTGGATGAAGAGTTTCGACCGCTTGTGGTGGAATCTCAAAAGGGCGAGGGTAGCGCCTGGGAGATGATTGATGGGGTCTTGAGGAAGGATGAAAGGATATGTATACCACAGTTCGGTAAGCTCCGTGAGGAGTTGATGTTTGAGGCTCATTTTACGAAATACTTCATTCACCCGAGCAGTACTAAGATGTACTTGGATATGAAGAAATCCTTTTGGTGGCCTGATTTGAAGCGTGATATAGCTTTGTATATAAGTCGGTGCCAAACTTGTGCCTTAGTGAAGGCCAAGTGTCAGAAGTTGGGCGGGTTCCTGAAGCCTCTTCTTATTCCCGAGTGAAAATTTGATGACATCTCCATGGACTTTGTGCATGGCTTACCTCGGTCGCAGCAGGGAAATGATGCGATTTGGGTGATCGTGGATCGCTTGACCAAAATGGCTCACTTCATCCCAAATCGGAAGGAGGACAGCGTGGAGAAGCTGATAGAGTTGTATGTTCGCAACATTGTGCGACTACATGAGATTCTTAAGAGTATAGTTAGTGATCGCGATGGACGTTTCACGTCCAAAAACTAGAGGCTGGTTCAGAAAACTTTGGGCACAAAGCTTAAGTTCAGTACGACGTTCCATCCTCAAACCGATGGACAAACAGAAAGAGCAAACCGTATGATGGAGGATATGCAGAGAATGTGTACTCTTGACTTTGGGAAGAAGTGGGAAGATCACCTCTTCGTGGTAGAGTTCGCCTATAACAACAGTTACCAAGTAAGTATAAAAATGGCGCCATACAAAGATCTGTATGAAAGGCGGTGTCGAACACCGATGTCTTGGGCAGAGGCGAGAGACACCAAAATTTTGGGGAAAGAAGTGGCGGCCGATGATTGCAAATTGGTGCGGACCATCCAGGAATGCATGAAGGTTGCCTAGGACCGGCAATCGAAGTATTTTAATGCGCGTCATAGTAATGTGGAGTTTGCGGTTGGCGACTGGGTTTATCTTAAGATTAAGTCGTTCAAAGGCGTTTTGTGGGTTCGCCGACTCAGGAAGCTGAGTCTGAGGTTTTTAGGACCGTTCGACATTATAGAACGTGTTGGAGAAGCAGCTTACCGGTTAGCATTGTCTGCGGAGTTGAGTGGAGTACACGATGTCTTTCATGTCTCCGTCTTGCGGAAAGCCTTGGTGGAGGCTAATGATGTGATCGAATCGACGACAGTGCCGATAGAAGAGGACTTGAGGACGAAGGTCCGTCTAGATAGCTTAGAGGGTTCAGAAGTTTGGCAGTTGCAGAACAAAGAGGCTAAACTCATAAAGGTGCGTTGGGAGAACTGCAGGCGAGATGAGTTCTCTTGGGAGCATGAGCAAACAATGCTGGAGGACTTCCCAGAACTCTTTTTGTCGGGTATGTTGTTTGTATAATGTTGTTGTAACAATGTTTGAATTTATTGCAACATCTTTCTTGTTGTCTTCCTGAATGGAAAAAAATAATTTCGAGGACGAAATTCTTGTAAGGGGGGAGGAGTTGTAACACCACAAATTTGAGGACTCAGAGCAGTTTGACAAAATTCTAGGATCGTCGAAGTCCATTTGATGAACATCGAGCTCTGGCCATTCGACGAACGACGAGCTCTAGCCGTTTGACGAACATCGAGCTCTGGGCCATTCGTCGAGCTCTGGCCGTTCGACGAACGACGAGTTTTGGTCGTTCGACGAACGTCGAGATATGGGTCGTTCGTCCAGCTCAGGCTGTTTGACGAAAGTCGAAGGCTGATGTGCGGAGCCGTTCGACGAAAGTCGAAGGCTGAGGGTGGAGCCGTTCGACAAAAGTCGAAGGCTGATGTGTGGGTCATTCGACAAAAGTCGAAGGTTGAAATGTGGAGTTTCGTAATTTGAATTCCTAACCGTCTGATTTCACATTAAAGTCGATTCAAGGGCCCAGGATTTTTCCGCCCAGGGGCTTAAGAAGGGCTGAGTGGGATTTCTCCTGATTTGCTCCTCATTTCTGGAGTTGACTTAGGGTTTGGGCGAGAGAGTTAGGGGAAGAAGAAGAGAGTTTCTTCCGCTGTTGCTACAACTTCAGACCTCCGATCGTCGTTCCGAGGCCAGGTCCGTGAAGAGGATGCAAAGGCGCTCGTTTTCATTCATGTAAGACAAGGGTTTCATGGCTAGAAGAGGAGTCGAAGGGTAACGACACTTCTCCTCTCGGTTTTAAGATGCATACATGACATCTACACTTTTCTTATTTTCTTTCAAGCATTCTAGGAACTGAATCTCTCAAGTGAGAGGGATTCAGGTTACCATGGTTCAAGAGGAGCCATCAGGTCAATTGTGTCTGTCCCTGACATAATATTGCATTAGAGATCCGCTCCGTTAGTGGATTAGGCATTGTGGGTGAAACCGTAGTCGCGACCGTTAGTCCGACTCTGTGATGTTGCATTGAGAGCCTTAAGAATTTTGTAGAAATTTGTTAGCGGCAAGATGTCGTCTGTGTTGATGTTTTACCCCTTTCTCGTGTGAGTACGTGTGGCCAGAACCAGATCGAGTGAAAATTAGAGTACACGCAGGGGCATGGGGATGGTACGATACAAGTGTTGGAATAGGGTGGGAAAGACATGAGATTGTCATGTGACAAATCGTGGTTTGTCTCTATGGTCGGCTGGCTAGCCCGTGACATTGCAAGGTCATGTGTGGAGAGTGTCCCGGTGAGAAAAGTCCCCTTCTATGGAACTGACGAGAACGCCAAGCTTTGGACAAGCCCGGACGAGCCCAGCTGGGTCCCATTGGGTCTCCTTTGGTGGACTTGGTCCCGATTTTGGAGTCGGGCCTAGGTCATCGCGAACGGGTGGGGTCTAGAGAGGGTTCTTAGCATCAGTTTGTTTGAATGACAGAACCCTGACGTGAGAAGTCAGAGTTTACAGGCAAGCCCGGGGTTTGAGACTCGTGGGCGGGTGGGGCCGAGGCAAGAGTTCCGTGTGGCGGCTTGTGTTCCATTGGGTGAAATTAGAGTACCCTTGTATTTGCGGCTTGAACGCCGATGGGGAAATTGAAAGTACCCGATTTGATGATGATGTGTTAGAAGCATACGCTTTATGATGACTTGGGTGAAACCCAGGATTGCATTCATGCTGCATTGTAGGCCCCCTTTATTACTTGCTCAACATAGAAACATGTTTGTTGCTTGGGACATCCAAACTTGTTTATAACTCTATATGTTATTATTTATTGCATACGAAGTGTTGAACTGCATGGTGTAGTACCCTGGGGTCCGTTAGAGACGACCGTAAGGAGATGTGTTGGTTACACAGTTGATGTCAGCCCTTGCTGACCCACGTTGCAACCAATTTTTACAGGGCAAGGATCGCAAGCAGGAGAAAGCTCATTGGCCAAAAAGGCCTAAGCCTCATGAAGTGGACTTTCTTTTATTTTCATATATTTTGATTGAATGATTTGCCCCTTGAGATATAATTCGGCTTGCATGCCGAGGTAGCCTAGGAGTGCATGTGTACATTACTACTGTTATTATCGTTATAGTTTTGGACATACGTTGTGTAAGGCCTTAAGGATATTTTGATACTCTTGGCTTGTGGTGGATAACTTCTAGTTTTTGGTGTATGTTTTCGTTATTGATGTCTGGGTTTTGAGTTTGGGTAGTTTAAATATCATCATATAATGCTGAAGCTATGGATTATGTGTGTTGTGGGGCCCTGGCCGGACCCATATTATACAATCATTATAGGGGAGGTGTTACAATCAGCCCGCTATTTCCCTCTCGGCTCTCCAGCACCTGCCTATGGACAGCCCACCACAACGGTGACAAACAAGACAACGGTCAGCATTTAGCTGGCCAATTTATAACGACCCTACCCCTTTCCCGGGGCAGTGATATTTCTTCCCTGCAGGCATATCATTTTCACAAGCAGATATATCATAAAACGTGCTCTCACGCATAGTTCAATATATCACAAACGTCGACAACACAACCCGACGCTCTATGCACTCAGAGCACATTATCGATGTACCGGAAAACCAGGGTCGACCCACCACCGTTCTCAGGTCCCAGACCCAACGGTAAACATTGAGCATTCATGCTCCACGACTCACGACCAAAGACTTTAGTCTTGACGACATATAATCCAAGACTCTCATTATGCGATCCTATCGAACACCAATAACATAGGCACTCAAGTTTGACAACCATAACGCGGATACAGTTCAGCCCTTGCCCGTTGCTCAAATCGCCAGTTCAATGTCTAGACTGATGAGGGTCGGCTTCCCCTTGTTCGTTTGGCTCACTGGCCTTTAATAGTGCATAGCTCACAATAGCCACAGTCCTCTAAGAACTGGCTTCACAATCAAAAAGGGAGTCATTGCTAGCATTCATCATGATCGCTTGGCGGGGCCAACAGAAGCTATCTTTCTGCCCCCCAAACCCTGTAGCATCCTGCAGAGCTAGAAAAACTGGTCTTTCATAACACACAACACATGAATTTCAAGGGTATTTTCCTGGAACTTCACTCCAGTACTTCCTGTTACTCCACTTCACAGGCACAACCCACTAACTCCGTAAAATACTCATTTATACGCGGAGTGTAACGCCCCGAAGCTCAAAAGAGCGACGAGAGGCGTTTTGGGCCGAATCTGGGATTTGGCAGGGGGCACAAGGCCTGGGACACGGGCGTGTCCCAGGGCGTGTCAGGCTCGAGTCGACGTTTTGGCCGCGAGGTCGACGAAATTTGGAGTCGACGATCGTCGAGCAGGGAACACAGCCTGAGACACGGGCGTGTCTCAGGGCGTGTCGAGCCCGTGTCGACGATCGGCCCGAGGAGTCGACGAATTTCACTCGACGATGTGTCGAGAGAAGGCACACGGCCTAGGACACGGGCGTGTCCAAGGCCGTGTCGTGTGGTCAACGAACTTCGCTCGACGAAGTGTCGAGACCGTGAACACGGCCTGGAGCCCAGACGTGTTCGGGTGTGACACGAGCGTGTCACATTGGACACGGGCGTGTCCAAGACCCGTGTGAGTCTCAGGTCGTTTTCGGGGCTGTGTCGATGGGGGCACACGGCCGACCACACGGCCGTGTCAGTTGGAACACGAGCGTGTCAGGTCGAACACAGGCGTGTCGGATGCCCGTGTGTTTTTCAAGACGCGTCGATTTTGACGGCGAATGAGGGACACGGCCCTGGACACGGGCGTGTCACAGGCCGTGTTCGACCCAGGTTTTACTTTTCAGCTACGAATCGTAGCCATTCGTTTCCTTATTTTAGGATCCGACTGTTGGGGGTTGTTCCTACTGGGATATACCCGAGATTGAGACTTTGAAACCCTCATTTTACTTGAGTGGTTCTCTTTCTAAGTCAAGAGAGAGGTGAGAGCAAAGGAGGAAGAAGAAGCCTAAGATCCGGTCACCGGCGGAGCTTCGGAGCTCCAAATCGCGAACCGACTTCGGATCTATGGAGGCAAGGAGAGTGCGGTGATTTTCATCCGCTTACATTTCCATGGCACCAAGGAAGAACGCTAGAGTAACAATCCTCTTCTTGAGCATGTGAAGCTCTCCTTCTTTTGCATAGGAAGCCCACTCTCGCGAGTTTGCGGTGAGTTGGAGGCGTTCCTTCGGGTAGATATCTAAAGTCCCCGTTGTGTAGAGTCCGTATTCGAGAACGGACATAGACATGATGTGTGAAGCCTACCCGGACATGTTAGTCTGGATCAGTGATGTTGCATTGCATAAATGCCGGAGAAGTCTCAGTGCGATTGTTTGTTTTTCGGGTTTTCTACGTGGTAGATTGCAACAGGGAGCTTTGAGGATTAACCCTAAGGTGCACCCGAAAAACTGGGCGGATGCGTGATCTTGCCAACTTGGTGGCCTGGGAGCCAACTAGAACATAACCGGGTTATGTGAAGTTTGTGATGGAAACGGGACTCAGGAGAAGTTTGACCCGCGCATATGGCTTAAATTGTCGGTACGATGTGAGCACGGGTTAGATGGAACCGTACCCGTTCTATGTCGTTTGGTTAAAGAGACCTAAGGGTACGTGGCACTTATCGTTGGCATAGATGAGGGTCTTCGGCGGTCTATGGCTTAAATTGACGTGACCCATGCCAAGAAGATAAAATGCTCATTGTGTGGCTGTCAAAGTGGCGGTGGTGTGATCAGAATGTCTATGACTTAAATTGACGTGACATCGACCGGTTCACCGAGAATGTGCCCTGAGAGCACGGGGTGTGTGGTCGTGCGTGCCAACGCCCGTGATGCAATGCATATTTATATACTGCTTGGTTATGCTAATAAGTGCAGAGAAAGAGCATCGCCGCCCCGAGTTGGCGCGTGATCGTTATAATTTGGTCAGCATTGCTGACCGTTGCCCTTTGTTTGCCACCGTGCGGTGGTTTTGTTGCTTGCAGGTGCTGCTGGACCAAGCAGTCAATAGCGGGCTAAAGCCCAAATTGCGAAGCCGGCCCTCGAAGGCCTAAATGGAGTGTTTACTTGCTTTTATTCATGTATGACCGGCCTGCGTGCCGTGGTATGGAAATCATGTAATATTGAGTAAACCATTTTGTAAGGCCTTAAGGCCTGTACTTATGTATGTACTATATTCCTATTTGGTGTTTAGTGGACATTCATGCTTGGTGCTGGGTTCTCTTAATTGTAACTTATAAACTGCTTCCGCTAGAATGCTCTGTGTAGGACGTTGGATTGGTTGGATGGTTTCCATTGAGTAACCACCCGGTCTGTCTGTGGTATATGGCGTCGGGCCTCGGCCGGACCTACTGTTATATGCTATGTGAAGGATAAGGGGTGTTACAATTTGGTATCAGAGCCCTGGTTTTGGTCGGGCTTAAGATGAATTCGTGGACGAATTCTTTTTAAGGGGTGGTGAGCACATGTGTGTGCGTCATCGTTATAACAACAAAAGAACCCATGAATGTCTACTTAGGAATGAAAATACACGTGTTTGGGGAACCTGCGTGTTCCTATAATTGATGTTTGCAATTTTATTTGGTCGCTTAATGATGTTTTGTACCACTATAGGTGACCAGAAGGGGTGCTGGGCCGTCGGAACGTCGAGTTTCTGAGGCTAGCAGCGCACCAGATGTTGCTCCTACAACACCTCAATCGGCTGAGACCATACGATTGGTGGCCGAAGCAGTGTTGGCCATGATGAATGCGCAGCCTGCAAGGCAAATACAGCAGCCCGCTCCTGCGATAGGTACCTCTTCCAGCGGTTGAGCCGAGGCGAGTGGAGCAGGTAGTAGTGGAGCCGTTGGTGCCAAGGAGGGCAACCGAGAGACAGCTCAAACATGTCATGAGCGTTAATCCTCCGGTATTCTCGGGGTTGGGAACCCCATCACAAGCTGAAGGCTGGCTCTCCAGGGTGAAGAGAGTCATGACAGCAACAGAGACGGAGGAGTGGCAAATGACCACCATTGCTACGTTCCTTCTGGACGGTGAAGCGAGATTGTAGTGGGAAGGATTGGAGCTGCAACTATTAAGAGGTAGGCAACTTGTTGATTTCTCGATGAAGGAGTTTTCGAGACTATTCTTGGCTAGATACCTCCCTTCGGCGCAAAGGATAGCGTTGGAGAACGAGTTCCTGAAGTTGGTTCAAGGAGACAGTAGCGTGGATGAATATCTCTACGAGTTTACTCGTTTGAGTCGATATGCTAGCTCCACCATTGCAGATGAGGAACGTAAGACGAATCGATTCTACGAAGGGTTGAGAGATGAGTTGAGATTACTACTCTCGGGGCCGATGACGCAGGGTTTCTTGACCTTGGTGCTTCGTAGAGAACTTCTTGCGGATAGCGTTACCTCTCACTACTTTGACGAGGAAGGAGCAGAAGTTCGTTTGGACGCCGGAGTGCGCGCGAGATTTTGAGGAGTTGAAATGTCGGTTGACCACGGCGCTTGTGCTGAGTTCGCCGAGTGGGACCGAAGGTTATGAGATTTATAGTGATGCTTCGGGCAGCGATTTGGGTTGCGTGCTATTGCAACACGGAAGTGTGATAGCTTATGGCTCGAGATAGCTGAAAGTGCACGAGGGGAATTATCTAGCCCATGACTTGGAGTTAGCGGCCGTGATTTTTGTCTTGAAGCTGTGGAGACACTATTTGTACGGTGTGAAGATTGATATCTACACCGATCACAAGAGCCTGAAGTATTTGATTGATCAGAAAGATCTGAATATGCGACAGCGTAGATGGATGGAGTTCTTGGGGGACTATACATTCAAGATCCACTACGTGCCTGCTAAAGGCAATGCGGTTGCGGATGCGTTGAGTCGCCGGGCCCCAGCTCAAGCCAATTGGTTGTCGATCCATGATGAGCGGTTGGTTCGGGAGTTGGAGGCGTTGGAGATTGTTTGTGTGGATAAGCAATCAAGTGCTGAAGCAGTACTGAATTGGACTGAAGTCCAATATGACCTGGCTGATCGGATTCGGCGGGCTTTGGATATGGATGTCCATATGAAGCAGTTCATGGTAGAGGTTCTGGATGAGTCAAATTCCCAATTCGTTATGGAGGATGGATTGCTTTGGAAAGATGGTCGACTGTGCGTCCCAAGTGTGTGCAATTTGCGGGTGGAACTGTTGTACGAGGCAAATCACACCAAGTACTCAATTCACCAGGAGACACGAAGATGTACCGCGATGTAAAGAAACTGTTTTGGTGGCCGGGTTTGAAGAAAGATGTGGCGCTCTACGTGGCGAAGTGCCAAACTTGCGCCTTGGTGAAGGCGGAATGCCAAAAGCCGGGAGGATTTCTGAAGTCCTTGCCTATTCTGGAGTGGAAATTCGACGATGTCACTATGTACTTTGTGCACAGTTTGCCAAGGTCGCAAAAGGGGAACGACGCCATTTGGGTGGTCGTAGATCGGCTAACGAAGGTGTCACATTTCATTCCGCATAGGAAGGATGATCCGGTGGAGAAGTTGGTAAAACTGTATGTAGATAATATTGTACGGCTTCATGGTGTGCCTCGCAGCATCGTGAGTGACCGAGATAGGCGATTCACGTTCAATGATTGGAGGCTTGTGCAGCAAATGTTGTGAACAAAGTTAAAATTCAGCACAAGCTTTCATCCGCAAACAGATGGGCAGACCGAGAGGCTCAATAGAACTATGGAAGACATGCTCAGCATGTGTGTCTTGGACTTTGGAAAGCAATGGGAAGACCATCTTTATTTGGTGGAGTTTGCGTACAACAATAGCTACCAGGCGAGTATTCAAATGGCGCCCTTCGAGGCCCTATATGGTAGAAAATGTCGCACGCCGTTATCATGGTTAGAATCGGGTGAGTCAAAGTTGTACAAGCGCCAAGAGGTGGAAGATGATACGTCTTTGGTTCGTACCATTCGAGAGAGGTTGCTTATCGCTCAGGACCGACAAACGAAGTACTATAATGACAAGCACAGGAACGTGGAGTTCGCTGTGGGCGACTGTGTGTACTTTAAGATCAAGCCATTCAAGGGTGTCTCGCGGGTGCGGCGATTGAAAAAGCTAAGCTCGAGGTACCTTGGGCCGTTTGAGGTTCTGGAGCGGGTTGGTGAAGCAGCCTATCAGTTGAAGCTTTCAGTGGAGCTTAGTGGTTTATATGATGTATTCCATATATCAGTGCTACGGAAGGCGGTGCAAGAGCCTACGCAAATGATCGCGGTCGATCAAGTGCCGATTGATAGTGGGTTGATGACAAAGGTCAAGCCCGTGCGTATTGAGGACTCGGGGGTCAAGCGGCTACGCAATAAAGAGATCAAGATGGTCAAGGTCCGATGGGACAATTGCGGTCGAGAGGAGCTCTCTTGGGAACGAGAGCAAACTATGCTTGACGAGTATTCGGAGTTGTTCCGCTCAGGTACAATTTAATTTTGGTACTTGTCTTTCCTTTATGTAATTTCGTGGACAAAATTATTTTAAGAGGGGGAGAGTTGTAACGCCCCGAAACTCAAAAGAGCGATGGGAGGCGTTTTGGGCCGAATCTAGGATTTGGCAGGGGGCACACGGCCTGGGACACGGGCGTGTCCTAGGGCGTGTCAGGCTCGAGTCGACGTTTTGGCCGCGAGGTCGACGAAATTTGGAGTCGACGATCGTCGAACAGGAAACACGGCCTGAGACACGGGCGTGTCTCAGGGCGTGTTGAGCCCGTGTCGACGATCGGCCCGGGGAGTCGACGAATTTCGCTCGACAATGTGTCGAGAGAAGGCACACGGCCTAGGATACGGGCGTGTCCAAGGCCGTGTTGTGTGGTCGACGAACTTCGCTCGACGAAGTGTCAAGACCGTGAACACGACTTGGAGCCCAGGCGTGTTCGGGTGTAACACGGGCGTGTCACATTAGAAACGGGACCCGTGTGAGTCTCGGGTCGTTTTCGGGGCTGTGTCGATGGGGGCACACGGCCGACCACACAGCCGTGTCAGTTGGAACACGGGTGTGTCAGGTCGAACACGGGCGTATCAGATGCCCGTGTGTTTTTCAAGACGCGTCGATTTTAACGGCGAATGAGGGACACGGCCCTGGACATGGGCGTGTCACAGGCCGTGTTCGGCCTAGGTTTTATTTTTCAGCTACGAATCGTAGCCATTCGTTTCCTTATTTTAGGATCTGACGGTTGGTAGTTGTTCCTACTGGGATATACCCGGGATTGGGCCTTTGAAACCCTCATTTTACTTGAGTGGTTCTCTTTCTAAGTCAGGAGAGAGGTGAGAGCAAAGGAGGAAGAAGAAGCCTAAGATTCGGTCACCGGCGGAGCTTCGGAGCTCCAAATCACGAACCGACTTCAGATCTACGGAGGTAAAGAGAGTGTGGTGTTTTTCATCTGCTTACATTTCCATGGCGCCAAGGAAGAACGTTAGGGTAATGATCCTCTTCTTGAGCATATGAAGCTCTCCTTCTTTTGCATAGGAAGCCCGCTCACACGAGTTTGCGGTGAGTTGGAGGCATTCCTTCGGGTAGATATGTAAAGTCCCCGTTGTGTAGAGTCCGTATTCGAGAACGGACATAGGCATGATGTGTGAAGCCTACCCGGACATGTTGGTCTGGATCGGTGATGTTGCATTGCATAAATGCCGGAGAAGACTCCGTGCGATTGTTTGTTTTTCGGGTTTTCTACGTGGTAGATTGCAACAGGGAGCTTTGGGGATTAACCCTAAGGTGCACCCGGAAAACTGGGCGGATGCGTGATCTTGCCAACTTGGTGGCCTGGGAGCCAACTAGAACATAATCGGGTTATGTGAAGTTTGTGATGGAAACGGGACTCGGGAGAAGTTTGACCCGCGCAGATATGAGCACGAGTTAGATGGAACTGTACCCGTTCTATGTCGTTCGGTTAAAGAGACCTAAGGGTATGTGACACTTGCCGTTAGCATAGATGAGGGTCTTCGGCGGTCTATGGATTAAATTGACGTGACCCATGCCAAGAAGACAAAATGCTCATTGTGTGGCCGTCAAAGTGGCGGTGGTGTGATCAGAATGTCTATGGCTTAAATTGACGTGACATCGACCGGTTCACCGAGAATGTGCCCTGAGAGCACGGGGCGTGTGGTCGTGCGTGCCAACGCCTGTGATGCAATGCATATTTATATACTGCTTGGTTATGCTAATAAGTGCAGGGAAGGAGCATCGCCGCCCCGAGTTGGGGCGGGATCGTTATAATTTGGTCAGCATTGCTGACTGTTGCCCTTTGTTTGCCACCGTGCGGTGGTTTTGTTGCTTGCAGGTGCTGCTGGACCAAGCAGTCATTAGCGGGCTAAAGCCCAAATTGCGAAGCCGGCCCTCGAAGCCCTAAATGAAGTGTTTACTTGCTTTTATTCATGTATGACCGGCCTGCGTGTCGTGGTATGGAAATCATGTAATATTGAGCAAACCATTTTGTAAGGCCTTAAGGCCTGTACTTATGTATGTACTACTTTCCTATTTGGTGTTTAGTGGACATTCATGCTTGGTGCTGGGTTCTCTTAATTGCAACTTATAAACTGCTTCCGCTAGAATGCTCTGTGTAGGACGTTGGATTGGTTCGATGGTTTCCATTGAGTAACCACCCGGTCTGTCTGTGGTATATGGCGTCGGGCCCCGGCCGGACCTACTGCTATATGCTATGCGACGGATAGGGGGTGTTACACGGAGTCTTCTCCGGTTCGCAAAATAAAGCATCACCAATCCAGACCAACCGGTCCAGATGGGCTTCACGCAGCATGCCTATTCCGTACTACACATTTTCGGATCTATATGCAAGACTTATGGGGATTACAGGAAGCAACCCAAAGGAAATCCATCGACTCGACATCTTTTGGCGGGGGATTCAATGCGTATGCCAAAATAAGGACTTCACATGACCAAGAAGGAAGATCGTTACCCTTGAAGTTCTCTTCAGAGTCATGACAACGCTTTTCTATGCGGATGGAAATGAGCGCCTCACTTTCCCTTTCGCGAATCTAGCTTCGGATCTTGATTCCAGTCACAATATCTTCTCCATCAACTTCAACAAGATCCACACAAACTCTAGCTCCAGCCGTGAGTTCTCTTCTCCAGAACTGGGATGAAATGAAGATAGAGAGAGAGAGTGAGAAGTAAATAATGAATTCCTCCTCCCAACCCCTCAGCATATGTGGCATCGGGTAAACCCCGGCCACATGATCTCTTCTCATCCTAAAGCATCAGTCACGATTTGAGTTGAAAAGTCAACCCACCGCTTTGACCAGACAGCCTACGCCGCTAGACCTTTCAAAATGAATTTGTTGAAAGCACTATGTTAGTCAAAACCACATTCATTGACATTAGTTCGACGTTCGTCGAACTCACTGGAAGCCGTTCGACGTCCACCAAAAGAAGCCAAGAAGTATAATAACCCCTTCATCGAGCGTTGTTCGACATTCATCGAACGTTGTTCGACTTCGTCGAATGCAAACAATCAGTAGAACAATGGTAGATTCGTCGAACCCCGGTTCGACGTTCGTCGAACCCCGGTTCGACGTTCGTCGAACCCCGGTTCGACGTTCGTCGAACCCCGTTCGACATTCTCGCCCTCCTGCTCCTTTTTGGGGTGTTACAGGGTTGACATGCACCATATGATGGATGCGAATAAAGAGTTATTCACCAGGCATACAAGAATTGCATAGTGATGCAATTGGCAAGCGTTGCCTACCTAAATAGCTGCATTGTGAGAGAAAAGCCAAAGCTGACTCATAGTGTTAGTGAAATATGGATCTTGTCCATTGAAAGAGTTACTCACATAAACTCTTCGAATTGATATCGATGGTTATCAATTTAATAAAAATAGTGGGAGTTATTTTTCTTAGTCTTAATCGAAATAGAAAATTATATTTTAAAATGTAGTACTAATTTGCTTTGCATTCATCCTTGTAGAATTTTCATGGCAAGTGGTTCACACTCCACCCTGTCCCTCAGAGCGATCCTTAAGAAAGAAAAGATGAGTGGAACAAAATATTTGGACTGGTACAGGAACTGAGAATTGTTCTCAGGCAAGAGCGCAAGCTCTATGTTTTGGAAGAGGAATCCTCTGATGAGCCTGCCGGGAATGCACCCCGTGCTAATAAAGATGCTTACAAGAAGTACTTCGATGATTCCTTGGACGTTGAATGTCTCATGTTTGCGATCGTGAACTCTGAGCTAAAAAAGCAACACGAGAGCAAGGGTTGCAAGGAAATTGACGAGCATCTCAAGAAAATTTTTCGAGGGCAAGCTCGTCAAGAGAGATTTGATGTCACTAAGGCATTGTTCCAGTGTAAGATGGGAGCTCGGGACCTAGTAGGGACTCGCGTACTCAAGATGATTGGGTATATCGAGAACCTTGAAAGACTAGGCTTCCCTCTAGGCCAAGAGTTGGCTACAGACCTGATCATGCAATCATTGTCGGACAGTTATGAGCAGTTCGTCTTGAACTATAACATGAATGAAATATACAAGATACTGCCCGAGCTCCTTGGCATATTGCAAACTGCTGAGATAAATATGAAGAAGGTCAAGCCTGTTAGCCCCATACTGATTGTGCATAAAGGCAAGGCCAAGACCAAGGGCTTTAAGAAGACGAAAGTGGGACCTAAGTCTGCTCTGAAGCCTAAATCTTCTGCACTGAAAAAGAAGGGTTCAGAGAAAGAGGGAAAGTGCTACCACTGTGGCAAGGCTGGTCATTGGAGGTGGAATTGTCCTTCATATATTGAGGGTCTGGAAAAGATGAGGGGAGGTATGACTTCCGCTTCAGGTATATATGTTATAGAGATAAACCTTTCTGCTCATTCATCATGGGTATTGGATACCGGATATGGTTCTCACATTTGTATAAATGTGCAGGAACTGGGAAGGAGAAGAATGTTAAGTAAAGGAGAGGTGGACCTGCACGTTGGCAATGAAGCAAGAGTTGTTGTTGCTGTGGGGGTTTACCATCTTTCTTTGCCCAGTGGGCTTATTTTGGAACTTGATAACTGTTATTATGTTCCTGCAATAACTAGAAACATTATTCCTATTTCATGTTTAGACATGATAGGATTTTTTTTCTTATTAAGAACAATTGCTATTCTATATTTAAGAATGATGTTTGTTATATTGTAGCTCAAATGTTTAAAGGTTTATATGTTTTGAACTTAGACCGTCAGATCTATAACATAGAAAATACTAAAAGACTAAGAACGAATGACTCGAACCCTACGTACCTTTGACATTGTCGTTTGGGTCATATAAATTAGAAACACATATCCAAGCTCCACAAATATGAACTACTTGACTCATTTGATTATGAATCATTTGAGAGATGCGAATCTTATTTATTAGACAAGATGACTAAGGTCCCTTTCAATGGATTCAATGTGATGGCTCATGATCTCTTGGGAATAATACATAGTGATGTATGTGGACCCATGAGTTCTATGGCTAAAGGTGTATACTTCTACTTTATTATATTTACTGATGATTTCAGTAGATACAGATATGTGTATCTTATGAAGTGTAAATCCAAAACTTTTGAAAAGTTCAAAGTGTTTAAGAACGAAGTGGAGAATCAATTGGGTAAGAAGGTGAAAGTGCTCCAATCTGATCGTGGTTGTGAATACCTAAGTCATTTATTTCGTGATCATCTGAAAGAGTGTGGTATTGTATCACAGCTTACTCCACCTAGGACACCACAGCATAATGATGTGTTTGAGTGGAGGAATCGTAGTTTGTTAGACATGGTTCGATCGATGATGAGTCATGCATATCTGTCTGTTCCCTTTTGGGTTTTTACTCTAGAAACTGCTGCTTTTAACACTAAATCGTGTTCCAACGAAAGCGGTTATAAAGACACCATATGAGATATGGACTGGGAAACGTCCTAGTATGTCATTCATTAAGGTTTGGGGCAGCGAGGCATACGTGCGACGTCAAATGTCTGGCAAGCTGGAACTCAAATCTGATAAGTGTTATCTTGTGAGGTATCTAGAGGAAACTAAAGGATACTATTTCTACATATCGTCTGAGAGCAAAGTGTTTGTCGCGAAGACTGGTGCCTTTCTTGAGAAAGAGTTCTTAAGTAGAAAGACTACTAAGGTAGAACTTGAAGAAATTCAAGAACCACCAATGGTGAATGAAGCGAAATTGGAACCTAAGTCAGGACTACAAGTTGTTATAGCTGGAGAACCTGCTCAGGGAACACAAGTTCCACGTAGATCTGGTAGACCAAGGTTTGAGCCTTAGAGATATGGATTTCTCGTGTCTCAAATAGGTAATGTGTTTCTCATTGATCATGATGATGAGTCAGCAACCTACCATGAGGCTATGAGTAGACCAGACTCCGAGAAGTGGTTTGAGGATATGAAATCTGAAATGGACTCCATGTATGAAAACCAAGTTTGGACCTTGGTGGACCGACCTGAAGGGGTATGACCCATAAGGTGCAAGTGGGTCTTCAAGAAGAAGACTGACATGGATGAGAATGTACAAACATTCAAAGGGCAACTTGTGGCTAAGAGTTTCAAGCAAATTCATTGTATTGACTATGATGAAACTTTTTCCCTTGTTGTCATGATTAAGTCCATCAGAATCCAGCTTGCTATCGTTGCGTACTATGACTACGATATCTGGCAGTTAGATGTCAAAATGACTTTCCTAAATGGAAACCTCCTTGAGGAAGTGTATATGACACAACCCGAGGGTTTTGTATCTCCATGTGAAGCCACTAAAATATGCAAGCTGCAGAGATCCATTTATGGATTAAAACAAGCTTCTCGAAGATGGAATCTTCATTTTGATGAAAAGACCAAAGAGTTTGGTTTTATCAAAAATGAGGATGAACCGTGTGTTTACAAACGAATTAGTGGGAGCATAGTTATTTTTCTAATATTATATGTAGATGACATACTGCTTATTGAGAATAACAAACCGACCCTGCAAGTTGTTAAGAACAACCTAGTGAACTGCTTTTCAATGAAAGACTTAGGTGAAGCGACTTATATACTTGGTATTAAGATCTATAGAGGTAGATTGAAGAAGTTGCTGGGCTTGACCCAAAGTACGTACATTGACAAGGTGTTGAAGCGGTTCGACATGTTTGAGTCCAAGAAAGGATTCTTACCCATATCTCATGGTTTGTGTCTCTCTAAGAACTAGTGTCCTAAGGCTTATGAAGATAAGGGCCGCATGAAGTTGATCTCATATGCTTTGGCAATTAGGTCAATCATGTATTCAATGATATGTACTAGACCCGATGTCTCTTATACCTTGAGCATGACTAGCGGGTATCAGTCTGATCCTGGTGAAAGTCACTGGATTGTCGTCAAGAACATCCTGAAGTACTTGTGAAGGACAAAGGATACGTGAAAGAACCCACCAACCCAACAGTTCATCTCAAAACCCAGGTGTTGAGATGAAGGGTGGCGGTGTACATGAACACAAAAGGGAGAAATCTGCAGGCAGTGTGGGATTAATCCCAACCACAGGACCGCATGGATATTCCGCCACAGGGGTCCACCGGGGTCAACACCCAGACCAGAAACACGGTGGGGAAGCCATAACACGGTCCCATGTACACCTGTCCTGCTGGCAAATTAATCTAAACACACACCTGCAGCAGGACAACCTCCTCTGATACCATAAAAGAACCCACCAACCCAACAATTCATATCAAAACCCAGGTATTGAGATGAAGGGTGGCGGGATACATGAACACGGAGGGGAGAAATCTACAAGCGGTGTGGGATTAATCCCAACCACAAGACCACAGGGATATTCCGCTACAGGGGTCCACCGGGGTCAACACCTAGATTAGGAACGCGGTGGGGACGCCATAACACGGTCCCACATACACCTGTCTTGCTGGCAAATTAATCTCAACAATATGTTCTTGGTATTTGGTGGAGAGGAAGAGCTCGTTGTAAGCAGTTACATAGATATTAACTTCCAAACTGATAGGGATGATTCAAAGTCTCAGTCAGGGTTGTGTTTTGCTTAAATAGAGGTGTTGTTAGCTGGAAGAGTTCCAAGCAGGATACAGTCGCCGATTCTACTACTAAGGCCAAGTATATCGCCGTTACAAATGCAACGAAAGAGGTTGTATGGATTAAGAAATTCATTGACAAGTTAGATGTAGTTTCTAGCATTGTTCGTCTTTTAGATCTCTACTGTGACAACAACGGTGCAATTGCATTTGTTTCGGAACCTAGATCTCATCAGCGCTCCAAGCACATACTTCGGCGGTTCCATCTAATTCGAGAGATAGTCGATCGAGAAGATGTGAACATATACAAAGTGCCGACTGAGGAGAATATTGTGGATCCACTAACAAAGCCTCTCGCACAGAGAAAGCATGACGGTCATGTTAGATCAATGAGTATACGATACCTAAATGATCAACTCTAGTTTGAGTCTTGTGGATGGTATGTTTGTTGGCTGTAATATTTTTTTTGATGAATAAAAGTACAATATACATTTCATTTTATATATTTTGGCAAGTTTTTTTATTGTGTTATTATTTCTATTGTGACATAGTAGTTAACTGTATAAATGCCATTAGAATATTTGCTTTCATAGGGCAAGTAGTGACTTGATGTGAGAACTTATGATCCCGAAGCTTCATTCTTAAAGGTCTCTGGTCGTTGTATCATCTTAGAAGCTAAGGGCGATGATGATACCTTTAAGACTAGCATGTGCGTTGACTGATGACCCGTCCTCACAGGTCATGATATTGTGATATCAAGTCATCACACGGGTACTTGTTATGAACAAATTGTACTGGACAGACCCACCGTGAGAATACTTTGTGGATTTTTATATGAACGTGTTACAAGTATGGCTCAAGTGACAATGGTTTTTGTGGTCCTTTGACCTGAATTCACAGCACTCACTGAGTGAGGAAGAGCGTACTTTGATGCGATCAAAAGTCCAGTCTTGAGAAAGTTGGATGATAAAGATGGTTATTGGGTACGTTACAAATCATTTGGGTGTTTACGTGTGAGCAGAGATGGAATTTATCCTCCTATATGACAAGAGTTGCATCCATGGACCCCTTGATGGAATGAGACTGAGAAATGCATGAACATGCTTGGTTGAGTCAATATATAATATTAGACTCACCAATTTCTGCAAGTCCATTCTAGATCAAGAAAACTAGGATTGAACAATTGTGAGGGTGACATGATCTGTACCTCTAGTTCTATCCGGATATAAGGGACAAAGGGATATGACAACACTGATACATTAGTCACAATGACTTTCAAGTTTTAAACTCTTATTGTTTGGGGAGCAATTATGCATTGCTAGATGTCGCTCATTGTTTGTGAATCTTTTGTTTGATACTTTCTAGATCAAGTGAGAGACTGTTGGTTCTACCATGGTGATCTGGAAGTGATCAAGCATGAAGCCTCACTGCCAATGCAGTATGAGCCTATTAGGTCGCACATAAGAGTTTTGGAGAAGTCGTATGAGTTTGTGTTGGGCTTGCTCATATGTGATATGAGTTAAGGACCAAGCCTATGACGATGTAGACCTGGTCGAATTTCATTTCGGGACCTGCATTATGAATATGGGTCGCCCGATATGTAGTCGGCAAAAGCTAAGGAAAATTCGTCGAGTATGGGCAGTGGTTTCGACGAATGGGCTGGATTCGATGTGTATCGTCGTAACCATTCAACGATTCGTCGAGTATTAAGGTAATACTCGCTGATTCGTCGAGTATCGTCATGTTCTCTTACCGATTCGTCAAGTATCATTGTGAGCTATCGTCATTTCGTCGAGTGTCATCATGGCTCCTTCACGATTCGTCGTGTATCACTATGGTCACTCGCCGATTCGTCGATTATCAAGTTGATACTCGTCGAATACTGTCTCGACCGGTTTTATTTCTTCTAAGTCTGTTTTCTGCGGGTCTGCGATTATCGGCTCTCTTGGTTCACTGTATAAAAGTGTTTTACTGTTGAACCAGATGTAGAACTATTCATTCGACCTAATCCCACGATGACGTAGTTCTCCCGCGATGGAACTGTTCCGCTCCCGCGACCTACGCTGACGTCGCTGTTGCCGCCGACGACGCATCACATCATGACGGAACTGTTTCGCTCCCGCAATCTGCACGGACTGCCGACTGCCGCTTGTTGCCGTTGTTGCAGCCGACCGCCGCTTGACACCGTCGACAATCTACTGTCCATCATCGCCGCCGGAAAGCGTTCCCTAGGTGTTGTCTTCGTCGTTGCTACCTTTCCTTGGACGGATCTAGTAATTTGTGGAGACGTTGAGTGCAAGCCTCTTTCCGACCTAGATCTTGTGCGACAAGAGTCTAGTGTTCTCCATGCTCATGTGCATACCCGTAGAGGCGTGGACACTATTTTATGCTCGGAACTCTGGTCGTTGCCATTCGTTGGAATCAATCGGAGCACCTAGGTTGAGTATCGAATCAATCCCGCAAAGGTATAAATTTATTTATTGCATATTACTTCTTGATTAATGATCATCGCAAGATCTACAAACTTGCTTTTGGGTTTTCCTTGTTTCTCTTATTTCTGCTACGCACACAAATGTTGTGCCACCCTAGTGAAAACCCAACACCAATATGGGGGAATTAACTATTTTGACGTCTATTCACTTGTATGTCACCTATCCACTATTAAGATTTTTCTTGTCATAGCTTCTACCGAGAACTTCATAGTTCATCAGATGGATGTAAAGACAGCCTTCTTAAACGGAGAGCTTGATGAAGAGATCTACATGGCACAACCTAAAGGTTATATGCATAAAGTTCTACGATATAAAATGTGCAAGCTCGATAAATCGATCTATGAGCTTAAACAAGCACCTAAGATGTGAAACATTAAATTTGACCAAGTGGTAAAGAGCCTTGAATTTCAGTTCAGTCTCTCAGACAAGTGCTTCTACTACCGCTCGATGTCAAATCAAACAGTCATCATATGTCTATATGTGGATGACATATTGATTCTGGGGTCAGACCTTGCCGTAGTGAGAGATATAAATTCGCTCTCGCGAAAGCATTTGACATGAAGGACATTGGTCCTGTAGATACCTTATTAGGTATGAAAGTTAGAGTACACAATGGACGCGTCACTCTAAGTCAAGCTCATTATATTGAGCAGATTCTCACTACCTGGGGTTATAAAGACTGTAGGCATGTTGAAACACAAATTGATCCAAATGTCAAGTTGAGTCTGAATGAAGGGACCAGCGTTGATCAAGTACTTAAAGATCATTGGAAGTCTCATGTATGCCACAAGTTGCACTAGACCAGACATTGGCTTCTCGGTAAGCATGTTGAGTCCCTTTACCAGTAGTCCATGCAAAGAGCATTGGGATGTCTTAGATCAGCTAATGAGGTACCTGAAAAGTACTAAAGATCACGCTCTGTGCTATACTGGTTACCCTCCTATATTGGAAGGATACTCTGATGCCTCCTGGTGTTTAGAAGTTGGGAACAAGAAGTCCACAAGTGAATTTATTTTCACTTTGGTGGTGTTGCAGTCACTTGGACATCCAAAAGACAGACTTGTATAGCTTTGTTGTCTATGGAAGTCGAGTTGTTTGCCTTAGATTCAGCTGGTGAAGTGGTAGATTTGATCAAAAATTTGATTCTAGACATTCCCTTGTCTAGACTTCAAGTCAATTCGTTAAACTTGTACTGTGATAATCAAGCATCAGTCCAAGTCATGAAGAATGACCTTTTTAATATTAAGAGGCGGCATGTACGACTGAGATACGCTCTATTGAATTATCTAAAAGAACAAGACATTATCACTTTGATCGATGTACGATCGAAGGATAATCTGGTTGATCCACTAACGAAAAGAATGCCTAAAGACCGATCAATCAAAATAGTGAGGGAGATGAGACTCAAGGCAATTTAAGTTCAGCCTTAGTTCAAGTTTAGGCGATTCAGTTCAACCTTAGTGTGAATGTTTTGATTCTTCCCACTTTCCTTTGTCAAAGCAAGCGTGTTGTGCTCCGCTGATGTTGGGGGCTACTGAGTATGAATCTGGTGAGTTGTTTCATTCTACATTTGATGTTAACAACTTCATCTAGCTTCGTCTTCCTTATTTAGGAGGAGAGTGTTATTTCACATTTGATAACACAATCTGACTAGTTTTGACTTTTTTTCTGTTTATTGGTTCCATTCTATATTTGATGAGTTCCAATTAACTTTATAAGAACAGTAACCGTGACATTACATATAGAAACACATATATAGCTGCGGTGTCTAGAAATCTGGAAATCGTTTTGTTTGGAAATAGATAACATATTCTGAGGTAGAACCTAAATACTATACACATGTTTCCTCTTATTATACTATGTTCATATAAGTAGAACTAGATACTTGTACATTTTCCAAGGATGAATTCATTCTGAATGAACTTCTCTGTTGGAAATTACATGAGCTGCTACTGATGGAGGAACACTTGCAGATTGGGATCCAGAGGAGGATGACCTGCTGGACAATGACTTCTAGAGTGTTTGTTTGGTTTTTGTCTTTGCCTTAGAGCACTGTTTTAGCTCTCTTTCATTTTCATCTGTTGTTTGGATTATTTTTTGTTGCTCTTCAGTTGGTCATGAGACACTAGGTGTGCTGGTACCTGGTTCTCTGATTGTACTTATGACTATGACGTCTTGCTGATGAGTTTATGTTTTATTCTTATGCGTGCATACTAACTTTTGTTTCTTTAAGTCCAATTTATTCTGACAGATGTTGTGGACACGGTTGTGTATTGAGTCGAATTTTGGTTGAACACTACACACGCCACCCATTTTCCGACGTTGGTTTTACCGCGGATATATGAGGAGATTGTTAGGATATTATTATATATGTTCGCGCGTGTCAGGACCGACTCAGAACGACTCAATGAGTTGCGTGTCACTAGGGTGTAACGACTCTACGCTGAAGATACTATATAAGGTCATTCCACACTTGATGAGCCTTAGTGGCCTATCTTGAGCGGAGCCTCAACAGAACATGAGTCCGATCTCTCAATGGCTTAGCCAACCAAATTCATTATGATGACTTGCTCTTGTTGGTAATTGTGCAACTAGTGCATCATATATCCCACACTATAACCTCTCAAAAATAACAACATCTAGTACTTTAATAAATTATGATTATATACTAATAATTTTATTTCATAATTTATTTAATTTATTGGAAGAATAGAAAGTTGTGTTCTATAATTCAATTTATGGTTTGTTTGGCACGGTGGACACGAGGAATTCCATCGGCTTTTATGTTCAAACTCAATTTATTTTTTTGGTGGTTGTGGTATCCTCAGAGGCATGTAAACAAACGGGTGCCGATGATTTTTGCTCAGTTTGCACCTGCCGGACAGAGAAAAAACCACAAAATCGGAGCTTTTCCAGCCCCGCCTCGCCCCTCTGGTTCGATACATCCGTTTGGATTCACCGACACCTTCCGCACCGCTCAATCAAACGAACCCTAAGCGATCAGCGTTTTTGTCCAAACTCACCAGAGCAAAGACGTTGCCCAAAAGAAACCTTAATATCATAATTTAATCAAGTTCAAGTCTAAAGTGCAAGTTTTGTGTTTTATAAAATTTAGTAAAATAGTTAATTAACATCAGTTCGATTTCATGAACACTAAGGTTTTGTTTGGAGGGACTTATTTTTTGGTAAGGTCCGGTTCATACGGCCGTAGCCGTTTGACCGATGAAAATAAGCTCCCCCCAACGCAGCCTAAGGCTCCATTTGACACCGTGGTAGCAGTCATGAACACAGATTAAATTATCATTCGTTAACGCCCCCGTAAAAAACTCATTCTTTTATGTTCAAACAGATGTTTGTTAGGTGAACAAATGACGGTTTAACACATGTATTTACAAACGGGGTGACAAACGGAGCCTAAATAGTTAGGCTTCATTTGGTTCGGGGGTGGCGGGTCGATCCGGCGGGTGGAAAAAGAGTGTTCGAAACGAAGGGGGAAGGTGGCTGCTCCAAACGAAACTTTTTGGGCCGTTTCTCAAGGCGGGCGGATGGAAACGAAGCAAATGCCGCCGAAGATTTATTTATTTACTCGCCTTTCGACGGCGTTTGCCCCAAACGAAACAACGAAACGCCGAACAAAATAGAACCTTAATGTGGCTACATCTCTAACTTTATAAAATCAAATTAAAAATACATAACATTGGGCCCAGGCCAGGTCAGGCCTGGGCCCATTGGGCTTTATTTGCCTCTTGTCGGACATTAAAATACGCTCAAAGTAAATGTCTCGAAATATAAGCTTTTTAATGCACATATCTACGTAAGATACAACGTTAGCCACTTGGTGCTGATATTTTGATATTTTATTATTCTAATGATAAATGATCTCAGCAGTGACGTCAGTAGCAGCCGAACATTAGCTTACGAGATTGGAGCAATAGAAATTGGACATCTGGCAGATGCTCTGTCAAAGGTGGTCCGAGTACCTCTGCTTTGCGATTCGCGCTTGCAGCCCTGATTGGCTATCGATCAATTTATATTATATTATTATTATTCGTCATTATTTTGGGTGATTTTAGTCTTAATTATTAATATTAGTACCGGAAAATTCATACTCCAAAATTCGGATCAAGGCGGGCAAAAGTTACCGGTTCGGCGGTCGGGCTCGACGGCTAACGGGCTAGGACGCAAAAACAAACACGTAACAAAAATGACCTCAAACACTACGACAGGGAAGTCCCACAACGTACCTGAATGCTTAGAAGAAGCATCTCATCCATAACCAAAGATGACGGAGCAGGGTACGAGGTAGATTCTAGCGGGTGACTAAGTCAAGGCGACGACTAAGATGGATAATCGGAAGATCGTGACTTGATCTCTTTGAAGAAAGGATACAAAGGCCAGCCCGAAGTCTAGAAAATGAGGTGGTCGAGATCTTGTACGAGATTCCAAAGTCATTCTCCCCGTACCCCTAGAGTCCTATTTATAGGCAAATCTAGGGGGTCTTATTTATAGCCTCACCCCCGACGACTAGGCGACTTCTTGTGGGAGCTCGCTCAGGTTGGGCTAGTAACTGTCCTAGTCTTCTACCTGACGATTATGCGAGGGGAGGTCGTCATACTAGTTCAGGCCTTCAACTATCTTGAGCGTTGACTCTGACTTCTGTCTTGACTTGTTGACTTTGTCTCTTTTTGACCTGGCTCTGGGAGGGGGGTCCACCCACGACGAATATGAGTTGTACACAATCCCCGCTCTTTTCGAGCGACGTAGGAGCTCAGAAAGAAATATCCAACACTTATTCGCTGAGATGCTTTAGCGAGTATCTGGGTTACTCGCGACCGATGGGTGCCTAGGAACCCTATAAATTGGGAGGTGACCGATCTTTGATGCACGCCTTTTGAACTCGCACACGATGTCAAAATCTGCCGAGGAAGTCTACCAAACAAGTATTGCTGCATTGTCTGGATTCTTCGGTCCTACAAAGCTGAAAAGGCCGCGAGAGGGAGAAGACGTTGTTGACCTTCCTCTGCCCAAGAAGAAGTTGACGAAGAAAAAGAAATCGCTCGCCGCGAAAAGTGACAACCCACCTCCGTGCACCGAGGATGTCGCCTCCCGGGCTAACCATTCTGAAATTTTAGTACACACTAAAAAACTCATCGACAATCTCGGGTTGAGCGACATTCTCGAGCAATCGGTGCCTGAATATTCTCGCCTTTCTTCGCCGTCTTTTCCCCCTGCCCCGGTCCTCGTCGGGTCTCAGGCGCAGCTGTAAATGAATCTTGATGCCTCACATGGTTACTATCTCGCTGATGACCTCTTTAGTTGTTGAACAATTCCACTCTATCTTGCTGACTTTTGTTCATTACTTGCAGCTCCTCTGCCGACTACTTCTAGAGAGCATCTGGATGTCGCTCCTCTGTGATAAGCTCCATCTGTCACCATTGAAGCTCAGCAACAACCACGATCTGGGCACACCGTTTAGATCAACGTCGGTCCCAAGAAGAGGCCGAAAAAACAAACTCCTGAGTAGCAGAAAGAAGATCCTCTTGTGACGAAGACCTCACAAATTGGGGCGAGCAAGGCCCCTCACCCTGCAACCAACTCGCCTCAACCGACAACGAGCATTCCTCTACCACAGCCTCCTCCTTTGATCAGCTCGTCACAACCGAGGGTGAGCACCCCTTTGCCATCGCCGCCTCCTTTGCCGCTGAGTAAAGAAGCTCGCCCTGAATTCTGCCCAGAAACAACTACGACCCCACCGAATCTGCCCGAGAGCTCGATTCGAGATCGGGATAGAAGGCGCCTGAGTTACATCCCGTTGAGGACAGGAGGTCGCGAACCTAGAGGTCGCGAACCGGGGCAGGCCGTCGAGCGCCCAAGAGGCTCGTCATCGGGCTAGTGAGAATCATCTCGTCGCATCCCTTCCCCTCGCCAATCTCAATCCCCAAGACAAGGTAGCTCGTCTGTCGTTGAATTGGTTTGACCGCTGATACTCTATGTCTCTAATTGATTCAACGACTTCTTCTTTGTCTTAACAGTTTGTCCTGCAACCCCGAAAGCGGCTTTCATCGATGCCCTCGGGATTCCTGCTCACGAGTACCGCCTGGCTGCTGCCCGCACATACATTGAGTTGGATATAAAGTTCGACCAACTCGTCATCTGCGAGTCTCATCACCAGATCTCGGCACTGGAGGTGAGGATGACGAAGATGTAAGAGATGTAGGACAGGCTTGTGGCTTACGAGGCCCGCTTCCACATGATCAACGAGTCAGAGCGATGACAATCAATGACTGATCATTGCCTACAACTTCATCACGAGAAGCTGGCAGGAATGCAGACGAGCATGGGCACTGCAGGGTAATTGGAGAGAATGGAGGACCAGCTGCGTCGAGGCGACAATGCGATGGCAGTGGTGAGCGAGCACTACCGGCGAGCGCGCGAGATGGGTTGGGCCGGACGACATCTACCTCTTATCGAGTTGCGGCCTCCTAAGACTTATGATTTCTTTCTTTTTCTATTTTTCCTCGCCTTTGACGACATTGTAATGAACTATTGTTGTAATATTCTTTCATTGTTATGTCGAGTTTGCATCTCGCGTTTGATTTTGCGATTTGTTTTTTTGTGTTGATACTTGTCTTTATTCTGTGATTACTTGAGTTGTTTGTGCAGGATTCAGTGAGCTAGTGATCTTCTAACTGAGTTTACGCGAGATAAGATTCATAGCTAAGGTTGATTCATCGGTTAGCGTGCGACTTAGGTTGATACTCACGCAAGGTTGCTATACCCCCCCCAGGCCTCCGCCTATAAATAGAAGGAGTAGGTGAGCCTTTAGTATGTTGTTGTGATTTTTAACTCCTTCTCGAGAGTATTCTGATCTTGTCTCTTTCTCGCCAATCTTGCTCACGTTTTCCTTCTCGCTGACTTTTACATGCATTTTCTTTCACGCTCTTCTACTGCTCGCTATTTGCCTAAGAAGATGGTTAACAACGATGCTAATGCCCGCCGACAGGCCCATGCGATCAACTTCACCAAAGCTGTTTTCAAGAAGTATGCTGCCACTGCGCGAGATCTAGAGGATTTTTGCAAAAGACACCTGCCTGAGGTATACTCGGCCAGGCTTCCCGCCCGGTCCGAGCGATTAAACACATGTCTCGAAGGCGAGATCGTCCTTTCCCTCCGACACTTTGAAGCCGTCCTTCGACTTCCCATGTGGTCGGAGTACTGTCAAATCCTGTGGTACTTTGGGATCGTCCCTCCCTGCCCAGATCAACCTGAATGAGGTGACGATGATCATGGAGTTTCTCTACTTCCTGCGAGAAGAGAACATTGCCTTCGATCTTTTTTGGTCTTCAGGAAGATCTTTGCCTTCGTCGTGATCGCCGGGGCGTCATCTTCTTCAGTAGCCAAGTTTGCACCTTGGTCGATACAATTAACAAAGTCCATCGGTGGTGTACAACCACGTAGTCGCTGAGTAGGGTCCCCTCGACAAGTGCGAGGTGGGAGCAGCGGGACCGGCTGGGAGGCCGAGGTCTCGTCCCTACCCCCTCCTACTCCGCAGCCTGGCGGGGCGAGACCGATTGGGAGGCTGGGGTCTCACCCTTGCCTCCTCCTGCTCCGCGGCCTGGCAGGGCGAAACCGGTCGGGGGCCGGAGTCTCGCCCCTGCCCCCTCCTGCTCTGCGGCCTGGCAGGGCGAGACCGGCCGGGAGGCCGGGGTCTCGCACCTGCCCCCTCCTGCTCCGCGGCCTGGCAGGGCGAGACCGGCCGGGAGGCTGGGGTCTCGCACCTGCCCCCTCCTGCTTTGCGGCCTGGCGGGACGAGACCGGCTGGGAGGCCGGGGTCTTGCCCCTGCCCCCTGCTCTGCGACAGGGCGGGGCGAGACCGGCCGGGAGGCCTGGGTCTCGCCCCTGCCCCCTCCTACTCCGCGGCTTGGCGGGGCGAGACCGGCCGGGAGGCCGGGGTCTCGCCCCTGCCCCCTCCTGCTCCGCGGCCTGGCGGGGAGAGACCGGCCGGGAGGCCGGGGATCGCCCCTGCCCCCTCCTGCTCCGCGGCCTGGCAGGGCGAGACCGATCGGGAGGCCGGGGTCTCGCCCCTGCCCCTCCTGCTCCGCGGCCTGGCGGTGCGAGACCGGCCGGGAGGCTGGGGTCTCGCCCCTGCCCCCCTGCTTCGCTGCCTGGCGGGGCGAGACGGGCCGGGAGGCCGGGGTCTCGCCCCTGCCCCCTCCTGCTCCGCGGCCTGGCGGGGCGAGACCGGCCGGGAGGCCGGGGTCTCGCACCTGCCACCTCCTGCTCCTCGGCCTGGTGGGGCGAGACGGACCGGGGGCCGGGGTCTCTCCCCTGCCCCCTCCTGCTCCGCGGCCTGACGGGATGAGACCGGCCGGAGGCCGGGGTCTTGCCCCTGCCCCAGTTCCCCAGTTCTTCGGGGGTCACCTGTTCGTCTCGGGTGCCCAGGGAGGTGGGGGGTATGGCTTCTCCCGCCCTTGGACCTCTTTTGACCATGTTGTTACCGATTTACCCGCGTGGCGGAATTACCTCTTTACCCCCCGGTGTGGCTGTTTTCTATTGGCCTGAGCCCTTTTTGGCGTAGGGGTATTGTTGACATTTTGGTTCATGAGATTGAGAAAACTATAAATAGACCCTTAAGGGTGCTTTGGAAGGCATTGCATTCAGAGCCACAAAAATCCCCTTGCTCTCTTCCTTCAAGACACCTAGCTCAAGCATTGGCTAGGGAGGGGGAGACCGCAAAGGTCTTCCGAGTGTGAGGTGGGACCTCCGCGCTAGAGCCAAGGGTCTGTTTCTAGCTTCTTGATCCCTTGGTCCGTGACGTTCTCCTGAGTGTAGTAGGTGCGAGTTCACCCCTTTTTAGGGACCCCGAACTCCACAGAGGTCATTTTTGGCTTCAACAGGTGGGGCGAGTACCTAGTCGTCATCGCCGACAACTTCGAAGGGGTTCCGCGTAGATCGCACCAGCCTCTAGAAGTCGCCTTCCTACCATCCATTCTGCAGGGTCCGCGCGAGAAGCTGCTTGAAGCCTTCCGCGGATGCCGACTCGATGTTATCCTCTGACGTCAGAAAGTCAACTCGCTGGACGAGATCTTCCCAAGCAAAGGTACATACCTTGGCGAGATCTTACTACACTCACTAACTTTGTCGCGAGTTGGTTCTGATAGTGGTTGCGGTTTAACTAACATTTCTACCCCTTCTACAGCTACGCACATTCTTCTGCAAGAACCACTTCCTCTGGAGAAGGAAGCCGCGTCGTCGCGTCATGGTTCGATGAACCCGCCTGCTGATGTTGAGGAGATTCTGTTTCCCGCAGGTTCTAACGGCCAATCGCGGGCTAATGACAAGAAAGGTTCCTTGCAGGGAAACTGGACAAGGGGAAGGGAAAGCCAAGTCCCCTGATCATGTGAGGAAGCATGCGAAGATCTCCCACGAACTCGTCGATGGGATGGAGTCATCAGTGGACGTTGGGGCATCATACTTCCATCCTAACTTCAACCTCGGGCGCAATGGTAAGGACGCCTTCGTATGCCCGCTGATGTCTTGGGCGGAGAGCGAGCATAAGGTGAATCTAAGCACCAACTTACCTGCTTGGTCGGAAGACTGGGAGGATAGGGAGGAAGTTTACGATGTCGCCTTCACGCTTTATGGGTGAGTTGGCACCGAGTCACTGACGAGCCTCGACGCAGAGGTGCTCGTCCATCAAACTGCTCGCGCGCTCTTGCGAGCTACTGAGATAGGCCGTTACATGGCGAGGATGCTCCTCGAGTCATAGGAGGCTTTGAAGATCATGTAGAAGAAGACGATCGATCTGGGAATGCAGTCTGTCTGGTGGAAGGACTACGAGGTAGCTTTTACTTTTATGCGCGACTTTTCATTAGTCGTCACTTGACTTGATGGATGTTCAGACAGTTTGTTGTTGACACTCGCAGGCTACCGAGATTGAGATGTCGAAGAAAATATCCAAGCTCGAGCAAGACCTCGCTGACACCAAGAACTAGCTGGAGATTGCCCAAGTCCGGGTTGCTGAGATGTAGACTCGCTCGATAGTTGTTGAAGCTCGCCCTGAGCCCTTGGATACTCACCCAGCTGAACAACAGCTAGAGGCGAGTCCTCTTGGGATGAGGAGGAAGATCCGTTTCAACAGGAACGATATGCCTGCGATTCGTTGCAGGATTGCGCGAGCAACTGGAGATGTCGTTCTCGCCAAGTTGAGGATGAATGGCTTCCTTGGCCCGAAGGCCGACCACCTGACTTTGCCGGACCTCATTCCCGACATGCTCGCTGAAGAGTCCAGCTCTCCAGATCGCATCCTGTCCTCCGCAACTGATTCCAGGGACAATGAAGACAACAACATCAGAGAGAGCGACGATGATAGTGATGACGCTGAGGATGGCGCGGAAGATGTTGGCGACAAAGAAGATGTCGTCGTCAAACAAGAGGAGTACCAGCCTGATACCAACGACGACGAGTCCTAGTCGGTCGGCGATATCATGCGTGCGAACATGTATATATAGAAATGTAACATAAGAAACTTTTTGGACGAACCTTTATTCAAGGCGTCATTGCCCCTTTGTGTTGTAATGCTTGTTGATGATACTCACTAGACTCATAGGCGCGGAATACTCGTTGTGCGCGGTCTTTGCATGCATACTAGATTATACTAAATAGCGCAACATTGCTCATACCTACATGGTCGCACCCGCATGGTCGCATGTCGCTGCTTGTACTTGCATGGTCGCAGTCGCATTCTCGCACGTCACTGCACGTACCTGCATGGTCGCAGTCGCATGCTCGCACGTCACTGCTTGCACCTGCATGATTGCACTTGTATACTCGCAGAAAGAACATCATTATATTTGTTTAATTTTCGCAAACTTTGATGAAATAGACCACAAAAAGGTTAAACAGATACACTCGCTTGCCGACGACGATCCTTCGGATAATGGAGTTGTACTCGGGGGGGGGGGGGGGGTCGCGTAAGATGCACACTCTTGAGTCCAACACTCCACTTCAAACAACAAAGAACTTGAAGGGATCCAGAGATAGGGAACGACAATCGGGGGGTCCTTACACACCCGAGGCCTCCATACTACCATGGACTCAAACCTTTTGAAGCTTCTTTGCCTGGCTGCTTCCAAAAGCATGGCGGGTTATCCCACCTTGGTACTAACAGAAACGCATCCTGCTTTACAGGACAAAAAAGGTTGTTAAGAGCTGGTCTTTTAGTATTTTCAAAGACCGATGTCGCCTTTACACAAGATATCATTTTGTGAGGTCTATTTTTCATCAAGTTCGGGAGGTTGGCGTCCAGACCTGTTTATGATAGTTCCTCCAGTCGGATGAGAAGTGCGATCAGGTAGGTAGCTAGACCAACATACAAGGGGGGAGCTGATATCGACCGTCAATGTAGGGGCTTGGACTTACAAGAACGCTTTTAAAGATCAGACACACCGTCCCATCACCCGCTCTGGGTTTTAATTTTAGGAGAATCAGGTCGGAGGCGTGTTTCCTAAACCGATCGTGGAGATTGACTTCACTGCTTCTAGCTAATTTGAGACGATCCTAACAAAGAAGACAACTCGCATCCACCCGTGTTTAAGGGGTCGAGGACTTTTATTTTAAAAGTAGAAAGAACCTTGCAGACAAGCGGTCATTACATGTTACCATTAGAGATAGAATCCTTTCACGTCGTCCCTGCTCTAGGCGCTTCCCAACAGCTCTCCTTCTTGTTTTTGTAAGTGATAACCTCCAGTGGCTAGAGCCTCTCAGATGATGAAGGGTCCTTCCTTACCTCCGAAAGTCCTCTTTCCCCGCTAGGGGAGCTCGCCATAATCGCCCAAACCTTCTACTGTCCTGAGCATTGACTCTGACTTCTGCCTTGACTTGTTGATCACTTGGGGGGGGGGGGGGTCTACCCTCTACGAATATGAGATGTACACATAATTAAAAAAAATGAAAATTTAAAACTATCATAAAAGTATCAGTTACTAGCAAACCACCTGAAAAATCTTGATCCTTCCTCTTTCGTAATCATTTACGTAGGAGAGATCACGAATCATGCGAGATTCCCGTTACATCGTTATTCGAAACCTCTCGTAGCTCAATCCTTCTCGTTGTCGTCCGTTGCGAACACCTCACAAAACTCATCTCTTATGTTGCACGAGCAGCTCGAGTGCTCTTTACGAGTGACTAGTATTCTCCTCTCTGCAAACATTCTCAAGCTTCCCATGCCATGCATGGAACCTTCCGCTGCCATCGCGCACTGTCATGATATGTGTACTGTTATGATCATAACGTATCATAACATTACCTTCGCTCTTGCACATCATTACACTATTTCTATAATAATCAAGCCAAAAAAAGAAAAATATTTTAATCTACAATATACACAACTAAGAAAAATATTTTAATGTACAATTTTACATGTACTTTTAGCTCCGTTTGGCATGATGCTAGCGGTCATGAACGCACGGGTTAAATCGTCATTCGTTATGGATTACCTAACAAGCATCATCCGTTTAAACATAAAAATGGATGAAGTTCCTTACGTGAACTTTAACGAATGACAATTTAATCCCCATGTTCTTGACCTCCACCGGCCCACCACCGTGTCAAACGGAGTCTTAGACTGTCTTTGGTTTGACGTTTCGCCCCCTCCGTTTGGAGCAAACGCGTCCGGGCGGTGGGTAAACAAACGGGCGCCGACGGCGTTTACTCTATTTGCATCCGCCTGACAGATGGAGCAAACACTGTCGGACGGTGGGTAAACAAACGAGCGCCGGCGGCGTTTGCTTCGTTTGCACTCGCCGGACAGAGGAAGCCATCAAATCCGAGTTTTTCCAGCCCCGACTCCCCCCTCCGGTTCGACACCTCCGTTTGGACACGCCGGCTCCTCCCGCACCGCTCAATCAAACGAAGCCTTAGGCTCTATTTGTTTGGGCGTTTCGCTTCTTTGTTTTGGGCAAACGCCGCCGGAAGGAGGGTAAACAAATGAATTTCAGGCAGCGTTTGCTCCGTTTCCACCCACCGGCCTTGAGAAACGCCCCAAAAAGTTCCGTTTGGAGCAGCCACCTCCCCCCTCCGGTTCGAACTCTCCGTTTCCACCCGCCGGATCGACCCGCCACCGCTAAAACAAATGAAACCTTAGACTGTGTTTGAGAACCCGGAATGGCGGGAGGCAGTTGAGGTTCTCAAACGTCTTGCCTCGGGACCAGCCCTGCCGGAATCTCAATCAATCACGTGTACAACTGTGGAATTTAATTTTTATTTTTCAAAAAAAAAAAAATGATTGAATTAATATTAATATTAATTTCATTTCATAATAAATAATAATATTAATATCTGCCACTTATATTCTGCAGTCTGCACCACAAATAAAAAATAAAATATTTGTGAACTTTATATCTATGATTGATGGAGGGATGGATTGACGCGTTGGCTGTTTTCCCCCCAATCCTATGCGAGACCGTACGTACAACATAATAATATATTAATTTATTTCCTGCTTAATATATTAATTTATTAATATATTATATATTAATTTATATTTAATTTATCGTTTAACCTCCGATGATCGAAAAACGCTACAATTTTGTCACGGGGGACCACCTCCGATCACCGGCGGTTGCCTTTAGCGTCAAGCCCCACTTTTACTGCATATTTATTTATTTATATATATAATTTTAATGATTGGGGTCACGTGCCGAACTTTATAATTAAATAATATTAATTTATTCTTTTATTTATTTGAGATATTTAAATAATCACAAAAAATACAAACTATAAATAATATATATATATATATATATACACACAATTTTTTATAAGGAACTATACATATCTAAATAATATCTAAAAACTATAAAAAGTAGACCCCATACATCATAAAATATATTTTTTGATTTTTTTCACACCCCTAAAACACACAAAAAAAGTAGGAATTGAGATATTTTATTGTGCTTGTGGCCCACTTTTTGTGGTTTTTAGGTATGATTTAGATGTGTATAGAATTGTCCTTTTTGTAATGCTAAAAGTGCTAAGGCTACGTGGACACTGGACAGTCATTTGTCACTCTTCTAAAAATAAAATATTTTGAATAATTAAATGCAATTAATAGTGACTCAAAATTTTGGGGTTGGTTATATGATCTTTTGTCACTATTGTGTCTTATCTTTTGTCATAATCTCACTAATGCCTAAGTACATTATGTCTTTCCTTATAGTTTCATTCCACGTCTTTATTAGTCAACCCCTCATTTGTTTAACATGCCTATTGACTAGACTCTCACAATGTCTAATAGGTGTCTCTAATAATCTCTTTTGTAAGTGTCCAAACCATCTTAGACGTGCAATTGGTGCTACTCCTGTCTTATACCTGATACATTCATTCCTAATTTTACCCAAAACCCTAGAAATTTCAAAATTATTATCTGTCACTTAAAATTTTAAATGCTAGTCCTAAAAGAGATGATTCTCGCTAAATGGGATTAATCGTGTTAAAAGAGTACAAAGAATTTGATGGGAAACATCTGGAAGATAAATAAGTTAAATGAAATAAATATTAGAGTGGAGAGATTACGAGATTCACCCGAGCTAGTAGTGTCAAGGTGGTGGCGCCGGACTTGTAGATGTGCGATTGTGGTGGGTGAGTAGAGGTGCGACGATGGAGTCAAGGGCAAACTAATGGGGTAAGTCAGAGCCAGTGACGGAACTGGGATTTTAGTATCACCCGGACACAATAAATTTTAACATTCATATCATTGTTGAAAATATTAGCTTTTTGCAGATCTAAGACAAATCAAATCCCTAAATCAAAATGGTAATGAAAACAAAATATCTCTTAAGATGAGAATTATAGTGATACAAAATTATATGTATCAAAATCTACTTTGCACGACAGCCTTCAATTAAATTAAGAAAGATAAAATCCAAAAATCAAACCTGCAGGATATCCAAAGTTTACTTGATAATGAAGGCTACAATCGGCACACCTAAGCCCTGCAAGCTGCGGATGATTGGATCTCCTTCTCCCAAGACCCAAAAATGACACATCTATCTCAAATAACTCAGATCTGTATGAGGGGAAGTACAAATAGCCAGCCTGAATACTCCTAATGGTTGACTATTGACCAACGGGTTGAATCCCTCCAATATCTGATTCGCGAACAGAAAACTGCATAAGCCCATTGCTCAAAGAGACCAATATCTGATTCCAATATCTGTTACTGCATAAGTCAATTCCACCAGAATGATGTAGGCGACACTCGTTTCTCCTTCTCCAAAACCTGAACCGAGAGAAACTATGGAATCCAACATTTTCTTTTGGATGGAGGAGAAACGACGCTGTTTTTTGTCCGCGGGATATGGAAAGAGGTGATCGATTGACCGAAGAGATAAAGAAACAGAGACGAGGCTAATGATTTTCTTCCTTCACAAACTGGCGGCGGCGGAAGGCTGTGACTCAAAGTCTCAAAAACCTACGACGGTCGGCAAGCATAGAACTGTGACGGCGGTGGGATGCCGCGGGATAGGAACAAATTAACGAAGGGAGAAATGATGTCGTATGTGCTATTACGCGAAAAACACGCTCGGACACTTGACCGAACGTGTCTGGTAGTGGGTCCGCCCATGGTCAGAGCCAAGTAAGATTTTTGTTGGGATGTGCGGCGACGGAGTCAAGGGCAAGGAAATGGGTAGGATTTTTGTTGGGTTGTGGTTAAAAAATGAGGGAGGTAAGAAAAAATGAGGTCGGGTAGGGTTTTGACTTGGTTGTGGTAAAAAATGCGGGAGCCTCCGTTTGATGAGGCTCCATTTGACATCGTTTTTTTGCTCCGGTGAATTTGCTACTAAAACATCACCGCCATAAAATGTATGTTTGACAAGGCATTGATTATGACCATCATTAAGAAAAGAAAACTAGTTTTGAACATATAAGTGGACGAAGTTCCTCAGGTGCGGTTGGACGTTCACGAATGGTGGTTCATAACCACCGGTTTCACGACAGTCACCAGCCCACCGCTGTGCCAAACAAAGTCTCAGTGTCATCAAAAGCATCTCACGGTATGATGCATTGGGGAAATTCTTCATTCCGAAGGAGAGAGAAGAATCAGGACCACTCCTATCATGCCACTTGGCCAGCCTGAATCCCCACGCAAAAATGTGTTCACTTTCCCCTTTTATGACCGTTTCTCTTCAATCCTAGACCTAGATTTAGGAACGGAGTCTGGACCAAAAATTCCAAGCAATGCATGAGTCTTGGGATCTGTTTGTTTTGGCGTTTTATTCTCCATTGATGGTGGAGAAAAAATGCTAAAGCTAAAAAATCAAATTCGTAAACCTTCAATTTTCATTCTCAACACTCCAAAATATCATTTTTGGCATATCCAATAAAATACTATCATAGATTTAGCTTTTATTTTTCTATATTTAGAAATAACAACTAGTTGGCCAATTTTACCTAGATTTGAGCAATATTCTAAAATATAAAAATTGTGGGTGTGGTCCCACCACAAAAATAACATTTTTAGTATAAATATAGTGGCCCTTTCTATATTTAGAAGTTATTGTTCAACTTCTTCTAGAACTTTGCCTAATTACAACTTGCACTACTCTAATTTTCAAAATTACAATAATCCTCTCAATATTCACATTTCATTAAAAAAATCTGCAAGAGGGTTATTTTTGTACAAAGATTTTATGAAATATAAATATTGAGAGGAGATTTTATAATTGGAAAATGAGAGGGGTGCAAACTATAATTACACAAACTTCAGCTTAAATATCAGGCAAATAATCCTATATGAAATTGAAATAAATGGGATGGGTCCCCTGGATTTGCACCCGCTCCAAGGATCTGAAATCACCCCGAAAGGGGAAGGGAGCCAAGCACACTTAGACACACACAACACACGCAAGCAGCGGCACAATGCCCCCCTCACGCCTCTCGCACGCACAAGCGTGTGTGCCTCGCATGCACAAGCGTGAGTGCCTCGCGCGCACGTGCTGCGGGCGCGTCGGCCTTGCGCCAAGCACAAGCGTATGAGGATGAATGGGCGCGTCCCACGCGCGCGGGGAAAGCACGCCTCTCGCGCGCGCGTGCGTCGGCGACCGCCGCCGCCTCCGGTCCCTGTCGGCCGCCGCCGACAACCTGCCCAGGCCGCCCGAACCGCCCAGGAGGCATCTCTGTCATTTCGCAAAAAATTGGTCATATAAGTGACCGAAACAGAGTGATGTCATTTGTCAACTAAAGACCAAACCGGGACAATTAGCAACACATCCCATTAGAAAGCTATAAAAATGTCATATGACTTCATTTGAAGACAAACAACTCCCGAGATTAGAGAGAACTTTGAGATTTTCTGTTGAGAACGCGAGACTTAGATCGTTTATCGGCTTGGAATTCGCTTTGCTCTCTTTCTCTAGCTTGCACAATCCTTGACGCTCACTTGGACGCTTTTGTGAGATCCGGAAAAGGTACTAGAAAACGCTCCTGTAAAGGAATGCGACGCTCTCATCCAAGCTTCGTAGACACTCTCCTCCAAGCTCCGTGGACGCTCTCCTCCAAGCTTCGTAGACCTTCTCATCCAAGCTTCGTGGACGCTCTCATCCAAGCTTCGTGAACTTGATTTTTTTTTTCTGTACTCAGGGCTTGTAATGGAGCGGTGGCCTATCAGGCTGTCACCATCCGTGGAAACTCCCAATACTTGTAAACTCAAAACTAAATAGTGGATTTTGGCCCGACAATGATCCAGCCACATGATTTTTCAGCCTTTTTGGGTTTTCCCGGGTAAAAAACCTCTCACCATTGCTGCTAGACTTTCATTGACTGTTTGTGCGCTCGGGCCAAGTCTGAGGTAAGATAGTCTGATTCTCTGGACTGGAGAAAAACCAGGTGCTCCACAACAAAATGTATGAAAGTATATACTATTTACCAAAGCATCATCCATATGACATATCAATATCTATATATTCCCTTAGCATGTTTTGTGAAATAACTATAATGGCCTCCCCAACACACAGCTCTAAAGAACGATCGTAGGCACCCCCAACACCACACTTGAAAGGGTCCAACCTCAACAGTTTTGCAGACCATACACCCTGACCCCTCTCCATCCACAGACGGGTTGTTGGAAGCCACAAGCTCCCTTCGATGAAAAATGATCTAGTTAAGCACCCCTATGAGGACTTCCCAGGAGGTCACCCATCCCAAAACTACTCCAGCTCGAGCACGCTTAACTATAAAGATTCCTCGGAAAGATTCCCCAGAAAGATTCCCGTGCCAAACTGGTATGATTTCGACCAAAAAAACTCAGACAATACAACCCAATCGAGCGAGTCGTGCTCTCTCGAGCCTCGAAGGGTCCTAAGTCACCCCGAAAGGGGGGACAAAACATCTTGTTTTATTGACATACACAACAAGTACTTGACAAAAAGATCTAGGTCATCTCCACCATGAGCATCACGATATGAGGTATAGGGTTGATGGGGTTCCCCAGAAAGATTGTTGTGTCAAACCGGTATGATTTTGACCAAAAAAACTCAGACAATACAACCCGACCAAGCAAGTCACACCCGCTCGAAGGGCCCAAGTCACCCCAAAACGGGGGACAAAACTGCATGCTCTATTGACATACACAACAAGTACTTGACGCGAACATCTAGGTCATCTCCACCATGAGCATCACGACATGAGGTATAGGGTTGATGGGGTTCCCCTGAAAGATTCTCGAGCCAAACTAGCATGATTTAAATAAAAAAACTCTGGCAATACAATCCGACTGAACGAGCCACGCCCGTTTGAAGAGTGCCATGTCACCAGAAAGAGAGGACAAAACCAAGCACATAAGGGCACCGCGCGTGCGCACGAGCACTTGCTCATACAGCCAGCGCGTGTGCAGTCAGCCAGCTCGCGCGCAGCGCATGGGTGCGCAAGACCCCTGCACTTGCGCTCTCTCAATGTGCGTGTGTGCATTGCATGAGTGCGCACACGTGCCGGCGACTGCCGCTGTCGCCGGGAAGCCTGCCCAGACCGCTCGGGGTGGGGGTGGGGGGGCATGTATGTCATTTGGGGAAAATTGGTGATGCACGTGACCAGAACAGAGCAACGTTAATCGTCAACTCAAGATTCAGTTGGGTGCAATTACCAACATGTTTGTACAACCCCGTATTCGCCAAGAGAGGGCCTCAAACAAGGCGTGAGACTTGCTGCGCGTTTTTAAACCTTTTGAGATTTTGACACTCTTGGTGGCTAATTTATGCACAACCTGCATAAAATACTAGTAGGGGGATGAAACATTTGTCTCCCCCCGGCCCCTTTGAGGAGTCGCCTAGGCCGCGTCTCGCCCAGGCCGCAGCTCGCCAAGCCGCCGTCTCGCCCAGGCCGCAGCTCGCCAAGCCGCCGTCTCGCCCAAGCTGCTATCTCGCTAGACCGCCAGCTCGCCAGGCCGCCAGCTCACCAGGCCTCCAACTCGCCAGGCCGCCAGCTCGCCAGGCCGCCTACTCGCCCGGCTTGGACTTCTCGCCCGACTTGAGGGTCTGCCCCTGGTGGACTGCGATTAGCTGCTTAGAACAGCGGGATTTGGCTGTGGCAGGCCAACTCGGGGGTAGTTTGGTAATTTTGGGGACAACAGAGGTTGGTTATTTGCAGGTCATTCCCAGAAAACTATAAATAGACCATTAAGGGTGCCTTGGAGGGCATTGCTTCTTAGCCACTTAAATCCCACTGCTTTCTTCCTATAAGACACCTAGCTCAAGCATTAGATAGGGAGGGGGAGACCCCCAAAGGTCTTCCGGGTGTGAGGTGGGACCTCCACGCTAGAGCTGAGGGTCTGTTCCTAGTTTCCTGAGCCTTTGGTCCGTAACGTTCGCCTGAGTGCAGTAAGTGTGAGGTCACCCCTTTTTAGGGACCCCGAACTCCACAGAGACCGATTTCTCGGTTTCAACAACGTCCCTCCAAGAAAGCTTTAAAAATGCCTCCATGCCTTCATTTGAGGACACACAACCTGCGTGGTTAGAGAGCGCTCTGAGCTTTTCCGGCGAGAATGTGAGACTTAGATGGTTCCTTCGCTCGAAATTCGCTCCACACCCTTTCTAGTCCGCTCAATACTCAACACTCACTTGGACGCTATAGTGACCCGGGAGAAGACATTGGGGAACGCTCTCGTAGACGCTCTCGTGAACACTTATTTGAAGCTTCATGGACTTAGCTACTTTTCTCGTTTTCTCTACTTAAAGCTTGTAACAGAGAGGTAATCTGTCACCCTCCAAGTGACTCAAACTCTTGTAAACTCAAAAGAAAATAGTAGGGGTGTGTATGAAAAACTGAAAACCGTCCGAACCTCCCAAACCAAACCGAAATTCGAACCGAACCGCTCGGTTCGGTGTAGGGGTGGTTTTTCATTTTGGATAACTGTCCCTTTTGGTGCAGTTTTCAATTTCGGTAAACCGAGAAAACCGAACCGAACGAAAAAGTCACATTATTACTATTCGATTAGAATCAAACAAAGTTAGGCCTATCACATAATTCAGTGAAGTATTGAATATTGACTATTGAGTATTGAGTGATGATCTGATGGAGTGATGACGTGATTGGATTCGTTGCAAGGCAACCCTTATAGATTTAGAAGAGATGTTTATTGATGTTAAAAATACGAAGAGCTTAACAAAGGCAAATATTATTTAAGTTTAAAATATAAAATGCATAAGATTGTCTAAGCTAAACAAAATGACATTTGTTTATAAATTACATTCTTAATTTTTTAGAGTTGGAAGTATCATATGTGGATGAAGATGTAATGGATATTGTCTAACTATTGCGGATGAAAATAAAGTAAATTTTATCGAATAGTTAAGTATCAATTACTTATTTTTTTTCAAAACTTGATCGGATCTACTATAAAGTTTTAAAAGATTTAATGTATATGTTTTATAATCATATAGGTACTTGCCGCTTGGTGGATTGAGAGCAATGTCGTTATTATATATTTTTGCATTTTATTTTCGCTATTGAAAATCAATATTGTTAAAAGTAACTATTTTGTTGCGAGCGGTGAGAGTATCTTGGCTGCTGGATGGATCAAAGTTTAGATGATAGTACAAAGTGAATAGATGATTCTGATTTATTTAATGGCACTAATTGATAACCATGACATATACTTAATGTTTTAATTTTAATATAATATAGAGACACATGACGCACATCATATGATCTGTAAATTGATTAAAGTATGATGAAAATCATTTGTGTCTAACAATACAAATGTTGTTTACACATTTTGTTATTTTCACTACTTTATTATATATTATATAATTAAAGGAAAACGTTATTAAAATAACTATAATACATAAATAATGATATCAGTTTGTCCTATAAATTATTATAATAAAATCGAAAACTGCCCCTAAAAACTGCCCCAAACCTCTCCGATTAATAAACCGAACCGATCGGTTTAGGTTTGGTTCGGTTTGGAGTAAAAAATAACCGACCCTTTTCGATTTGGTTTCGGTTTTAGTCCAAACCGACCCAAACCGAACAGCTTGCACCCCTAGAAAATAGTGAATTTTGGCTTGACACGGATCATGTCACGTGGTTTTTCACTATTTTCGGGTTTTCCACGTTAAAAAAACCTTTTGTCATTGTTGTTTGATTTTCATTTCACTGTTTGCACGTCATGTCCGGCTCGAAGCTACGACAGCCCGATTCTCTCGAATGAAGAAAACAAGGCACCCCGCAACAAGGGTCATCTCTACTCCATTGGTTATTATAAGGTTTAGGATTATCTTCTCCTGGATCCATCTTAAGAGGTCCAAGTTCATCTCCATTACAACATCCGTAGTAGAGGTTTATGTTTATCTTGATCTGCAATCACAACATAAATGTATAGGAAGCCCATTTCAGCCTTAAAATATCATTCAATCAATGTAAACATAGATATGCACACTCATATTTCTTTTCACACGGTTGGCGGATATCAACTACAATCTAGCCCTCTCAACAATGTTAAATACCTAATTTCACTGGCCCTATTCATGCGGTCGTAGCCGCTTGACCGGTGAAAATAAGTTCACCCAAACGGAACTTTACTGTACCAACGGTCTCCAAATCATGTGAACATGAATTTATAGTCATAATAATGCTACTATCACGACCCCAAAATAAAAGTTATTTCCTAGTTGTTTTTGTGCTATGAAATCCATCAAGGTCATATAAATAGTCGCTAACATATGACTTTTTCCCTATGAATGACTAACGATTTCAAATACCCAATCTCACATTCAATATGCTATTTATCTCGGAGTAATTCAATTGCTCACAAACTAGGTTAGCCCTAAATACAAACGTCATACCTACATCACCGACCCGAGACTACATCCACGGTGTATGCATCATACATCACGCTTGAATCTGTAATGAGTATCAGATTTTTTATATGCAATCTTATGCTGAGGATGCAATCCCATGCCCCAGGATTCTAGCGAGCCAAAAGAGTTCATACCGTACGCTGATTAGTGGAGAAGACGCTCATCTACAAGAAATTCAAAAAAAACATGACATACAACAATTCTTAGACTTTGGAGAGGCATCATTACGCTTGGAGCTCACTTTGGAGCTATGGAGGAGGTCAAGAAACCTTAACAATGAGCGGAGCAAACATTAGCGGGATGAGTACCTGGAAAAGCTTTCCAAAGGAGAGATTGTCATGAGGGAAAGTCTTTAGTTCTCCTCAATGGTGAGTTCGTTCACCGCAACATTAAGAGAGGGAGTTTGGGAACATTGGAGGAAGATTTTTGTGAAGGTCATATATCCAGGGAGGAGGTGTATGAGGAGTTGTAGGAGCCCCCGACAATTAGAGAGAGAGCAAGGTACTAGTTGTAGAAGAGGCTAGTTTCTTTGGGCAGATGAGTAGCTCCGTGAAGGTGATATTAAGTATCGTATAATGAGGTTCACTTGCCGAGTGAATTGGATGGTTTGAAAAAGCTGAAACTCACGAGCACCATCACTCGAGGGGAAGTACATGCGTAGATGGTTCCATACGGCGGTCGTATATTCATAGTGTTGAAGTCGGGAAAATTCTCTACTCTAAAAATTCGGATCAAGCCAGCCTAAGGTTACTGATTTTACGGTCTGACGTCACAGATCAATTGGCTAGTGAGAAAGAGAGGAAACTATCTATACACACACCCCAAGTGCTCCGGCAGGGAGGTCTCATCACGTACCCGGAAGTTTGAGAGAAAGTTCCCCTCCACAATTGAAAGGCTGGGCGAGATACTAGGCAGACATGGACTTGGTGAGTATACACTTGGGGAGCTCAACCTCTTCCAAAAGTATCATTTCTAGTACCCCCAACGGGCTATTTATAGAGAAATCATGCGGGGGGGGGGGGGGGGGGGGGGGAGTATAAGCGAGTATCTAGCTTCTGGCAGCAAGTTCCAAGGGATACTCGCCCATACACGCGTGTTACTCGCCCATACTAGCCCAAGCTCGTCTCTGCTTGCCCAAGCTCGCCTCTGCTCGCACAAGCTCGGCTCTGCTCCCCTTTGCTCGCCCAAGCTAGCCTCTGCAGACCTCTGCTCGCCCAACCTCGCCTCTGCTCGCCCAAGCTCGCCTCTGCTCGCCCAAGCTCGCCTCTGCTCGCCCAAGCTCCCCTCTGCTCGCCTCTGCTCGCCCAAACTCGCCTATGCTCGCCCAATGATCTGTGAATAGCCGTCTGCTGTGGTACTTCTGCTCTCGACGAATTACGGGTTATACACATAGGTTTGAAGTTAAACCATGGTGAAGGAGGAGATATAAATGAAATATCTTAAAAATCTATCCTGACCAATTAAACGGTCTAAGAGGCCTAATTGGTTCAATCTATCACCTCTTTTGATTAGCTTATTTGGGACTAGTGAGACCTTATTAACCAAATGAACCAGCTACAATTGATTATCTCGAACCTTTAACTATAGTGACACAAACATACAATTTAAGTAACTGAATTCGGTTCAGTGTTATTGCACCAATAAGATCAATAAGAACTAAACAAAGTTCGTTCTATCGTATTTTAATGCATATTTATGAAGTTTGTCAGAATAGGTTTGCTGCGGGCAGCTCAATTCTCCTGGTAAATCGGTCGCCTTAACCCGTGGAGCGGTTGAGCACGCAAATAGTCATTGAGTAAGTAGATAAATGCACAATATGTTTTTTAATGTGTAAAACCCGTAAATTGGGTAAAAAATCACGTGACCAGATCTGCGGCAGTCAAACTTCATTATCAACAGCGGTTTACAAGGTATCAGAGAAATTGAGGGAGACAGTTACAACTTGGGGATGAGAGAAGACACTGGTGTGCTCGGAGGGCGACAGACCGCCCCTCGCAAAACTCAAAATCTGACTCTATCTGTTGGCGGTGGACACTTTCAGACGTTGCCCGGATACAGTGCGCTGCCACGGTGCACGTAGGAGATTTGTTTGCGAGAACTCGCAGAACGCCTCGCACGTAGGATGATTTTTGGAGAGTCTGTCGATACGTCTTTTTCTTCGTAGCGTTGTGAGCTTGGGCAAATTCTTAAAACACTGGAAGGGAGGAGGCTCGTAGGAGGATTTCGGCATAGTTCCGACTTGTAGGAGGAGAAGAATGAGTGGAGAAAAGTTACAAACAAGAGGGATGTTATTTATAGGCCACGGAGATGGTTACGACAGTTATGCGACTATTCGCAAACCGTAACCGCCTAAATTATTAGGTGCAGACCATTTTTAATATAGTTTATGGTGTGTATTATTTTGCCATTCACTGCCCGCCACCATCCCGGCTATTCACACCCACCACAATCAGTGGTTGTACCTGTAGGACGGCGGTGATGGTCGGAGAACGACCAAATAATGGTGGTTATCATGAGGCCGACCGGGGGGAGACCCGACCGGGGAGGGCTGCCGGTCGGGCTGCTGACCAGAGCAATCCTAATTATAATCCTACGGTCCAAATTGTGCCAATAATAGAGGTGTCTTTTTGAGAGAAAAAATTGTAGGTGGGTTACTCCAACTTATTTTTAGGTGGGAGATACGGCCGAGATCTGCAGTTCGATAAGGATTAACGGCCGAGATACCGTCATATCGATGCGCGGTACATATGATTGTATCTCCAACAGATACGACTGTATCTCGGCCATTGATTGCTCGATCCTACGGTAAATACACAGCACCCACCTAAAAATAGGTGGGAGTAACGCACCTACAATTTTCTCCTTTTTTTTAATTCCCAACCCAATCAGATTTTCTCTCACACAATACATTACAAGTTCCAAAAAAAAATTTGCTGTGGAAAAACATCTCCTTCAAAAAATGCTCTGCTCGCCCAATTCCTGGCCGGCCATCCCGTCTCTGATCACTCTTGCAAAGAACTCCTCCAGCGTGTCCTTCCCATAGCCGGGCGTCTTGTCGGCGCTGTACTCCCCCGTCGCCGGATCAATAACCAGCATGCTCTCGGCGGCATAGTACCTGACAATCCGGCCATACTCAGCCGCATCCTCCATCGCCGGAAAAACCTTCGCCAGAAGCTCCAACGCTCCGACGGCAAAATCCATCACGCCAATCGGCACTTTCAAAAACTTCGGCTTCCGCCCGAGCAGCCGGAAAAGAATCTCCCCCTGTTCTAACGGCGTCAACGCCTTTCCCGGCCCGCCCACCGGCAGAATCCTCCCCGCCTTGCTCTCCTCCACCACGCAGTCGGCGATGAACGCCGCCAGATCCTCCTCGCTGATGGGCTTGCAAGAACAAAGCCGACCGTCGCCGAACATCACGTACGGCTTGCCGCCCTTCACCGTCTCCACCTGCCCGCCGAGGCTCTTGAAGAACGCCGTCGGCCGGACAATGCTGTAGCTGAAGTCGGGATCTTTGGCAGCTTCGCCGGCGAGCTCGGATTCGAACTTCAGCTTGGCGCGCTGGAACTCGAGGAGTGGTTTCTGGACGCAGATGGCTGAGAGGAGGACGAAGTGAGCCGCCCCACGGCGGCGGGCGGCGGCGAGACTGTTCCGGGTAGCCTCGTAGTCAATCTTCCAGGAGTCTTTGATGCCGCCGGAGCGGCTGGCGAGGCAGGACACGGCGACGTCGATTGGGACGGCGAGGGCCTCCAGGGATTGCTCAAGGGAAGCGGGATTGGTGACGTCCGTGAAGCAAACGGCGGCGCCCGTCAGCTCGCGTTCGACAACATTGCGGGTCCCGGCGCCGCTGTGCTCTCGAGCGACGGCGACGACGTTGAAGCCACGGCGGCAGAGCTCTTTGACCACGAACTTGCCGATATAGCCAGTGGAGCCTACAACTAGGACGTTGACTTGGTGAGGAGGTTTGGTGCGAAAGGAGGCAGAATTCGTGCTTTGCGGCGTCGGGGAAGTAGAGGCGTCGGCGGCGGCGGCGGCGGCGGCGGCGGTGATGGTTAAAGATGGAGTTTTGAATTTGGGCGAGAAACAGAGGATGGGAGGGGGGAATGGGTGGGTGAAGAAATAGGTTTGGGAGTGAAGGGGGGATGGCTTGGAGAAGAAGGAGAAGGAGAGGGACATCTGGATCAGAGCTGTATTTAGGGTTGAAGGAGGAGGAAGAAGAAGGATTTGCAGAATTGCAGGCTATAGAGTTTAGTTCAGAAGGTCCATCTAGGCTTCTTGTGGCTTTGTGGTGGAGGGGGGCAACATTTTCATGAATTATCTCTACACATTTAATATTTTTAAAAGATAATAATCTTATAATATTTATTTATTTTTATTTATTTTAAAAATGTTGCAAATATTGGAATTTGAAGGGGGTGATTAGAAAGCTTTCATTTTATTAGGTTCTGTTTGGTTGGATTTTTTGCTCCATTTTTATTGGTAAAACATTAACTTTTAAAAAATTGGTTTGTTAAATGTTCATTTTTTTGCGTCATCATTTTAAAAAAATTATTTTCGATATTTTTTGAGGCCGAAGTCACAACAAAATTTTACCTGCGTCTAACTCAGAGAATTTTCATGCGTTTTTAAATACCCGGGCCCATCTCATTTTTTGAATTTGTGGCAGTTTCACTTCTCTCCCGACTTCGCCAGGAACGATTCCCTCGGCCTGCACCGAAAACCGAAACCTAAGCGGCGTTCCGCATCGTTAACCGCCCTACCGGCGCTGTTCCTTCCTCCCTACCGTCGTTCCTCACATCTCCTCCCTACTAGTGCTGCTCCTTCCTCCCCACCAGCGTTTCTCAGATCTCCGCCCTACCGGTGCTCCTCCTTCCACCCCACCGCTGGTCGTCGCCGTAGGTTTTGTTGCCAGAGGTATTTTTCATTTTCCTTTCGTTTTTTTTCTTACAGTCGGTTTTCTTCTAAGATTTCGTATTTTTCTTCCTCATTTCATAGTTTTTACAGTCGGAATGATTCACATTTTTGTGCTGCTTTTACAGTCAAAATGATTCACATTTTTTATCCAATCACATTTTTGTGCTATTTTTACAGTCGGAATGATTCACATTTTTATCCAGCCACATTTTGTTGCTATTTTTACAGTTGGAATGATTCACATATTTTATCTAGCCACATTTTGTGCTGTTTTTACAGTCAGAGTTATTCACAGTTTTTAACCAGCCACACTTCTGTTTTACAGTCACAGTTTTCACCGTTTTTATCAAGTTACATTTCTACGTTGTTTTTACAGTCGGATTTCTTCACAGTTTTTATCCAGACACATTTCTGTTCTATTTTACAGTAGGTTTTTCCTCAATTTGTTAACCAGTTATGTTTCTGTTGTGTTTTACAGTCAGATTTCATCGCAAGTCCTATTTACATCCAGGACAGTTATATTTTGTTTTATCTATCACAAGTAAGAGAAAATTATTTAAGATTTGATATATCGTTTCTTTTTTATCTAATTAGGTTATTTGTCCCGTGTATTATCTCCTACACTCAGTGCCTGGTAGCCCATACTTGAATTGCAGATGCACTGTATCCACTTTTATTACAAATGTCCAACCTCTACTCAGTGTCCTATCTGAAGAATCAAGGAATATTCTAAATGAGGTCAGAGTTCTTCCACTATTTAGTATTCTCAAGATTCCACAAAATGTACCGCTTCTGTATATTCTTGTTTGCATATATAATCGTCAGAAACAGACATTCCTTCTAGGCAATTACCACGTCTCACTCACAGTTAACGAGATTGCGCTGATTCTGGGGTTACCGAATAGTGGTGTTGAATTTTCTTTCGTTAGAAGGCTGTTTGCTCGTTATACTCAAAATAACCTAATTAAAGAGATGAATGGTTTGATAGATGAAGAGTGATCCCCCAATTTGGAAAAAATCGAGTCGACCTACTGGTTCGGTATCTGTTGGTCATCTTCTTATTCCCACAGATGGGTTTAAAAATTCCAAAATATGTGATGGAAATCAAAGGACTTGATATGTTTATGAAGTACAATTGGCCCATGGCCGTCCACAAATACCTGCATGCTCAGGTAGCTGACTTGAATGCCAAGAGCACTCTCCGGGAATCAGGGGAAAACTTGAGTTATTTTGAAGGTTGCTCGGTAATTCTTCTGGTAAGTGAGGTAGTACTTTTATGTTACTTAATAATTAAAAGGGCTCTTACCACATAATTTTGCAGGTGTGGCTCTATGAGCACACAAATCTACAGCTTGTCGTCGACTTCATTGCATGGCTCCGTATCTGTCGATGGTCTTCAAAGTTAAGTTATAGCTCTAAGGTCTATTTTAATCTCCCCCGTACTTTGCAGCTTCTCGATCAGGTTTGTCCTCTCATTCATATCAATTGCATGAGTGTTTATTGGCTGTACAATCTCCCAAATAGCTATGTTTGCACTAGGTAAGAACCAAATTCGCACATATAACATCGCAAGAGAATGCGCTACTCGGGGAGGAAGATAAGGATTCAGACTTCGAACAAATTTAAAAAAAAATTAGAAAAGATACAATCTTTTCTAGTAACCATTATTTAAAATCAATGTATTTTATATGGTATACCATACTTTGCAGGTGCAGAAACGAAAAAAAGTTGTGCGGTTTAATATCAATGAAGGTGAGAAAATAGAGGGGGAGAGAGTAGAGAGGAGTAGGAGAAAGAAAGAAAGAATATTCCTAAGAAGGGATAGGCGAGAGAAAGAGGAGTTTTTGAGGGCGGCGGAGGACTTGAGAGGTATGAAGGATCGTGTTATGTCTGTCATACAAAATGTTAGCCAGGACTTCCGTTCTCTAAGGGATTTGTGCATGTCTTGGTTTAGTCAACCAAGTGATAGACCCCAAACGGCTCCAGCTCCTTCCCCCAATCCATCTCATGAACCTTCCTCCGTAAATCCCACCCCAGTTTCTACACTCGAGGTGACGCTTGTGGAGACCACCCCACCACCCCCGAAGAAGGTTTATAAGAAAAAGGACCAAGGCACTCCGAAAAAAGTAGTCAAATTGAAGTTAGAATAATTGTGCCCCGGTAGGCCTCTAATAATGACGCGACAACGCGAAATTATTGAGTTTATCCTTACACAATTTACAGGAAGGTATATCTCCACTCTTTGTCCAGTTAGTTATCTATACTGTTTTAACAGACGTTCTTTGCACAGTTAGCAATATGTATTGATTTTGCAGCCAGATTTTTTAACAGTCTTTATAGATGGATTTCTGTTCTGATATAGATATGACTTATTTTCTTTATCTTAATCTCAGCAATCAAATAATCTTCCAATATGGAAATGTACATATTACAAGATCGTTATTAGACGACCTGCTGGGTGTTGGTTGGTTATCAGATGTACATTTGAATACCTATGCACTTGTGCTAAATGCCCGGAGAAAGAGATCGCCAGAAAAATTGAGAAGTTTTTTCTATGTCTCTCCTGATCATGTTGTAAGTAGCTTTACCTAGAATTTAAAATTTTCATATTTAAAGAGATCATTAATATAATCAACTATGCAGTACTATAAAATGAGCAAGATAAACAACTGCCAAACAATTATCAGCCATATAACCAAAGAGAACGTGGAAAAAACGAATTTGATACTAATGCCAGTACACGTCCCAGATCATTGTTGTCTTCTAGGCTGTGACCTAAAGCGTTGTGTGTGGGATTTTTATGACTCGATGCCGCGTGGCCGACATCAAGCATCTCTTCCCGGCTTGGTATGTTTTGGTTTTTTTCACTGGTTTATTGTTTGTAGTAATTAATTGTTGTAATATTATTTCACTCTTTGACATTATGTGACATTAAAATTTTTGGCGCATGCGATAGTTTCGTTTGAACTTTTGATGTTTCACATGAATTGAAAAATAATTCATTTGCAATTAAACAAAGTTCTCAATAAGGCTTGAATACATCGGGCACGCTGGAGAAGTTAAACGACAAATTGACAAAATAGTCGTCGTTTGAATCAGTGCATGTCGACGTGGGAGGTGGCGAAGCTTGTTGCTTTTGCGCCGTGCTGACAAAAAATTCAAACTCTTTATTATTTGGTGCGTCATCTTGAATGATCTTTTTAGCCTTGCCCTATAATTTTTTCTCTAGTAAACAATAAAGTACAAAACATATTTACTTTGAAGGGTTAATTACCGGTACCTCCCCTGTAAGTTTCTATAATTACAGGTTGCACCCCTCTTAGTTTCAAAATTACATTTACCTCCCCTCATAAGTTTTAAAACTAACAAATAGGTCCAAACAACCGAAAATTGGATGAAAACCGTTAAAACTAACGGATCAGTTTTTTGTATTCCTATTTTGCCCTTGTTAGTAATCCATCAGTTAAAGGGGTGTTTTTGTAAGGTTTCACTTTTGAAAAGTGTGTTTTTGTATTGTTTTACTTTTAAAAAGTGTGTTTTTGTAATGTTTTATTTTTGAAAATTGCATTTGCCTTTTTTTTATGAAGCTTTATTTTGTAATGTTTTGTTCGTTTGCGATACTTTGAAAAATTCATCAAAAAATCGAGCTTTAAACTCATCCTAAATATGAGTCATGCATCCAAAATATTTCATTCACAAAATATAAACCATTACAAAATAAGAATCACTCATCCAAAATTATCTAAAATATGAACGTTTCATGCATCATTGAGTGGTTCATCAAAATTTACAATAATATTTTAAATACTAGTATTCCAAAATATGAACGTTTTACAAAATAAAGCTTCACCCCTGAATGAAGCTTTATTTTGTAAGGATAATTGTTCGTTTGCGATGCTTTGAAAAGTTCATCAAAAAATCGAGCTTTAAACTCTTCCTAAATATGAGTCACACATCCAAAATATTTCATTCATAAAACATAAACCATTACAAAATAAGAACCACTCATCCAAAATTATCCAAAATATGAACGTTTCATGCATCATTGAGCGCTTCATCAAAATTTACAATAATATTTTAAATACTAGTAGTCCAAAATATGAACGTTTCAAACATCATTGAGTGCTTGGTGTTTTCCCCCTTTCATAACTCTCCTCTTTAAGCTTGTCGTGGCCTTTTCCTGTGGTCAACAAATGAAGCCAGCGGTGTTTCATCATCCAACTGAAAAAAGTACAAAATTAGAACCAATATATAACCGAAAAATAATGCAATAACAAATATAGATTGCAGTGTATTATATAAAACCTGCAAGCTTCCACTTTTGCATGTCCGTTTGTTATGACCACCACCTCCACAGTTGCCACATTTGGTGACCGCACTCTTCCTCTTTCTTCCTATTTTATTTTGCTCATCGGGTTCCTTCTTCCTATTCTTTTTGGGTCTTCCTGGCAACCTTTTAATGCGTGGTGGTAGAATGGTAGATGGAGAAACATCAACTGATGGCCAAAACATTGAATCTGGAATGCCTTTAATCTTGTGATTGTATGTTTTGATGTAATTTCCCTTGTAATAACATGAATGAGTGTATGCTTGAATGTTTTCTCTCTTGCTAGCTATTGCTAATGCAGCGTGTTTGCATGGAATTCCAGATAAATCCCAAACTTTGCAATCGCAGCTCCTATGCATTAAGTTGACAATGTAATGAGTGTGGTCTTCTCTTACTTGAAACTCATATTGACTTCCAACAAGCAATGTACACTTCACCGCCTCATCCTTTACCACATTCAACTTAGAAATGACACTCTCACAAACTTGACTTTTCCAAGTTATGCCTTTTTGATATCGGGATTCTATTCTACCCATTAACTTAGACCGAATCCCATCAAGCAAAGTCAAGATTGGTTTGGCTCTAAGTTCACCGATCCAATTATTAAAAGATTCAGTTATGTTGTTCGTAACATGATCATTCTTTAAGTGCAATGGAAAAGCATGCCTAGCCCACAAACTTACTTCAATTTTCTTCAACCACTCATATGCACCTGGACTGATTGCTCTTAGGTTGTCCATTGCTTTTGTGAATACCGCCTTACAATATGCCTTTGATGCTGCCCAAAAAAGCTTCTTCACTAGTAAACCAGGAAAAGATAGCCTCAAATTGGCATATATATGCCTACAACATTTTCTATTTTTTGCATTTGGAATACTTTCATTGATGGTTTCCACTAGTCCCTGCATATAACAACAATGTCATTAAATAGATCACCAATACAATATGTACATATATGTCAAAAAATAGCACAATAATATTACCTTCTGTCTATCACTCATGAATGTCCAAGGCTTCTCATCCTCAAATCCTCCCAACATGTCTTCAAGACAGTTGAAGAAAAATCCCCAACTCTCTTTGCTCTCTACCTCTACAACAGCAAATGCAAGTGGGTAGAGTCCCATATTACCATCCAAACTAACCGCAGAAAGCAAGACACCCCCGAATGGACCTTTCAAATGACAACCATCAAACCCAATGAATGGTTGACATCCATCCAAAAATCCGTCTCTTAGAGCACGTAATCCCATAAACATTCTCTTGAAGGTAGGTACTTCTGGGATTGATACACTAGCATCACTATATTGGAACTTAACGGTACTCATGGGATTGGTCCTAAATATCATTTCAGCAAATGTTGACAGCTTACTAAAGGATTCAGTATGACAACCTTCAACCTTCTGTAATGCCTTTCTTTTGGCCCTATATAACTGCATGTACTCTGGTGCAACCCCATGCTTCGATAGCTCGTGTCTCATACCCTTAGGTTTTATTTCTAGGTTTTCCTTTATCAAGTCTATTAATTTATCTGCCATCCATCTTGAACTTGCCTCCTTTGTCCTGTCTATCCTAACACAGTTATGAGAAGTGAAGCATGATTTGATTTGATAAGTCATTCTATCAGCCATAGGAGATGCATGCATTCTCCACTTGCAATCTCGACTTGCACAACGAAGTGTAATTCTTGCCTTCTCATTTTTGACTCTGTCTAACTTGCAGCCCTCTCTAATGGAATATTCAACTAATGATTCCCTAAAAGCATGCACATCAGCAAACACCATGCCCGCTTGGAAGGTTATAGACTCGCTTTGATTTGATGGCAGTTCGAATTCAAGCATATTAGATTCACATATCTTTCTAGTACCTCCTTCACCCCCGGGTTGTTGACCTCTACATCTGATAATTCTAGATCATATTGGTCATTTGAATCAATGTTTGATAACACATCATTATCACTCACATGAAACTCATCAGAACTTAGTAATGCTTCCATCTCATCTTCCACGTTGGCGTTCCTCATGACTATCAAAGCAGTATGTACACATAATTAGAAGAAATATCAAGATAAAGGCTCATTATATGCAGCCCCAAATAAAGTCCCAAATAAAGGCTCATATCTCAAGCAAAAAAAATTTACTGAAGCAAAGATCAATCATTCAAGGATGAATGCATGCACCAGAACATATTTACTGAAGCAAAGATCAATCATTCAAGCTGATATATAGGGTTAATTACCGGTACCTCCCCTGTAAGTTTTTGTGCATGAATGTTATGAAATTAAAACTTCAGGGGAGTTTTTTTTAGTACATTTCATCCTTGCAGTGAGATCTTTCTCTATACTTTTGCTGGACGGGAATGATTTGTGCATTGGGCTGCCCTTTTAAACTCACATTTAAGCCTAATCAGTAGTAGATGAGGTTGTTTTGGCGTGGTGTTTTTTCCTTCGGTAAGTTTGGATAAAAATGCCACAGATTTTTTTTGACACTACAACAGTTACTATTGTCATTAAAAAACAAATTTGAACATAAAAGTGGGCTGTAATCCTCAGGCACGGTTGACATTCACGAGCGACTGTTTATGATCACAGTGTTTAGTGATCAATCATTCAAGCTGATAAGAAGTTGTAATTTAGAACAGCTGGTTATCCTAACACAGTTACAAGATTTAGACATCCACAATAGGTGTGACTTCTGAGGAAGAAAAAAATCCTAAGCACCTGATGGAATATGAGAGAACCGAAGAATATAGATGCTTACCTGAAGAAAACTGCAGGAGCTCGCTGGAGGCAGAGAATCGAAGCAGCGGCAGGATGCAGGACTCACCGGATGATGCAGCCGAAATGCATGACTCACCGGATAAATGCAGGACTCGAAGCACCTGAGTCGCGAGAGATGAAGAAGCGTCGTCACCGGACAAGGAAGCCTCACCGGATGATGCAACCTCACTGCCCTAAAATGCCACCGGAAATGGTGCCGGAAATTGGCGGTAGGCACGGGAGAGGGAAGCGCGGCCGAAAAAACCCTAGCCAGGTCGCGCGGTCGCGAGAGATGACGAAGCGGCGGAAGCGGAAGGGAAAGGAAATAATCGAGGAGGAATAGCCTGTGGTTTTAATAACCTAAGGGTATTTTGGTCTTTTAAACAGAAAAGTTATGAGTTTTGGATGGATTGGACCTTTTGGTAAACTGTAAAACTTATGAGGGGAGGTAAATGTAATTTTGAAACTAAGAAGGGTGCAACCTGTAATTATAGAAACTTACAGGGGAGGTACCGGTAATTAACCCTTACTTTGAATTATAATAAGACATTTACATATTCTATCAAATGGAAAAAACAAATTACTTTGTTTGGATTGCCTATTTCCTCGCTCACAATGGTCTTTCATGCATGCATTTGAAACACCTTTTGGTCTCTTCTTTGGCGGATCGTTTACCTCCGCCTTACGTTCGTCATTATCATAAATACATCCTTTGTCTGGTGCTCGTAATTGTCCACCAGCTCATCTATTTTTTTGGATATTGAATTCATTTTGCTTATAACATGCTCTTTAGCTTGCTTGCAATTTTCAACTCGTCGTACGCGAGATCATAGCTGATTCACATTACATGGTTTCTAAATAAAATGTTGGAGTTGAATTCAGCTATGGAAGGTGTGTTTGCAAGATAAATTCCTTTTTTGGCCTTCAGAGTAAATCTTTTTAGCACATAACAACTCAGTATTTGTTTTAGATTTCTTAAGTTAAAAAATCCTTAAGATATGCCGGCATAAAATACCTTTAGTCTCGAATCCACGACACGAGCATTGCGCTTCATTGGTGACAGAGTTAAATGTAACAAACCATCTTTTATCAACATCCACTACATTATTTTGTGTTGTAATGTACAGTACGTTTCGGTCATCATATCTATTTTCATCGACCCCATCAACTCCTACTACTCCATCCATGAAGTTTTTTTCAAATATTGCAAACATTTTTCGAGTATATTGCTTAGAAATATTCTTAAGTAGGGTAGACAAGCTATATCATAGACTAATAGCGCCGTGCTTGCACTTGAAATCCTCGTCGTGCTCATTGCGCCGTCATGATGAGACAAATTTCTCCATTTCGTAAAAACACTCGACGTGCACTTGAAATCCTCGTCGTGCACTTGAAATCCGTCTGAAAATTAGTTTATTTATAGTGCTAGATAAATGTTGCATAAAATCCAGTATGAAAAATAGGCCACATACACAGTTAAATAAAACAACCCATAAAATCCAGCCGGAAGAGTAGTTAATTAGTGCAGACAGAAATCCAGTCTTAATATTACACATGATGTACAACTTAAAAACCCGATCTTTGTCAAAAAATAGGAAAGAAATACAGAATCCACACACAACATACTGTTTCGTCATTAGCATGAGGTTTGAAGTTGTCATTTTGAAGTGCTCTCAGGTACCTGCATTTACAAAAAAAACACTAAACCTGGATGCAAAGTTCTTGCATACACACCTTCATGGTATGAACATAAGGTAAAGGATGAACACCCAGGCGCGGGGAGGAAAAACAGAAAAGCGCACCTACCTGCAGCTAGACAAGGCGGGAGGGGAGGGAAGGAAGAAGCGTCGTTCTGCACAGAGATGAAGAACAGACCAACGCACCGCAAGCTCCTTGCAGTTCTAAAACCCTGAACACGGAGGGACGATCGTCAGAAGGGAGGGAAGGGGGCGACCGTCGGATAAGCTTCCTTCTGCTTTTCTTCGGCGGGAGAAGTCCGGAAGGCCGTCAGAAGGGAGGGAAAGGAAAAAAATGGAGTGAAATAAAAAATGAGGTGAGCCTGGCTATTTAAAAACGCAGGGAGCTTCCCTGTGTTAAACGCAAGGAAAATTTTTCCCGAAGTCACATACTCTATTTCTCATGGTTCCATTGTTAACACTCCTATTCCCAACTCTCATCTTCGAAAGAAACAAATCATATTCTATTTGTTTGCGTGTTTTTCCTCCATCGTAGTTAGGAGAAAAACGTCAACGCTAAAAATAGTTGTTTGATGAATTTTCATTTTTCATTCTCAACGCTTCAAAATGTCATTTTTAGCTTTTAACATCACTGCAGCCCCATTCCTCCATTCTCACGAATCTGTTCCCACTACTTTATTCCCAACGGATTTTATTTTGTTTTCGAATAAGTTTCATTACCTTATCTTCATGAAAAATTCATAGTATTTTTTATTTGAGAAGTAATTGGGTTTTCCTTAATTTACAGTGTATAACCCATATTTCGTCGAAGTAAGAAGTACCCAAGCAGACGACTATTCACAGACCATTGAGTGAGCAGAGGCGAGCTTGGGCGAGCAGAGGCGAGCTTGGGCGAGCAGAGGCGAGCTTGGGCGAGCAGAGGCGAGCTTGGGCGAGCAGAGGCGAGCTTGGGCGAGCAGAGGCGAGCTTGGGCGAGCAGAGGCGAGCTTGGGCGAGCAGAGGCGAGCTTGTGCGAGCAGAGGCGAGCTTGGGCGAGCAGAGGCGAGCTTGGGCGAGCAGAGGCGAGCTTGGGCGAGCAGATGCGAGCTTGGGCGAGCAGATGCGAGCTTGGGCGAGCAGATGCGAGCTTGGGCGAGCAGAGGCTAGTTTGAGCGAGTTTGGGCGAGTAGACCCTTGAGACTCGTTGGCAGAAGCTGGATACTCGCCTATACTCCCCCAAAATTTCTCTATAAATATTCCCCAGGGGTACTATAAAAGGACTTTTGGAAGAGTTTGAGATCCCCCCCAAGTGGATAGTCGCCAAGAACATGCACGCCTAGTAGCTCGCCCAGCTTTTGGTTGCGGAGGGGAAGTTTCTCCCAAAGTTCAAGGTATGTGGTAGGACCTCCCTGCTGGAGCTTTTGGGGTGTGCTTTTAGATAGTTTTCTCTCCAGCGCGATCGTCATTTGAATTGTGACGTCAAACCGCATAATCAGTACCCTTAAACTCCATTGATCCGAATTTTGGAGTAGGGATTTTCCCGGCTTCAACATAGAGAAATTCCGGGCTACAAATTGCCAGAATTCTCATGTCTCCCGCTAGTTAAGTGCGTAGTTATGAAGAAACTGTTGCATGCGCGATCCGCGTACCTATTTCATGCCCAATTGACCTGCGCCATTTGGAGGCCCGCTGCAAGACCCTCGACCGCGCGCCCCCGACATGACGTCGTAATGGCACGCGACCGACCCCAACCGATCGACCATTATCGTGAGCATATTGCGTGCGATTGCGGAGCCCCCTCGATCGGCCTCATAGTCGACTGCCCTTGGTCGCAGCTGCATCCGTGCGACCGCGGAAGACTGTGGCCGGCCTCACGGCCGACCGCCGCTCGTGGATGCGACCACACACCTGCGTTGCCGCGGAAGGCCACGACCGACCTCATGGGCAGCCGTGGCTGCGGGAGCCCGCGACCGGCCTCTAGGTCCGGCCACGATCATACCCACGGAGCCATACCCGCGTGGCTGCGCAAGGTCGCGGTCGGCCTCACAGCCCGCAACCTCTCTTGGCGGTAGCGATACTCACGCAGTCGCGAGAGCTCACGGCTGCCCGCCGGCCGTGGCCCTGGTTGGCTAGCCCCCCGCCGAACGAGTCTTGCCTCCGGTCATTCCCCTCCCCACCGTCTGATCATCCCTGCGAAATCTCCTCCGATCATTATATAGAGCAACTACTGGTGTAACAACATGCGTAACCACTCATTATGGGAGGGGGTAAATAACCTAATTTATTTCGGTTTGCACCTAGTAAAATTATTAAAATATATGCATGTTAAACTATACTAAATTGGTATGCAAATATTAAATTGGGTGCATGGTTATGATTTGCTGATAACCAAGTAACCATCATAACCACCCTTGATGCTTATAAATATGACATCATTCTCTTCTTCATGGACACCTTTCCCCTTTGCGGCTTCTCCCACTACATGTCAGAGCTCTCCAGAAATCTCCTTCGCCTCATTCGAAGATATCCGAGCGCCTTGAAGGTGTAACACCTCCGTCTGTCACGAAAGACTATTCGAATCCTAACTCAGAGCATTCCAATGGAAGCTTTTAAGTTGCATGAACTCATCCCAGTTGAATGTCGACAATATATATACCAAACCATTTATATATATAACAGGAATGTCAAATACAAATGCACCAAAGTTATGGCCTTATAGTTATATTTCACCAGTGTGGATTACAAACATCGGCACGCAGACCGGCCACACATGAAAATAGTAAAATTTCTTCATTCGGCCTTCGAGAGCCAGCATAGCAGCAACAAGGGCTTTAGCTCGCTATTTCCCGCTCGGATCTCTAGCACCTGCACAAGGATAATCAACCACAAGGGTGGCAAATAATGCAACAGTCAACATTCAGCTAACCAATTCATAATAACTCTACCCCTTTCCCGGGGCAGAGGTATTCCTTCCCTGCAGGCATAATATTAACACATGCAGATATATCACAAGAACGTGCACTCACACATAGTTCAATATATCACAAACGAATGGCTCAACGACCAAACATTCCATGTACTCAGGGCACATTTTTGGTGTACCTGTTGCCATGATCCCACCACCGTTTAGAGGTCCCAGACATAACAGTTAACTTTGAGCATTTTTAGTCTTTCCGGCTTACATCCTAAGACTCCCTCTCTCTCATTGCCACTAGTAACTCTCATGTACTTTAGGTCAGTTTAACCGATTGACATCGAGCAGGTACAGATCAACCTTTTCCCATTGCTCAAATCGCCTTGCCCGCCCGCCGAAAGTTGCACTCCTAGGTAGGTCGACAGGGCGCGGGTCTGCCTCCCCTTTCCCGTATCTCAAAACATAACCAACGTTATGTATAATGGCTCTCATGGCATTTAGGAGCTCATAGCTCACAGATTAGCCTCACAGTCTCACAGAGACAGGCTTTACAATCAAAAGGTTATCTGGGAGCTAGCGCCGGTGATACTCATTGTCACCAGGCGTTAAAAACAGAATTCACTCTCTGTCCCAAACCAAACAAAAACCCTACAGTAACCTGCAGTGCCAAAAACACTGGACTTTCACAACACAAATAGCTCACCAAGAGCTATCGTTGTTGGTAATACTCACTATCGTCAGACGATATCCAACAGTCATTCAAAGTGTGGTATTTCATGGGCATTTTCCTAGAATGCAACTCCAGTACTTCCTGCTACTTTCAGTTCACAGGGACAACCCCGCAGACCCCGTAAACTACTCGTTTATACTTGGAGTCTTCTCCGACACGCAAAATAAAAATCACCAATCCAGACCAACCTGTCCAGATGGGCTTCACACAACATTACTATTCCGTACTAAACATTTCTGGATCTATATGCAAGACTCACTGGGGATTTCACTAATCGACCCAAAGGAATTCCCTCGATTCTCCACTTGTTGATGGGAGATTTAATGCAGATGCCAAAAAAAGGACTTCACTTGTCCAAGAAGGAAGATCGTTACCCTTGTAGCCCATTTTGGAGCCATTACAATGCTTTTACACGCGGATGGAAAGGAGCACGTCACTCTCCTCTTCGCGGATCTAGCCTCGGGTCTGGCCTCCAATTATTAAATTGTCTTTAGCACTCACAAAGATCAGCCCAACCTTTCCTTAGCTCCTTCTTCCAAGAGCTCAAAAGTAAATGAAGAGAGAGAGAGATAAGAAGAGAATGACTTCTTATTCTAACACACCTCTGCATAAGTAACTTCGGGCTCAATCCCAACCACAAGCTTATTTTATCAAAAAGGAATCAAAGGCAAAGATTTGAGTTGACTGGTCAATTTAGCGATATCGCCACGCGATATCGACTGTCGCCTAACAATATCGGCTTTTTCACCGCTTTGACCCAAGTCAACCACCGTCACCGACCGCCGATCGGCCATCTGACACATGTCCATGTCAAGTGACATTATCGCCTGACGATATCCATTGTCGCCACACGACATCAAGCCAATAACTCACTCAACGCTTTCAGGCGTTGAGTGTGTTGAACTCATTCAACGCTATGGCGTTGAGTGAATCACGCTCACTCAATGCTTTTCCGCTATCGCGCAGGCGATACCCACTGTCATCCGACGTTATCAAAGCGAGTAGCTCACTCAACGCTTCGAGGCGTCGGTGCATCGAACTCGCTCAATGATTTAAGGCGTTGAGAGCGTTGAGAGCTGGGCTATCACCACGCGATACCCACTAACGCCACACAATAGTCTCTTACTCAATGATTCGTTGAAAGGCGTCGAGTGTGCTTAGTTCACTTAATGCTTTATGACATCGAGACCTATCTCTATCGCCCCGGCGAAATCCACTGTTGCCCGGCCATAGCAACCAAAAGTTCTGTTGTCAAATTTGGGGTATTACAGAAGGTCCTTCAGAGACCACTGTACTTCTTTGTGCAAAGCGCTCCACACATCCCACAGTCAACTCTCAGCGTACTTCGCACTTGGCATTCGCAACACGCTCAACACTCAGCGCTCGCCAGTCTACCTTCAACTTTTCTCCCTTCAGTCTCTGAGCACAAGAAAAAGGTCTTCAAGACTCCAGAGCTCGGCATTCATCGTTGCATACAAAGATAAACAATTAGCTTCGTGAGTGATGACCATTCACCTCTGATGACACTTCTCACTCTCCCCCCAAGTTGTTACGATGAGTGCTCTGTCGCTCTCGATTCCTCTTAAAAGCACGGTATAACCAACAACAAATAGTGAAGTTAGGTTGACATAGATTCGAGCGCGTGGTTTTTCACCTATTTCCAAATTTTTTCACGTAAAAAAGACCTTATTGCCCGTTGTCTCATTTCTCAGCAATTGTTTGTGTGCTTGACTACTTAAGAGCTAAGACGGTTTAATTTAGGCTGGTCTGTCAGTAGCCTTGAGTTAGCCGCAACATTGATAAAAAGGAATTATGATAATTATTTGTTTATTTATGCTTTTTAGTAGTTTTTAATATTTATGCATTGAAAAGTTTAATTGAGAATGAGGTTTCGTTTGACGTGGTTTTTTTGCTCAGATGAGTTTGGACAAAATGCCACCACCATAGAATGTATGTTTGGCAAAATAATGGTTATGACCGTCACCAAGAAAAGAAAACTAGTTTTGAATATAAAGATGGAAGAAATTTCTTAGATGAGGTCAAGCATTCACGAACGACAGTTTGTAACCACTGCATTCACTAGGGGTGTAGACGAATCGAGCTTGACAAAATTTCCAAGCTCGCGCTAAATATTTCAAGATCGAGCTCGACGATCTTATTTTGCATGGCTTGAGATAGAGCTTGAGACTAATATATTGAGCTCGAGCATGAGCAGCTCACGTTTTTTAGCTCATTAACCATTTTCATTTATAATTATTTCTTAAAAAAAAGTAAAAAAAAAAAGCTCTCAAGTCTGCTCGCAAGCTCACAAACAAGAGCAAGTGAGCTCGAGCTTGCAATCGACTGGCTCGAGTCGAGTTGAGCTTTTTTCGAGCCGGCTCATCGAGCTCACGAGCGAGTTCAACTGATCAACTTGCACCGACGGTCAACACCGTGCCAAACGGAGCCCGAGTAAAGATAATATAGAAGAAGGTGAAATGAGAGAGCCAAAGAAAACAGGTGAAGATGAAGAAAATTAAGAAAGTGAAATGAGAGAGGAGGGCAAATAATATAATTAGAAGAAGAATTAAGTGAAGCTTTTATTCAAATCCAATTATCAAAGTCTATGTCCCAATTAAAATAAAAAATATATATGAAAATATATGAATTGCCCATTTTTTTATTTAAATTTGCTTATGTGGAGGGCCTTTTGGTATTTTGGGCCCTACAAATGCCTAACTTGTTACTTTGAATGAGTTAACTAACCATATGATTAGCTAGCACGACTATTAAAGTCGGTCGACCCGATGCACACAGACGTTTTATATTCCTAGGCTCTATTCAAAACCTGGCCCATTAGCTCGCCTGGTCTGATCTCGCCCGATTAGATCTCGCCCGCTTAGATCTCACTTGCATAGATCTACCTAAACACTACAATCACGCCACACAACGATCGTACAACCAACTCCGACGATGTCTATCTCTACTTTCAGGAGGTATAATTGTAGAGAAGGGAGAAGAAAGGGGTTGGTTTTCAGCTATTGGGGGAGTTTTTGGAGCTCGCGAGTCGAAGGTAGATCTGCGGAGAGAAAATCACTGCGAGTGTTTCCATCCGGATCAACTATGCGCTCATGACATCAAAACGATATTCGAGGGTAACGACTCTCCTTCTGAATACTAGGAGATGCTAGTCCATTTAATTGGCATAATTACTTGAAAGTACATCACTGTTTAGTGGGAGGCGAAGCTTTCAACGGGTTGATACGGTTTATCCCCGGTAGAAATTGCATATAGAGTCTGAATCGATGTACGTACATATGAATGTTGTGTTAAGCTCATCTGTGACAAGTTGGTCTGGATTGATGATATTGATTTGCGTATCGGAGAAAACTCCGTGGAAAGCCGAGTAGATTTCAAGATTTTGGGGTCGTTATAATTGTGATCAGCTAAAATTGATCGGTGTTTTGTTTTGCCACGTCTTCGTGGAATGTACTTTTGCAGGTGATTGCGAGCCGAGCGGGAAATAGCGGACTAAAGCCCTGATGTTGTGCTTGCCCTCGAAGACTCAAGTGTTTGTTTGCAGCTTTCATGTGTTGTCGGTCTGCGTGCCGATGTATATAAATCACTTTGGTGTGTAAACATCGGCGATTAATCCGAGAGGACTTCCCCCTCTATTCTTTGATTCCTACGCCGGCACATTTTGGCGCCAGCCACAATCTCCTCCCGACGCCACGTTAACCATCGCCGACCTCCTTCATCGTCTCCGACCTCCGTCGTCGTCCCCGACATCGCCCACCGCTTGCCGTCCTCCATCGTCGCCGTCCTCTGCCATCATCATCGTCACCGTCCTCTGCCAGCGTTGTTGGTCTCGCCCATCGCTTGCGGCTTCCATCGTTGTCTGCCTCCACCATCGTCGTCGGTCTCCTCCTCGCCGATCGACCGACCTCCTTAGTCGTTCGGCCGACCTCCTCCTCCTCCGCTCGTCTGGCCTCCCCCATCGTTCGACCGACCTCATCCACCATCCGGCCTCCGCCGTTGGCCGGATTCTGTTGTCGGTCGTCCCCCGACGACCAAATTCTTGGTTGCCGCCAATCCTCCACCATCCAATCACTCCCGCACAATCTCCATCGTCCGATCTACGTGTAACCACCCGCACAAATACCATGTAAATACCCATCATGGGGGGGGGGGGGGGGGGGGGGCACAACCAAAAATTAAGATCAGGTTGTGAATAGTAATTCTCCTTAGAATATGTGTTATAATTTATAAAGTTCCGACCTTCAAATAGTAGTTACGGTGGTTACGGTCTGCAAAGAGTCGTGTAACCACCATAACTATTCCAAGGGCCTATAAATAAAACCATGTATCCTCCATTTCCACCTCTTCTCACCCCGAAATTTTTCTTACGATTTTCTCTCTCCTCTCCCATTTTCATACAACTTGCTCACTCCTCACATATTGTTCCTATGATCATTCTATCTCTCCTCCCATCTTCTCCTCTTCCTTGCGCGCTCCTGTGTACACCGTTTCCTTGCATGCCCCCGTGCGCGCCGCTCCCTTGCACATTCTCGTGTACACGTCTCCATTCCGAGCGCGCCGCCGCGCACTCCGTTTCAATTATATCCTGTGTGCGTCTCCATGTGCTTTACTCTCAAGACCGATCCAAGCGCTCTCCGCTCACAAGAGCGCTCCAAGCGCTTCCCCGCTCGTTTGTTCCAAGTGCGCCTCTGCGCGATCCGCGCCATGCGTGCATTCCACACGCCCTGCCTTTGAGACAACTTCTAAGAACACGCTTCTACCAAAGTGACACCGGCATAACACAAGTCCTATTTTGGAACACGGAGCACCTCAATGACGAATTCCAGCACGCTTCGCGTGTATAACGCCCTCCAGTCAATGACAAACCACCTGACAATAAGTCAACTGCTCCAGACTCCTCTGAACAAAATAAGAGAGAACACACAAAAACAAGGCGCGCAGAATGTATCCTCAAGCCTCCAAGCAGCAGACAAAGTTCCCGGTTCGCTCAAAGGCGTAGATCACCAATTGTAGCAAGAAAAAGAATAAGCTTTGTGAGAGTTGGCCTATCACCCTCTTATTCCAGTAGTCTCTCTCTCTCTCTAATAGTTGTAACGAACAACGATCTGTTGCCCTCGCTTTCTTCAAAAGCCATGTAACACGACAACGAATAATGGAAGTTTGGTCGACACCGATCCGATCACGTAGTTTTTCACACAATTTACAGGTTTTCCATGTTAATTGTATTTACATTGTCAGCTTTCTACTTTTTGTGACTGTTTGTGCGCTCGACTGCTTCACGGGCTAAGACGATCCAATTTAATTCGATCTACTAGGATCTTTGAGTTGCCTGCAACAAGTATTGATAGGTACCTTATTATTCATAGAGAATTTTGGTATTGATTAGCAAAATCACCAATTATGAGTAGTAGTCATAATGAAGGGAGTTGGAGGTTCCACCCCCCACCACCTATGAGAATGGCCATAGTGGAGGAGAACCCCAATGATGATACTTATATTAGAATAAATTTTCTGGATAAATCCATATATTTTCTTATTTAGAATTATACATTTTATGAATTTTGACCATATAATTAGTTTCTTTTATAAAAATTGTTCTAACTTACTTTATTTTCTGTTTTTCAGGATTGACACTTTTTGGTCATTTCCCACCTTACATGCCCCTAGATCACGACCGTGTACCAATTACACGGGCGTGTACCTGGGGCGTGTCCCGCCAAGTTTCGAAGATGAGCTGCTGCGCTACTTTTCGTCGATTCGCCAAAACTTACACAGTCGTGTACCACCTACACGGGAGTGTACCTGGGGCGTGTCCCGCCAAGTCCACATTTTCGGCGCCGCAGCGCGCCTTTCCCCGCTCCACTGTCACATCGCAACTTACACGCCTCTACACCGGTGTGTCCCTGGGGCGTGTACCCAAACTCCCGCCACAGTGCGATGTTCGCCAAGTCGTTGTCACGCTGCAGCTTACACGCCCCTACTACACGAGCGTGTACATGAGGCCTGTACCCCAACTTTTGTGCCAATCGCTGTCCCACCGAATTTCCCTCAGCCGAAGTCAACAATGCTTACACGCCCTACCTACACGGGCGTGTGAGAGATGCGTGTACTTCCCAGAAAAATTTCTATAAATACCAACAAATTCCAAGTGTTCCAGACGAGTTGAGGGGAGATTAGAGCAGATTGTGAGCTGATTGTGAGCAGTTTAGTTAAGATTAAGTTTTGAGTTTGAGAGCTACTACTTGTTTTTATTCGTGTTTAAGTTCTTAATTTCGCTCTCTTTCTCTCTCTCTTACTTCAAGTTATTCCCATTCTACTTTTCATGCAACTTTTGTAATAAGCTTCTAATCTCTTTTACTATTATAGAATTAGTGCATAGTTAGTCTTTTATTCATGCAATTGTAATTTTTATTTCAACTTGTAATTCCTTTTTATTAATAAAATTTTCTCTTTTTCTCTTCCTTTTTTTGTTTAGTTTTTCATGAATTTCTACCACTAATCTCTCTCTTACCATTCCACCATGAGTAATTAAAATTCTCATTAGTACTCGATCGCAATGATCTGAGAATGAATTGATCAAGTTATGATGCTTTAATTTTCTTTCTTTTATTAAAGTACTAGTCTTCGATTTACTCTTGATTTAAATTAGTGGAGTTATATTATCGATATATAGTCTCCACTTAGGCTTCAATTCTTAGCTAGCCGAGAGGTTCATAGTTCGAATTGATCACCCAAGAGTAAAGAGAGTTGCACGCACCTCTCGAGAGAGAATGACGTAAATCTCCTGGATTTGAATCAAATCCAATAGCATGGTTCACCACTTAAGGTGAGATTTAGGCATTCAAATACGAGATGAGAGTTCGGTCAGATCTACCTAAACTGAGTCGGGCACTTTTTCGAGAGGAGCGTGTTCGAACTTCGGGAAACCCCACGGTCAAGTTGTCTTTTACTATATTAAGATTTAGTTTGTTGTTTCATTTTGATTAGATTATGCCGAAGTGATTCTAAATCAAGTACTAATTCTTTTATCTATCGTTTTATTCTTTCTTATAACATGCAATTTAACGCTCCTTTAGTTAAGTAAAACAAACAAAAAATCATTTGATAAAATAATAGTAATTCCTCAAAATAGAAGTAATCAATCTACCATGGGAAATACGACCTTGATATTTAACTTAAATATCCTATACTATAAATGATAAGGTACACTTGCTTTTATCGGATATAAAATCGGAGAAAATTATCAACCTCATTTCCATCTCTTTTCTCACCCTCTTCTTCTCCGCGCATCAACTCTATAATCTCTCTATCAAGTTTTTGGCGTCGTTGCCGGTTATTTTAATTTTAATATTTTGAAGCGATGATAGCTATTAATTTTATCATTTTTTTTCATTTTCTTTTTATTTTCTTTTTATCTCTCACCCCAATTTTATCATTCTCTTTCTCTACCTCCATTTCTCTTTTTATTTTTCTTTTTCAAATTCATTTCTCTTAAGCTAAGGTTGTTTTATTTTATTTTTTTAAAAAAAATTGTTATCTCATTTGGCCGCTAAGGTTGGCGTGTTCCAAAATAAATTAAATCTTTTGAAAGCCACACAAAAGCGCCATTTTTTGTTATTATTGTGATGTTGCTCATCAAAGTGAGCCTTGTTATCTTTATTATTATTATTATTAAAATTTTTCTTATGAAATTAATTTTGATAATAATAAAGATAACTATTCTCACTTTAATGATATTTTTTTTTCAAATTCTCATGAAAATAATTTTTCAGATTTTATTAATTTTTCTAATTTTCATGAAATTTTTTTTTCAAACTTTAACGAGAATAATATTTCCGATTTAAATAATTTTTCTTTCAACTCGGATTTTGATTTTTCTTGTTCGCAAGATCACCCAGAAAAATTCCTGAGTAATGAGAATAATTTTTTAGATCTGATTTATTGTTCTTCTTCTTCCGCACCTCAAACTGTGCCTTCTAATTTTGGGGAATTTTCGGAAGTTCACTTTCTTTTTCCTCCCCAAAATTTAGAAACTATTAATTCTTGTCCTATTGATTTTTCTCCATCTTCAGAGAATTTAGCTATTGAGATACATGAATCTTCATGTACCTCCTTAATTTCCTATACCAAAGATGAAGAAAAATTATTGCTTCAACAATTTATTCATTTTTTGGACGCACCGGGTGAAATAAAAGAAAAACACGTTTCTTCTCCTAATTCTCCCAATTTTTCCCCTCCACTTAATGAATTTTCAAGCATATCCGATCCTATAAATATTTAGGAATTGAAATTCATAAAAAGTTTGCGTCCAATGGTTTTAATTTAAATAAATTTTTAGATAACAATATTATTTTAGAAGATAAACAACTCGAGCTTATCGAAATATTTTCGCAAGATTCTCCTCCTTGCAAGAATTTTTCTGACACGTTTATTTTTTATTTTTCTTCGTCTAACAATTTTCATATAGACGATGAGTTGTTGCAATCAAACTTCATCAAAGATCCATTTGCCGCTCATCTTCAAAAATTCAAATCACCTCAGGTATGTATAAGTGATTTAGATTTATAGTTTCAAGCTTTTTTCTGCCACCAAAAGGAAAATCAAAATTAAGTGGAGGAGTAGCTAGACGACCGACTTCGGCACATTCATTGAAATATGAATTAACTGAGTTGTCGGTTCATTTTAAATTGTATTTCTCCTTTTGCTAACACTAACCGTTTAGCTTAAAGACGAGAAAAAAAACGCTCTTGGGAGACACCCCTTATCAATCTTTTTAATTTCTTGCAAAATTATTTTTTTATGCATTATTCTTTTAATTTGTTTTTCTTTCCCCCTCCTACTTGATTTATAAACATTGAGAACAATGCTTATCTTTAAGTGCGGGTGAGATCTATTATTATTTTTTAAAAAAAAATTAAAAAAACCATGAAAAATCTTTTTTAAATACAAAAAATATTATAAAACTTAAAATTTAAATTTCTTAGAAACGTCCGTGTTGGGCTTTCATTGCACAAAACCGCCCAGTACCTTGTGAACCCGTCATTGGGTTGCTCTCGGGAGTCCAGGTAAAAAGGAAAAAAATTAGGAAATAAACCCATGCGTAATTTTTTTATTGTTTTTTAAAATTTAATTTAAGTTTATTTATAAGAATTTTTATAATTTTTGATGTGCTACGTACTCTTTTATTTCATCATAGTTAGTTAGATTTAATTTTTAGGAGATTTAATTTTAAAAAATATCTTATGAATTCAATTTATTTAGAGTAATTTGTTTAGTACTTTTTCTCCTTTTGTTCTAATTAGTTTCAATTTTGTGCTACTCTGCTTAAACATCTTTATATTTCAATTATAGTCACCATGCTTTAAAATCTTAGAAAAATTTAATTTACTATAGTTGCACTATAAGATTTTAATTTAATCTAAATATTGCCTAGCCATTCCCTTATTTTTAATCTTCTTGTTAGATCATATGTCATAGTGATTAGAGGATAATATTCATTATTCTTTGGTAAACATGTGTTTTTTTAATTGTTAGATCATATGTCAGAGAATCAAACATTCCTTGGTATACATATACAACCCCCAAAATGAAAGATGGAATAAGATGATAATATTCATTATTCCCAATTATTTATATTTTTTTGTGAAGAAAGAAAAAAAAATATTTGTTTATATGTCATGAAAAATGAGAGTATAAAATTCATCATTTTTTGGTAAATATGCGCAAATATAAAAAAAGTTAGTAAAAAAAATATGGTGAGAGGATAAAATTCATCAACTCCAATCAAAAACCTATTCACTTTCCTTGTTTCAAAATCCTATGGAAATAACTTTAGAATTAAATTTAAATACTAAGAGAGCATAATTAGTAGTTTAAAATTTTCTTTTAAGTCACTTTTTGGTTAAGAATATTAATAATTTTAGGCAAAATTATTAAATAAGTCTCTAAACTTTGGGTCCGTTTTGAAATCATTCCTTGAACTTATAAATGCTTCAAACCAGTCCTTAAACTACTAAAATATTTCCAATTTAGTCCCAAAGTTATTTTTATGCTTATAATACCAGAAAATGTATAATAGAGGTTGTTTACATTATTTTTTTTACTATTTTGTGCATTAAAATAAATTTTATTTGTACTTAATCTATGCTACTAATATTTAGATATTTTAAAGAAATTTTACAGAAATAAAAATCTGGCTTGCAAATAATCAACAATAATCATAGGCCTGACATTGCAGAGTGTCTAACATCTACTAGATCTAATTGAGTCACCATTAAAGCTTCGTTTGGATAGGCAGCGAGGCGTTGGTGTGGGAGCAGCCGCCGCCTTCGCAAGGCGGGAAAACAAACAAGAGTTCCGCACGTGTTGCGGCATTTGTTCCCACCCTCCCTCCGCGGAACGCCACGTATGGCCAGTTTCCAACCATATCCCTCCCCCTTTGGTCCTAGTTGCCGCTTCAAGTCGCCGCAATACGTGGCTTTCCACAGAGGGAGGGCGGGAGCAAACTTCGCCGCACGTGTGGAACTCTTGTTTGTTTTCCCGCTTTGCGGCTGCAGTTGGTCCCGCACTGACGTCCCGTTGCCTATCCAAACAAAGCCTTAATGATGACTATATCAGATCGATGAGATGTTAGACATTTTGCAATGTCATGTCTATGATCATTGTTGATTATTTGCAAGCTGGATTTTTATTTCATTAAAATTTCTTAGAAATATCTAAATATTAGTAGTATAGACTAAGTACAAATAAATTTTTTTTAATACAAAAAATAGCAAAAATAATTAACGCAAACAACCTTTATTTATATATTTGCAAGTAATGTAAGCATAAAAATAACTTTGGGACTATATTTGGAATGTTTTAATAATTTAAGGACTGATTTGACACATTTATAAGTTCAGGGACTGATTTTAAAAAGTACTCAAAATATAGAGACTTATTTAGTTATTTTGTCATAATTTTAATCTAATTTTGTTGCTATTTACTCAATTTTGAATGCTAATTAATTTATTTAAGAACTCTTTGCTAAATATTTCCCTCGTTTTATTTTATTTCATAATTCAGGACTTAATTTTTGAATAACTAAATTTTATTTTTAAATTTCATTTGATTTAATAAAATTTTTAGTTTAATAAAAATTATATTAACATCTTATAAATATTTCTCATATTTTTGCTCTGTAATAACAAAAGCTTAAGTATGAGGGAATTCGATGATGCTTATTTTAGCATAAAATTCTTGGATAAATTCATATATTTTCTTGTTTAAAATTATATATTTTATGAATTTTGAGGCTATAATTAGTTTCTTTGAGAAAAAAATGTTCAAACTTAGTTTATTTTCTGTTATCAGGATTTTGTCACTTTTTGGTCATTTCCCACCTTACACGTCCCTAGGTCACAACCATGTACCCATTACACGGGGTGTACCTGGTGCATGTAACCCAATCGGAATGAAGCCACGGTCTGAAGTCTAGATTCGAAAAAATCCAGCTTACACGCCCTAGGTCACGGTCATGTATCATATACACGGGCGTGTACCTGGGGCATGTCCTGCCAAGTTTCGAAGATGTGTCTCAGCGCGACTTTTTGCCGATACGCCGAACCTTACACAGCCATGTACCACCTATATGGGAGTGTACCCGGGGCGTGTCCCGCCAAGTCCACATCTTCGGCGCCACAGCGTGTAACGCCTCCATTCGTCATATGAAATATAACGGTGGGTCCGGCCGGGGCCCCATGCCATATTTCACAAACAAACGACGGAATTTCGTATGAATATCAAAATTATGTTCTACTCGCATCCTAACTCACAGCATTCTAGAGCAATATTTTAAGTTGCAAGAACTCATCATAGCGAATGTCCACTAGCCGGATGGAAATCATCGCCACTGGTTTGCCTCCACGAATCTGAACTGGGATCTCAAATCGGCACACTAACGATTCTCCCGCAAATGATCCTTCTCCTTCTTCCTCCTTGCTCTCCCTTCTCTCTAGCTCTATTTTAGAAAGAGAAATGAATGGAGATTATCCTTCCAATCTCGGTCTTATATCAGCAGGGAAGGGCCTGGACCCTTGGATCCAAGATGAAGGAAATGAACATCCCCGATTTGCCCAGAAATCTCCATCTTTGGGCTGACACGCCCTGTGATACGCCCGTGTCACACGCTGTGTCCCTTGAGCGGTGTACGAACCGCCTTACCCAGAACATGGCACGACCATGTGACACGCCCGTGTCACATGGCACGACCATGTGACACGCCTGTGTCACATGGCTGACATGCCCGTGTCACACAATACACACCCGTGTGGCATAGCATGTCCCTCAGGAAGCACACCATAAACTCAACCCGAGCAGGATACGGCCATGGGACACGCCCGTGTCCCCGGCCGTGTACCCAAGACACACCCGTGTCCACCAGCGCACACATCCTTGGCTGACCTAGAGAAGGAAACAGCCCTGTGACACGCCCGTGTCACATGCCGTGTACTCAACTTAACTTACCGTTCGACGATCGTTGAGCGCAGTTTGTCGGCCAGAGGAGGACACACCATCTGACTCGCCCGTGTCGCAGGGCGTGTTCCCTCTCGAGAACTTCTCGAGTGCATTTTGTCGAGCACTCAAGAGTCTGCTCAACCCGAGCAGGACACGCCCTGGGATACACCTGTATCCCAGGCTGTGTCGCCCAACCTGAACCCAAATTGGGATTTGGGGTGGTACATAATGCGACTTTACCCGCTCCACCGTCACGCCGCAACTTATATGCTGTAACACCTCCATCCGTCTCTTGAAATATAATAGAGGGTCCGGTCGGGGCCCATGCCATATCCCGCAGACAGTCGGTAAAGTTACATGTTAATATCAAAGACTAAACGAATCCTAACTCAGAGCATTCTAGCGGAAGTTTGAAGGGTTAACTTTCTAAACTCAAGTATCACATCAATATCCAATATATAAACACTAAAATGTTCTTACAAAATACACAAAAGATACTATCATCAGCGATAGTCACTATCATCCGACGACAGTCAATAGTAGCCAAAATGTTACAGCCTTAAGACCGTGCAATTATTCTTTAGAAGTGTGGTTTACAGACATCGGCACGCAGACCGGCCACACATGAAAGCAATAAAACTTCGCTTCTCTTTTGTGCAAATAGAAAATAACAGACCGGAAAAATGGAGTAATGTAAACTTTATTATCCAAAAAGATATCAATTACAATGGTATAACCTTCCTTTTATAGAATGAAGGAGATTAGAGAGATTATAATTAAGCAATGTGGGACTAAAAATTTACAAGTATATGTGGCTTTACAAAAAGACAAACCGGACAGGTCGTGTGGTTAGACAAGCCGGCTAACCGCCCGACAACAACATGTGGAGAGAATAAGCGCCACAGAGAACAAGCCGTCACATGAGACCGCTAGACCGCCCGGTCTCCAAGCTGTCTTAGACAAGCCGCCAGACCGCTGGAACACCAAACAGCAACAGCCCGGCAGACAGACCGGCTAGATAAATCGCTAGACCGCCCGGTCTCCGAATAGCAACAAACCGCCCGGCCTCCATTCTTCAACACTCCCCCTCAAGCTGGAGCATAGATATCAATCATGCCCAGCTTGTCGCAAATGAGGAAAAATGAAGCTGACACCGGCTTGGTGAAGACGTCCACCAACTCGTTGTCGGAAGTGACGAACGGAGTACAAACCTGTTTCTTCAAGATCTCTTCCCGAATAAAATGACAGTCGACTTCTATGTGTTTTATTCTATCATGAAAGACCAGATTTTTGGAGATGTATATCGCGGCCTTGTTGTCACAGAACATAAGAAGAGGATAGTTGTAGACCTCTCCTAAGTCAAGCATGACAGCCCGTAACCATTTCAACTCACACGTGGTCGACGCTATATTGCGATATTCCGCTTCTGCACTAGACCTGGAGTCAACAGACTGTTTCTTGTTCTTCCAACTCACAAGATTGCCTCCAACAAATATGCAGAAACCTGATGTTGACTTGCAGTCACCTTTGTCATCAGCATAGCTCGAATCTGAGTACGCTTCAACCCTTAAGTGACCATTTTTCTGAAAAAGGAGTCCTTTCCTAGGTGCTGCTTTAATATACTGTAATATCCTCAGGGCAGATTTTAAATGACACTCCCTGGGAGCTTGCATGAACTGGGTCACCTTGCTAACAACATAAGAGATGTCGGGTCTGGTTACCGTGAGATAAATCAGTTTGTCAACCAGACGCCGGTACCTCGTAAGATCGGATAGAAGAGGAGAGTCATCTGTCCGTGTTTTGTCTTCTCTAGCAGCCATAGGACAACAGACAGGTTTATCACCAGTCAATCCCGCCTCCTTTAAAAGATCAAGAGCATACTTCCGTTGGGAAAGGACCATGGAGTTGGGCTTCATAGAGATTTCAATACCCAGAAAGTATTTCGGGGAGCTCATATCCTTTGTGACCAGGTGTTGACGGAGGTGTTTATTTGTCAGAGTTACTCCATCATGGTCATCGCTAGTAAGAAGAATGTCATCAACATAAACCGCAAGAACTACCAGACCAGAGGCGGTTTTTCGAACAAATAAGGAGTGATCAGCTGAACTTCTTGCAAAATCAATGGCCGCAACAATGCCACTAAACTTGTCAAACCAGGCACGAGGGCCCTGCTTGAGGCCATAGATAGCCTTCTTTAGCCGGCATACCTGTGTCTCCTCCTGAGCAACATACACAGGAGGTTGCTCCATGTAAACATCTTCCTGTAGATCACCGTAGAGAAAAGCATTCTCAACATTCAGTTGCGAAATGGGCCAATCCCCGTTGACAACGACAGAGAGAAGGACCCAAATGATGCTGAGACGAGCAACGGGAGAGAAGGTGTCGAAGTAATCAACACCATAGGTCTGAGTGAAGACTTTGGCCACCAGACGGCCCTTGTAGCGATCCACGCTGCCATCGAGATGGAATTTGACAACAAAGACCTAGCGGCAACCAGCGACATCTGTGCCGAAGGGAGGAGGACAGAGGGTCCATGTACCCCATTCAGTGAGAGTAGAAATCTCCTCATCCATGACAGCCTTCTAATGAGGAATAATATGGGCCTCCTGGTAGGAACGGGTGCTGGAAGAGGCCGAGATAGCCATTGCAAAAGCTTTGTGAGAAGGGGTCAGACGATCATAGGAAACAACAACAGCAAACGGGTGTTGGGTACATGCCCGAACCCCTTTATGAAGAGCAATGGGGAGATCCAGGTCAGCTGGTTCCTCAGTATTCGGAGCATCCGTGGTGGAGAAAGTTGGCCCGGGAGTAGAGAGAGACGACAGCAGAGAGGTGGGAGATAGCGCTGGAGGTGGACATGGCGAAGGAGATGGTGGAGATGATGGAGGTGGCAGAACGGCAGTAGGTGTAGAGGGAATGGATGGGCTGATATGAGGAGTAGGATCATTAGGAGGAGAGGAGGACACCAAAGAGAAGTAAGAGATATTTTCAAAGAAGGTGACATCCGCAAAGACGAACTGCTTGCGAGTAACAGGGTTAAAATAACAATAACCTTTCGACTGGTAGAGTACCCCAGAAAGACAAATTTAGTGGCCCGTGGTGAGAGTTTGTCACGGGTGGCAGCGGGAGAGTGCACAAAGGCAGTGCACCCAAAGATGCGCAGAGTAAGAGGAAACGGACTCTGGTTCAGATAAAGAATGGAGAATGGGGTAGCACCATTGAGAACTGTGGAGGGAATGCGATTGATGAGATAGCAGGAGAGGAGGACAGCATAGCCCTAATAGGAGCGAGGAACGTGCATGTGGGTCAGCAGAGTGCGACCGACATCAAGGAGGTGACGGTTTTTGCGTTCCGCCACCCCATTTTACTGTGAGGTGTATACACAGCTAGTCTGATGAATAACACCATGTTGCATACAGAAAGAGGAGAAACCATGACTAAGATATTCCTTAGCATTGTCAGAATGAAGGAGTTTAATGGAGGTATCAAACCGAGTCTTAATCATGTAATAAAACGATGTCTAGATAGAGAAGAGTTCGGAGCGTTCTTTTAAAAGATATACCCACGTACACCTAGAGAAGTTATCAATAAATGTGACAAAATATGAACTACCCCAACCGATGGTGAGGGTAGGATCAGGCCCCCATACATCAGGGTGAATGAGATTGAATGGACGGGAAGAGCCGTGGCTTTGTGTTGGTGTGAAGGAGGAGCGGGTATGCTTGCCAAGCTGACATGCATCACAGTTGAGAGGTGGATGATGTGGAGGGAGGTGGGGTAGAAGCTGGAGAAGAAGCCGAAGAGGAGCATGACTAAGGCGAAGATGTCATTGGAGAAGATCTGTAGAGGAGGAGGAGGAGAAGACGGATAGAGCAGAAACGTTGTCGAGGAAGTAGAGGCCGCCACTCTTAGTCCCAGTAGCAATTGTCCGTTGGGAGCCCGGATCCTGATAAGAACAAGAAGTAGAAGTCAATATGACGGAACACCGTAATTGCTTGCATAAAGAAGTAACTGATAATAAATTACAAGGGAAGTTGAGCACATAGAGGGTATCTGCCAGGCGAAGAGACAGAGTGACTTGAACCACTCCCATCTCATTGACCGGAGAGGAAGAGCCATCTGCAACAAAGATGGGGGCAACCGATCATGTGTTTCTAGAAGAGAAAAACATTGAGGATTGCCTGTCATATGATTTGTAGCACCAGAGTCGATCAACCATCTGCCGTGAGTAACAACGTGGGCACTACCAGAAGATGTGACCACCGAGGCGGATTGTGTGGAGGCCATAGAAGAAAGACCGCACGAGCAACAAGGATACCGCGCGAGAACCGCAGGAAGCGAAGAGAAAGAAGGCACGACGACTAGGGCAGAAAGACCAAGCTGGGCCACCAGTAAGCAGAGCGTACAGCTAGGATGGCCACATCAAGAAGAGAGCAAAGCAGAGGGAAAGAAGTCGTACAGCTAGAGCTTAAACTGCGCGAACAGGAGAGAGAGAAGACCAAGCGAACTGGGAGGAGTTCACTAGAAAGTCAAATAGGTCGTGCGAACGGAAAAAAAACTGCACGAAACGAGACTAGTCACAAGAATAAAGGGAGGGCGCGAGTGGAGAAGAGGCAGAGCAGCTGCAAAGAGAAGAGGTCGCACAGCTAAAGAGGAGGTCGTGGCGACTAACAAGCAGGGGCAGCTAGAAGGAAGAGGCGCTAAGGAGAACAGGTCGCAACGACTTGGGAACAGGTTGCAGCGATGAGAGAGCAGTAGCGGTTAGAAAGAAAGGGCAGAAAGGACGCTCGTACAAGGGAGGAAGAAACCGCGCAAACAGGGTGCGACAAGGGAAGAGAAGAGCGCGAGAATAGGTCGCGAGAAGGGGAAGAAACTGCGCGGACAGGTCGCGCGAATAAAGAGGCCTCGAAAAATAGAAGGAAAATATCGAGGGCTCTGATACCATGTGCGAACAGAAAATAATAGACCGGAAAAATGGAGTAATGTAAACTTTATTATCCAAAAAAGGTATCACTTACAATGGTATAGCCTCCCTTTTATAGAATGAAGGAGATGAGAGAGATTACAATTAAGTAATGTGAGACTAAAAATTTACAAGTATATGCGGCTTTACAAAAAGACAAACCGGACAGGTCGTGCGGTTAGAAAGGTCGGCTAACCGCCCGACAACAACAAGAGGAGAGAATAAGCGCCACAGAGAACAAGCCGCCACAAGAGACCGCTAGACCGCCCGGTCTCCAAGCTGTCTGAGATAAGCCGCCAGACCGCTGGAACACCAAACAGCAACAGCCCGGCAGACAAACCGGCTAGATAAACCGCCAGACCACCCGTTCTCCGAATAGCAACAAACCGCTCGCCTCCATACTTCAACATCTTTCGAAGTCCAACATAGCTTCAGGGTTGCAACCCGCTATTTCTCACTCAGCTCTTCAGCACCAGCACATGGACATTCCACCAGATGGTGGCAAACAAGGCAACTGTCAGCTTTTGACTGACCTATTTATGACGACCCTACCCCATACCCGGGGCAGCGATATTCCTTCCCTGCAAGCATAACATTAACACAACAAATATATCATAAGAAGGCACACTCAAGCACCATTCAGTATATCACAAATGAGTGCCTCAGTAGCCAAACGTTCCGTGCACTCAGGGCACATTCTCGGTGTACCGGATTACCAGGGTCCCACCACCATTCAGAGGCCTAAGACTTGACAGTCAACTTTGAACATTTCTAGTCTTTCCGGCTCTAGGCCTAAGACTCTCATTATGCGCTCCAACGGCGCCAATTACTTTAGGCACTTTAGTCGGCCGGGCATAACGCGGGTGCAGTTTAGCTATTTCCCGTTGCTCAAATCACTAGGTCAACGCCGACGGTGACAACCACCATGGCGAACGACAAGATGCGGGTCAGTCTCCCCTTTCCCCTTCGGCTCACTGGTCTTATTGTTGGGCACAACAGGCTCTCAGCATCACTTGCTACTCATATGTCCCCCAGACCTGAGCCGACAATGATCAATCATGACACTCATGTCCAATAGCTGGGCTCTCTAGGCTCACAGATTCTCATGTTACACACTATATCTCACAGACACAAGTTTCATAATGACAAAATGCTATCTGGAAGCTATCACCAACGATAATCACTATTGCCTGGCGTTAGCGACAGAACTCTCTTATGTCTCCAGACTCAGCCACAACTGGAACATCTTTCCAGTCAAAACCATGCAGCATCCTGTAGTGCCTGAAAACTGGTCTTTCGCAACAATCATAGCTCACCAAGAGCTATCACCTGTGATACTCGCTGTCGCCCGACGATATCCAACAGTTATGCAAACTGTGGTATTTTACTGGAACACACCTCAAGTACTTCCTGCTACTCTCATTTCACAGGTACAACCAACAAATCCTGTAAACTACTCATTTATACTCGGAGTCTTCTCCGGCACGCAAAATAAAATATCACAAATCCACATCAACTTGTCCGGATGGGCTTCACACAACATGCCTATTCCGTACTGCGATTTTCAAATTCTATATGCAAAACCACCCAGGGATATTAAGTATCAACCCATCGAAATCTCCTCGATTATCCACCTTTTCGTGGGGGATTCCATGCATATGCAAAAAGGATGACTTCACTTGTCTATGAAGGAAGATCGTTACCCTCAGAATTCATTTCGGAGCCATTAACAAGATTTCTATCTGGCTGGAAAGGAGCGCCTCACTTTCCTCTTCACGAATTTTGCCTTAGTTCTCGATTCTGACCACGGGGTCTCTTTCACTAAGCTAGCAAAGCTTCAACCTTCTTCTTCCTTTCTTCCAAGAACTTGATGAGAAGGATGAGAGAGAGTGAGAGAAGAGAAATGAATCTTCTCTCCACCTCTTTTCTGGTTTAGCAGCCTCGGGAATAAACCCATGCACATGATTTTCTCATCAAAAGAAAGTAAAGGACACAATTTCAGCTGACAAGTCAAGCTTAACACTATCGCATGACGATATCCGCTATCACCTAGGCGATAAAATCGGTAGACGCTTTGATCCCAGTCAACCACTGCTCTTCGTCCGCCGTCCGGCCATCTGACACGTGTCCAACCATACGTGGCATTTGTAACGGCCCACCGTCCGCACAATTCACAAGAATAGCGTTTATAAACTTTTCATTCATCACAATGAGTATAACCACACGTCCAAGTCCAATCCAGCACAAATATTTGCAAACATATGTACCAACTTGTTTACATTCCAACGATAAACATATTTTTCAACACAATATAAAAGGAAAGAAGACATGTTTATATATATAACTATAATGTTCATCTTCACAAAACGAAATCAACGTCATGATTTCAAGCACTTCATATACTCCAAGCAGCACACTAACGGTGACTGGCACGCTGTTTCCCTTTTCCTAAAAATGTGGAAAGATAAATCATTAGTCTTTTAGAAAGACTAAGCGAGATTTTATCCGCTTATCTGGCGGTATTGGCTGTATTCAACATTGGCCTCATAGCAATGTTAGCATAAATCAGTATCAAGATTATGTTTATATGGAAACATGTAAATTCATGACGAATAGTATCAAAAGAACAAAACAATAAATCAGGAAAACAGGTTATCAAGTAATGAAATCATTTATCTCGTATAATGTGGTGTTAAGGGTATCTGTACCATATCAGTATTGAGATCTGTCTTTCAGTCTTTGGGGCCCACCCTTTAGGGGTTTCTGTGTCCAAATCAGTACGTTCATCACGCGTCTATGCCTTTCGGCCGACTGATTTGGCATTTGCGAACATCATTTATGTACAAGTAAGTTCATTACTCATTATACCCTTAACAACCCCATATGTCAACACATGAAAACGATATGAACATAAGAATAGTTATTTAACTTATTATCCCCTCAGAAGTTCATTCGCCTGTTTGCCTTTGCCAAGGCCATACATACTAGCGAGTATTGTTATCAGTAATTTAGAATTCATCATATCTCAAGGCGTAAGAATTGGCCAGTAAACAAGTTTGCATAAAATAGAGCATAGAGTAAGAAGATAAAGCTCACCGGTACGTTTTCCTTTCCCGTGTCACGCCCAACGTCATCGTCATGCCTATCGTGAGATGCCATCCTTCGCGATAGCTGTTTAGGAATCATATCAATCAAGGGCATCATTATCGGGGTTGCATCGCATTATAGCTATGACATTGACGAACAAGAATGACCGAAACATTTTATTTTAGGGGTTGGAAGCAAACTTGATCTATAAACATTTAACATCTCCAAATAAAGAAAGTGCCCCCAATTGAAGAACATAGGCCAGGAGAAGGAAAACCCACAACAACATTCAAGGGGAGAAACACGGCAGCAGTAATCAGGACAATTTGGGGATCCACCAAAATCCACCCTAACCAAAAGCACAAATGAAGTGTCCGGCCGACCAAAACCCCGCCGGAAAACAAAGATCAGTGTGGTCATTACCCATCTACAACAACAGTACCCACCTACAGCAATACAGAAGCATGCACATCACTATTCCCATCTACAGAATGTTACAACAGATGGGAAACAAAGAAGCGGTGTAGAAGTAATCAAAAGCTCACGGGAATAGCAGCACCGGTTGAAGAACTTTACAGATTACCACCGCCTAATTATAAAATATCAACTTGATCCTCTCTTGCCTAAATCCAAGCTAAAATAGGCAATAGTAAGGGAGATAGAGAGCTTACAGTGGATCTCCACAGAAACGAACTCAAAATCCTGTGGAAACAACACGAGCCCCCAACAAATCCAGTCCCAGGAAAACCTTGTCCAACGTTGGTACTAATAGCAGCTGAGAAAATCTCGCTCAAGATGATGAAATCAAGAGAGGGGATGGGGAGAGACGAGAAGGAGATTGGCTCCGTGAGCCCTAGCCGCGACACCGCCAAGGTAAAATGAAGAGGCAACAGCGGCAAGTGATAAGGAAACAAAATAAGAGTGTTTTTCCCAATTAATACGCACCTCTCTCACCGCCTCTCCTAAACATATGTGTCACTTCTTATCATGCCACAGTATACTACAAAATTATCACATGAGCAAGCAGTAACAAAATTGGCTCCCCAAAGACACCTTCCATTGAGCAATCATATAAAGAAACATTGAAATATAGTTTTCTAACGTAAACTAGACTGGTTTTTTTTTTCATCATAGGGGATAGTTATATTAAGACATAAAGCACTTACAAGCGTATGTTGAGTGTCACAATTCTTCCCTCCTTAGCAATTTTCGTCCTCGAAAATAGTAGCAGTATGTTAGTTAAACAGTAGAGGAAAAAGATTTCGCATAGTGTCTTCTCGTTCCCAAGTCACTTCCTCTCGAGGATGACCTTTCCACCAGACTTGTACAAAATTCACATCCCGATTTCGTAATTTCTTGCTTTGCTGGTCAACAATTTGATACGGTTCTGTTGGGCTAGACAAATCAGCTTCAATTTGTATCTCTTCTGTTGGGATAATCTTTTCAGGGTCACGAACATATTTTCGAAGGGCCGACACATGAAAAACATCATGCAATCGTTATAAGTCCCCTGGTAATGCTAAACGGTATGCGACTTCGCCAACACGTTCAATAACAGGGAATGGCCCCACATAACGCGGACTCAACTTTCCCAGTCGTCGCAAACGTGTAACACCTTTAAAAGGTTTAATCTTTAAACACACGAGATCACCAACTTGAAACTTCACGAGTCGATGTCTGGCATTATAATATTTTTGTTGTCGATCCTGCGCCACTTTCATTCTTTGTTGAATAAGTACAATATTCTCATGCCACTTATCCACTTTCTCTCGGTGATACAATTGTCTTTCACCATCTTCTGCCCAACTTAACGGTGTACGACATCGTCGACCATACAACGCTTCAAATGGCGCCATTTGGATGGAAGACTGATAACTATTATTATATGCAAATTCCACTAACGCTAGATATTTCTCCCATGAGCCCTTGAGGTCCAATACAACCATCCGTAGTAAGTCCTCTAGGAACTGGATAGTTCGCTCTGATTGCCCATCCGTTTGGGGATGAAATGTTGTACTAAACAATAATTTAGTTCCCAAACGTTTATGAATTTGTCTCCAATTCCCCGATGTAAAACGCCCATCACGGTCAGATATAATTGTTTGCGGGATACCATGCAATTTGACAATAACATCAATATACAATTCATTCAATTTTTCTGGCGGTCCATCTTATCTTACTGCTATAAAGTGTGCACTTTTTGTTAACCGATCAATGATAACCCATATACCGTCATGACCCAATTTACTACGAGGTAAACCAAAGACGAAGTCCATGGCAATATCCTCCCATTTCCATTCTGGTATTGGTAACGAATGTAAATAACCCCCGGGCTTTTGATGTTCAGCTTTAACAACCTGGCATGTATGACACGATGCTATATAAGTGATCACGTCTTTCTTCATTCCAAGCCACCAAAAGTCCTCCTTTAAGTCATGATACATTTTAGTTCGACCCGGGTGAACGGAATAGGGCGTGTTATGAGCCTCATATAGTATATCCTTTCGTAAATTGTCCACATTCAGAACACATAACCGACCATTCAACAAAAGTAACCCGTTCTGTTCAGTAAAACTTTTAGATTCCCCCTTTCTTACTTTTTCCACCAAGTTCATCAAATATGAATCCTTTGGCATGGCTTCCAAGATTCTATCCTTTATGGTATACCGAATTTGCATCTGAAATATTTGAGGCTGTTTACCGTCTGAGGACACAATGGGGACTATCTCCATCTTTTCCAGTTCCCGCAAGAGCTGCACACTAAATATTTTTAAAGCTGATGGGTCAACAACACTTTTGCGGCTCAAAGCGTCCGCAACAACGTTTGCCTTTCCAGGATGATATTGAATGCTTACATCATAATTTTTTATAAATTCGAGCCAGCGTCGCTGTCGAAAGTTTAATTCTTTTTGTGTAAAAATGTATTTTAAGCTTTTATGATCTGTGAAAATTTCGCATCTCACCACATATAGATAGTGTCGCCAGAGTTTTAAAGCAAAAATTACTGCAGCTAATTCAAGATCATGAGTCGGATAATTCTTTTCAGCATCCTTCAGTTGACGCGAGGCATAAGCGATTACTTTTCCCATTTGCATTAAAACACAACCGAAACCCTTATAAGACGCGTCACTGTAAATTTGAAATCCATCTGTCCCTGATGGCAGTATTAATACATGAGCTGTCGTTAGTCTTTCTTTGAGTGTTTCAAACGCGAGTTGACAGTTTTCATTCCACTGAAAAGGAATACTCTTTCGTGTTAACTGTGTCAATGGTAAGGAAATTTTGGAGAAATCTTTAACAAATCGCCGATAATACCCTGCCAATCCAAGAAAACTCCGCATTTCTGTCACATTGGTAGGTTGTGGCCAGTTAAGGATCGAATCAACTTTTGCAGGATCCACAGATAAACCCTGCTCTGAAATCACGTGCCCTAAAAATGAAATTTCCTTCAACCAGAATTCGCATTTTGAAAATTTTGCGTACAAGTGACTTTCTTTTAATCTCTGCAAGGCTAATCGCAAATGGTGGGCGTGTTCTTCCTCCGACGTTGAGTAAATGAGTATATCATCAATAAACACAATGATGAATTTATCTAGATAATCCTTGAAAATGCGATTCATCATATCCATAAATGATGCAAGAGCATTGGTTAATCCAAAGGGCATTACCATAAATTCGTAATGTCCATACCTTGTGCTAAAAGCAGTTTTGAAAATATCCTGCTCTTTTATTCGTAGCTGATGATAACCCGACCTCAGATCCAATTTGGAAAACACTTTTGCGTATACCAGTTGGTCAAACAAATCCTCTATGCGTGGTAAAGGATATTTGTTCTTCACGGTTACTTTATTCAATTCCCGATAATCCACGCATAACCGCAGTGTCCCCTCTTTCTTCTTTACAAACAAGACCGGGGCTCCCCAGGGAAAAGTACTAGGTCGAATAAAGTCTTTGTCTATTAATTCCTGCAACTGACATTTCAGTTCAGCGAGTTCTTTTGGAGCCATTCGATATGGTGTCTTTACAACCGGTTTCGCTCCCTCTTCCAAATGGATTTCAAACTCAACTTCTCGTCTCAGAGGAAGTCCTGGTAACTCTTCAGGAAAAAGTTCTTTAAACTCACGTACCACGGGTACCATTTGAATATCTATTGTTTTAGCTGTCGTTCCTCGAATCATTACTAAAATAGCTTCGCATCCTTTTCGGATTTTTTTAGCAGCCTTTAATGCAGATATTAGCATTTTGCATACCGAGCCTAACCCTTGGAAAATATTGTACTCTGATCGGAGCATTTCACCGTAACTTCTTTTCGTTTACAATCAATGACTGCCTCATGCTGTACTAACCAGTCCATTCCCAATATCATCTCAAATTCCGTCAGTGGTAATACCACAAAGTCAACCGAAAAAGGTTTATCATTCAGTCGAAAGGTAACTACCACTCGTTGTTGCGTAGGCAGGAGTTGATTATTTGGTAATGTGACGTGAAGAATATCTTGTGTTATGTAGGGTTGTGCTAAAATAGCACCCAATACACTAGTGGATATAAAAGAGTGGCTCGCACCAGTATCGAATAAAACTTTCATTAGGTGACCATAAACATAAATCATACCTGTCACCACAGTATCATCTGCGATCGCCTCTTGCTGATTTAAATTGCATACTCGGGGTTGAATCTGACGTTCTCCCACTGAGGTCTCTCCTGGGGCTGAGGTTGAAGCAAGAGATTCATTCTCCTTTGTCACACTCAGCTGGTAAACTTTCTGACCTTGCGGAGCTGGAAACCTCCTCGAACTATTGTCTCCTTCCTTCCTTCTAGGACATTCCCTTTGGCGATGTCCCGGCTGGCGACATAAATAGAAGACATTGCTCCCCACTAAACATTGACCTTTATGAGATTTACCGCATTTCCCGCACTTTTGTTCTTGTATTGGAGGTTGCATCACACTGCTGTTGTCTGCCAAACGAGGTCGCTTCCCAGAATCGCCAGATTTCCAAGATGTACCTGATTTTGAAGGCTCCTTCATTGCAGTCCACTGGGATTTCTTCTTTCCAAAGTCCCTTCTTCTTTGTGTCTTCTCTGCATCTATCTCCATCAAACGCGCTTTCTGTACCAAAGCCCCATACTCTTTAATTTCAAGTGGTACTAATATCGCCCGAATGCTGTCCCGTAAACCTTCTTGAAACCTACGACACCTCTCTTTCTCATTGGGTACAAAAGCTTCAGCATAAAATGCGAGATTAGCAAACTCGGTTTCATACTCGAGTACGGAGCGGGGACCCTGTACCAGACGTAAGAACCTATCTTGCAATAACTTCTTCTCTGACTCAGGCACAAACCATCCTGTAAATTCCTGCACAAAAGTGCTCTAAGAAATGCTACCTTGCCTTTGACCAGATAACCGTCCACGAACATTTAACCACCATCGTTTTGCCTCTCCTTCAAGAAGAAAAGTGACCAAGCCCACCTTTCGCTCCTCTGGGCAACGCATTATTTCAAAGATTGTTTCTATACGAGAGATCCAATCTTCCGTCTCCAGGGGCGATAGACCACCCCTAAATCCCGGCGGTTTTAAATCGAGAAATTGTTTTAAGTCCACATCAAAATGTCTCTGTTGTGAAGGCCCAACAGACTCTGAAGACGGTAGGGTTGGAGGGACATCCCGCACCAGTTTAATAACTTCTGCCAGTGCACGAGCAAAGTCTGTCAATGGGGGTTGCGCTGGGGGCTGCTCCACTGACAGATGTTCCTGCTGTGGATGTTCTCGTTGGGCAGCATCATGACCCTCTAAAAAAGTTTCCCTCTCTAATAGTAAATGGTCCTAAACAAAATAAACCACCATTGATCAGTTTACATGGTCACGTGAGGGTGCGAAGAGCATTGGATTTTGGACATATGATCGTACTCATTGCGGCCAGGCTTTGAGGAAACCTGGCTCTGATACCACTAATTTGTAACGGCCCACCGTCCGCACAATTCACAAGAATAGCGTTTATAAACTTTTCATTCATCACAATGAGTATAACCACACGTCCAAGTCCAATCCAGCACAAATATTTACAAACATATGTACCAACTTGTTTACATTCCAACGATAAACATATTTTTCAACACAATATAAAAGGAAAGAAGACATGTTTATATATATAACTATAATGTTCATCTTCACAAAACGAAATCAACGTCATGATTTCAAGCACTTCATATACTCCAAGCAGCACACTAACGGTGACTGGCACGCTGTTTCCCTTTTCCTAAAAATGTGGAAAGATAAATCATTAGTCTTTTAGAAAGACTAAGCGAGATTTTATCCGCTTATCTAGCGATATTGGCTGTATTCAACATTGGCCTCATAGCAATGTTAGCATAAATCAGTATCAAGATTATGTTTATATGGAAACATGTAAATTCATGACGAATAGTATCAAAAGAACAAAACAATAAATCAGGAAAACAGGTTATCAAGTAATGAAATCATTTATCTCGTATAATGTGGTGTTAAGGGTATCTGTACCATATCAGTATTGAGATCCGTCTTTCAGTCTTTGGGGCCCACCCTTTAGGGGTTTCTGTGTCCAAATCAGTACGTTCATCACGCGTCTATGCCTTTCGGCCGACTGATTTGGCATTTGCGAACATCATTTATGTACAAGTAAGTTCATTACTCATTATACCCTTAACAACCCCATATGTCAACACATGAAAACGATATGAACATAAGAATAGTTATTTAACTTATTATCCCCTCAGAAGTTCATTCGCCTGTTTGCCTTTGCCAAGGCCATACATACTAGCGAGTATTGTTATCAGTAATTTAGAATTCATCATATCTCAAGGCGTAAGAATTGGCCAGTAAACAAGTTTGCATAAAATAGAGCATAGAGTAAGAAGATAAAGCTCACCGGTACGTTTTCCTTTCCCGTGTCACGCCCAACGTCATCGTCATGCCTATCGTGAGATGCCATCCTTCGCGATAGCTGTTTAGGAATCATATCAATCAAGGGCATCATTATCCGGATTGCATCACATTATAGCTATGACATTGACGCACAAGAATGACCGAAACATTTTATTTTAGGGGTTGGAAGCAAACTTGATCTATAAACATTTAACATCTCCAAATAAAGAAAGTGCCCCCAATTGAAGAACATAGGCCAGGAGAAGGAAAACCCACAACAACATTCAAGGGGAGAAACACGGCAGCAGCAATCAGGACAATTTGGGGATCCACCAAAATCCACCCTAACCAATAGCACAAATGAAGTGTCCGGCCGACCAAAACCCCGCCGGAAAACAAAGATCAGTGTGGTCATTACCCATCTACAACAACAGTACCCACCTACAGCAATACGGAAGCATGCACATCACTATTCCCATCTACAGAATGTTACAACAGATGGGAAACAGAGAAGCGGTGTAGAAGTAATCAAAAGCTCACGGGAATAGCAGCACTGGTTGAAGAACTTTACAGATTACCACCGCCTAATTATAAAATATCAACTTGATCCTCTCTTGCCTAAATCCAAGCTAAAGTAGGCAATAGTAAGGGAGATAGAGAGTTTACAGTGGATCTCCACAGAAACGAACTCAAAATCCCGTGGAAACAACACGAGCCCCCAACAAATCCAGTCCCAGGAAAACCTTGTCCAACGTTGGTACTAATAGCAGCTGAGAAAATCTCGCTCAAGATGATGAAATCAAGAGAGGGGATGGGGAGAGACGAGAAGGAGATCGGCTCCGTGAGCCCTAGCCGCGACACCGCCAAGGTAAAATGAAGAGGCAACATCGGCAAGTGATAAGGAAACAAAATAAGAGTGTTTTCCCAATTAATGCGCACCTCTCTCACCGCCTCTCCTAAACACATGTGTCACTTCTTATCATGCCACAGTATACTACAAAATTATCACATGAGCAAGCAGTAACAAAATTGGCTCCCCAAAGACACCTTCCATTGAGCAATCATATAAAGAAACATTGAAATATAGTTTTCTAACGTAAACTAGACTGGTTTTTTTTTCATCATAGGGGATAGTTATATTAAGACATAAAGCACTTACAAGCGTATGTTGAGTGTCACGGCAGTATCGTCCGACGATACTATCGCCACTCCGATACCTCACTCAACGCTTCGTCGAGTGCGTTGATAGCGTCGAGTGTGTCGAGTGCATGGAGTCTACTCAATGCTTCGTTGAAAGCGTCGAGTGCTATCGCTATCGCCAGCGATACCCACTGTCGCCCGGCGATAGCCACTTTCTGTTTTCCAGTTTTTGTGGTGTTACACATGCCCCCTACACGGGCGTGTCCATGGGGCTTGTACCCTAACTTCCGCCGCAGTGCGACTTTCGCCGAGTCGTAGTCATGCCGCAGCTTACACGACCTTACTACACGGGCGTGCACATGGGGTGTGTACCCAAAATTTCGAGCCAGTCGCTGTCCCACCGGATTTCCCTCAGACAAAGCCAACATTAATTACATGCCCCACATACATAAGCGTTTAAGGTGGGCGTGTACTTCCCAGAAAAATTTCTATAAATACCAGCAAGCTCCAAGTGTTCCAGACGAGTTGGGGGGAGATTAGAGCAGATTGTGAGCTGATTGTGAGCAGTTTAGATAAGATTAAGTTTAGAGTTTGAGAGCTACTACTTGTTTTTATTCGTATCTAAGTTCTTAATTTCGCTCTCTCTCTCTTACTTCAAGTTATTCCTATTCTACTTTTCATGCAACTTTTGTAATAAGCTTGTAATCTCTTTTACTGGTATAGAATTAGTGTGTAGTTAGTCTTTTATTCATACAATTGTAATTTTTATTTCAACTTGTAATTCCTTTTGTTTTAGTAATAAAAGTTGCTCTCATTCTCTTCCTCTTTATTTAGTTTTTCATGAATTTGTACCACCTATCTCTCTCTTACCATTCCACCATGAGTAACTAAAATCCTCATTAGTACTAGATCGCGATGATCTGAGAATGAGTTAATCAAGTTATGATGCTTTCGCTTTCTTTCTCTTATTAAAGTACTAGACTTCGATTTACTCTTGATTTAAATTAGTGGAACTATATTATCAATATATAGTCTCCACTTAGGTTTTCATTCTTAGCTAGCCGAGAGACTCATAGTTTGAATTGATCGTCCAAGAGTAAAGAGAGTTACACGCACCTCTCTCAAGAGAATGACGTAAATCTCCTGGATTAGAGTCAAATCCAATAGCGAGGTTCACCACTTAAGGCGAGATTTAGGCATTCGAATACGAGACGAGAGTTCGGTCGGATCTTCCTAAACTTAGTTGGGCACTTCTTCGAGAGGATCGTGTTCAAACTTCGGGAACCCCCACGGTCATGTTGCCTTTTACTATATTAAGATTTAGTTTGTTATTTCATTTTAATTAGCTTATGCCGAAGTGATTCAAAATCGAGTACTAATTCTTTTATCCATCGTGTTAACCTTTTTTATAACATGCAATTTAGAGCTCCTTTAGTTAAATAAAATAAACCAAAAAATATTTGATAAGATAATAGTAATTTCTCATAGTAGAAGTAATCAATCCGCCCTGGGAATACGACTTTAATATTGAACTTAAATATCTTATACTATAAACAATAAGGTACACTTGCGTTTATCAGATATAGAATCAGAGAAGATTATCAAACTCATTTCCATCTCTTTTCTCACCGTCTTCTTCTCCGCACATCAACTCTATAATTTCGCTATCACCCAACCACCAAAACCACCAATGTCACAACCCATATTTTCTCAACATTTAAGTTATATCAGAGTAAGAGAAAATTCGCGCCGTGATGCCACGCCGTACAGAGGATAACTGCAGACGCTCAGACAAAACTCCAAACTCTACAGTTTATATGAAATCCATAAGTTATTAAGTAAAAACCAGTTTAAATTGGATGACAGTATCCCTTGGCACAGTGGATCAACTAGTCCACGAGCAAAAGTATAGTTATACGCTGCGAAAAATACTTTGGTTATGTTGATTAACACTCTACATGAGTATAAACATCCTCAATGGACAACACATGACATGCAAGACTCTAGATTTATTATATGTATGGAAATAGTCTTTACGTTAGCTAGAAAATAGTATTTTAGTTTTAGAAATATGAGATATATGAAGTACTAGTAGTAATGCTTTTATAAGTGAAAATACCTAACATGTAACCTAGTATAAAACATTCACAAAGAACAAGTAAAAACAACCACAAAAGGCAAAACTAGCAGTTTAACAAAGTATTCAGCCATTCAAAAGAAAACCACCAGTGTGCGTCAACAAACTGACATGAACCCACTGGTCAGTATGCGTGTCTATACTAACAAGAAAACAACAAAGAACTATCTCTCAAGGTAGAGGAAACCTCTACAACACTACATTCCACTAGCAAACATCAAACCTAGCCGCTCAACCGGCTACTGCCCTGAACCTGAGACATTCAAAGAAAGAACACCTCAGCAAGAAAAAAAACAAGTGACAAACAAAACTGTCAGTAAACAAGAGAGTAGCAAGTTTACTAATCCAAACCTGAACAGCTGTTAAAAACACAACAAACTAACTAGAGATTAAGAACGAAAGAGTTAACTTATAAAGTTAAAAGGTAATGAAATTTGCACCAAGTGCGAACAGAGTTATACTCCTAGAACATCTGCGAGAATAGACAGAAATAGCATAAGTTTAATCCATATGAAACAAAAACAAGATAAAAACTCAATAAACACGTGAATCATTAATACTGTAATGCAACCGGATCTGAGTCGCGACCAACCAGTCAAATTCGAACTAACAGACCCAAACGTCTCAAAAAAGGGACTGTGGTGGTGGCCATCTGGTCCAACACAACCCAACAACCCAAAAAACAAGACCCAAACATGCCCGGGTGTAATGATTCACGAAACTAAGCCAACCAAACCAAACCCCATATCCCAAATACCCATAAAACCCAAACTCGACAAATTCAGCAGCAACCCGGCAATTCTAACTTGGCAAAACTAAGCCTTTAGAGATACGCATCAAATCAGTGAAAGGAGACAAATCTAAGGGAAAAGCGTCGAGTACACTCGACGTCGTGTCGAGTGTAGTCAACACACTCGACGCCATAACTCAGCACACTCAACGCTTAAACACAGCAGCAAGAACAGAAGATGACGTTGAGTGAGTTCAGCTCACTCAACGCTTTACCACTTAGCTGCCAAAATCAGATTACGGCGTTGAGTGAGTTCAGCTTACTCAACGCTGTCAACGCTTTAACACTTAGATTGTAGAGTTAGAACGACGACGTTGAGTGAGTTCAGCTCACTCAACGCTGTCAATGCTTTACACTTAGATTGCAGAGTTAGAGCGACGACGTGGAGTGAGTTCAGCTCACTCAATACTGTCAACGCTTTTCTATAAAAACAACGACATTGAGTGAGTTCAGCTCACTCAACGCTGTCAACGCTTTCTTACATAGCTTTACAGAATTAAGGGACGACGTTGAGTGAGTTCAGCTCACTCAATGTTGTCATCGCTTTCTACTTGGATTTAACAGACTTAAGAGACGGCATTGAGTGAGTTCAGCTCACTCAATGCTGTCAACACTTTCTACTTATATTTATTGATTTAGGAGACGACGTTGAGTGTGCTAAGCTCGCTCAATGCCGCGTTGAGTGTATACCACTCACTCAACACTTTTTAACTTAGCTTCTCAGACCTCTCAGCAAGGCGTTGAGTTCATTCAACACACTCAATGCTTTTATACTTAGGCTAAAAACTGAACTTCTACACTAAGATTACACTCAAAGCTTTAGCATATATACACTTAGCTCCACTCAAAACTTTTAGACAGAAACCTGCCAGAGGGTTATCATCCCAACAGTCTTATACTAACAACTTCTAATTATATCTAACCTAGACAAAGGATGATTTTACAGCCATGCTCAGAGTCATCTGGCCTACCAGAACAGGAAACCGAAGGGGCAAAAGGCTCGGCAAGGGTGTAAACACCACTTGCCTCAAGATCTACAGAAAATCATTTTTTTGACATGGTGGGAATCCTAACCTAATTCGATCATGCTGTACTGGGAGGATAACAAGAAAACAAAAGAGAAAAAAATAATAAGCAAGGGGAAAATCACCATCTGCCTCAAATCATCCGAAATCCGGCTAAGCAACGCCCCACCACACAGATCTGACTGCAAGAACGCTTAAACAACAAAACCTGAAACTTTTGAGGATGAAAGAGGATCAAAACCGCATACCTAGACCTCTAAAAATCCAAGAAACTGGAAAATCTTACCGTAAAAATGTAGATCTATGCGATATCTACCCGGATCCACTCTCAAAGATGAAATCGAGCACCAAAGCTCCAGAAATCGGCGGCCGAAAGCTTAGGAATGTCCGTCGCTCTTGTTCTTTCGCAACAGGCTGACAGTTTCACGAGGGAGACAATGATTAGTGTTTTGATGCGATGAGTTTCTATTTATACTTCTTTATCTGATTATTTTAATATATGATGTAGTAATTAATTAAAAAAACGTCAAAACGACCCGAAAACCAAACTTACTTGGAATTCTACGAAAATCGCACCGTAACTAAATACCGATGCTACGAACCCAACGTCGCAGTCGAAGTTAAGATTCGATGAACCAAACTCGGGTAAACACCTCCCGAAGCTAAAACATAAGCATTCCCAAAGAGGCTCCACCGAGTCACCAAAACAGACCCGGCTTACTAGGAAATTTTGCAAACAGCCTAAACCCAGCCACACACAAAAAACCCAAGAGCTAAAACTCATGCTCTAACAACGACACACGCCAATCATGCGTTAACGTAACGCAATGACGTCATAAATACACCAAACAAAAGAATTAACTAAATATCAAAAAAAAATCAGGGGCGTTACAACCAACCCACATGAGCCTGTGCGCGATAAAGCACGTTTCACGTACACTTGCGCGCACCCGATAGCTCCCCTAACATTAATAATTAACTCTCTTTATATATAATATACCGTTGTATATACTAAATATTATATATCATTGTATAGTAAATAATCTATTTACTAAATAATAATTGTTGCCAAACTCGACGTCCTGGTCGGACCGGATTAACTTAGACCGTCTTAGCTCGCAGAGAGGTCGAGCGCGCACACAGTGGATGAGAGAGTGAGAGATTATGCACACGATGTTTTGACGTGGAAAAACCCCTCAACCGGGTAAAAAATCACGTGACCGGATCTTTGCCGGTCGAACTCTACTATATGCTTCCGGTTACAACTTGCTTGAAGAATCGAGGGCGACATGCCGCTCCTCGTTACACTTTGGAGATGAGAGAGAGTTACTTAGACTCACGACGAGCAACATGTTACAAGCGCTGTGCGCGCACTCCTCTGGCAAGCACCCAATGCGCTCTTTACCAGCAAGTGCTCTGCGTGCTCTCTACCAGGAAGCGTTACACGCGCTCTCTACCAGCAAGCGCTCTGAGCTCTCTCCACCAACAAGCGCTCGGTGCGCACTCCTACCAGCAGGCACTCCGCGCGCTCTCTACCAGCGAGCAATCCACGCGCTCTCCTCCAATGAGCGATTCGCATGCTCTCTACCAGCAGGCGCTCCGCGCGCTCCCGAACAGCAAGCGCTCCGCGCGCTTTCCTCCAATAAGCGCTCTGCTCTCTCTACCAGCAAGTGCTCTGCACGCTCTCTTCCAACAAGTGCCTTGCGCGCTCTCCTCCAACAAGCGCGCCGCGTGCTCTCTACCACCTAGCGCTCCACGCGCTCTCCTCAAGCAAGAGCCAGTGCGTTCTCTGACAACTAGCGCCCCGTGCGCTCTCCTTTGGCAATCGCTCAGTGTGTTTCCTCCAACGAGAGCACCGTGCGCTCTCCATCAGCAAACACTTGGCGCGCTCTGCCAGCAAGTCCACTCCAAGCGCACCTCCATGTGTTCCGCTCTCCAAACCACTACAAGTGTTCAACACACACAACTCAGCAACGAGCCCACCAAGTGTCAACAAGTCAGCATTTTTCGTCTCCTCTAATTACAACAGGAGAGGATCAACAGAGGATAAGATGCGCCAAGTGTGTCACACGAGCTTCCAAGCCCCAGATAATAGAGTAAGCGCAACAAGCTGCTCCTGCCCCCAAAAACTACTAGAGGATTTCAGAATACAACGAGCACATTGCTCTCCACAACACATGAAAAATAGTTAGCACTGTGAACGGTTGTCTGTCACCCTCCAAGTTCTTATCTCTCTCCCTAATAATTATAACGAGAGGCGCTCCGTCGCCCTCGAGTTCTTAGAAAAACCCTGTAACAACGCTCAGATCTAGTGGAGGTTTGGTCCGTACAGATCCGACCACACGATTTTTCACCTATTTGACGGGTTTTCCACGTCAAAAAAATTACCTTGTCGGTTTTTCTTTCTCTGTGACTGTTTGCGCGCACGACCGCTCCCTGACTAAGACGGTCTAAGTTAATCCAGTTCGACCGGGGAGAACACAGTTAGCTGCAACAATAATAATAAAGAATATTCAGTTTGAAAATATTAACTGTATAACTTTAAAATTATTAACGTCACCATATAATATTTTGTATTAATTATAATTAAATGTTTGAATATTTAATAAATTATGAAATAAATTTTTGGCCTATAAATATATCTATAAAGTATGAGAGTGAGATATGTACAATTTCTCTAATCGTTCTTTTATTTTTAAATATAGTTTCTTGTTATTTTAATTTTCTTCATTTAGTTGAATTTCGGGAGCACTATGATTCTTTGGTATCTACGCACTTTATAGTTTCGGGGTCTAGGTGGTGTTGTACCTTGGAGAAGTGAGCATCCGTTGAAGTGCCCTGCCGGAGGGTAGTGTAAGTTCTTTTTGGGCAGTGATCACACACATTATCCAGGTTTGATTTCTTGCTCTAATATTTTTTTTATTTTATTTAGTATCATTTTAATCACGTTTTTAATTCCAAAAATTCTATAAAAGAAATAATTATAAATAATTATTAGTTATATCAAGAAAAACAATATAAAAGAGAGAATTATTTCTATGAGGACCTCGTTCGATGTTCCTATTGTGAGAAACACATACTCACGGACCTGAGTGCATGTGAGGATGCGAGTTAAGATACCTGCAAAATTGTCAGTAAAATACGCAATAGAAAATACAATTACAATCAGACACATATGTGTATATGTGGAAAACTCTCAAGGTAGGTTAAAAATCACGGGACGATCAGAGTTCAAACCGAAAATTCTTAATTAAATGATGTTCAACAATACAACGACTCCCCCCTCACCCCGCGATCCCCAGATGGATCATACAACTAGCACAAATATAAAGATAAGAGAAATATACAGGCATCCCGACAAATACGACTAATTTTGAGTCATAGCGACTCACTTTAAATTGGTTTTCTGAATCCTCTACAGCCTTTCAAGATCTTACAATATTGCATGACCACGACATCACTGGTGCACTCCGATCAGTCTGCAACCCATTAGTAGGTTGCCCCATTCAGGGCTCGGATGCCTCGCCACCAACGTCCACTTGAGGTTAAGATGCATCCTCGTGCTGACTGCCGCTAGCCGCAGATGCGGCCCAATATACTCGCCTGAGTAATTACGGCAGTGACACACTGCCGTCATTTGAGCCAAGATGCGCACTCTGCTCCACTGCACTACCACGTCCGTGATCCGACAACGACGTCGATGCTTCAACGGTCCTTGCTCTTCCGAGCCAAAACGTCATCGCCAAACATTGTTCATGCCTCTAGGCTCCACCCAAATAGGCCTCTGCTTCCGCCACTTCGGCTCCACCCAATTTGGCCTCCGCCCACGCCGCCCCGGCTTCCCCTAAATCGGCATCCGCCTACGCCGCTTCGGCTTACCCCAAATCGGTCTCCGCCTATGCTGGTCCGACTTTCCCCAAATCGGCCTCCGCCTACGCCGCTCCTGCTCCGCCTAAATCGACCTCCTCCTACGCCCCTCCCCCGCACACGTGCACCGCAGCCACCGCCACACAAGTATTGCGCCAACACCGACTCCGCAACGGCCCCACAAAACGAATCCTCAGCTCCACCGCCCTTGCGACAATTGCCGCTGTCAAATCTCAACACCGGACTTCATGCAGCCTCACGATCTCCGACCACCGCAGCTGCTTGCTCCGGCTCCGACACCATCGAAGGTCGCCGGCGAGGAAACCTCGATCCGGAGGAGGAAGAGGAGTTGGTGGGGGCGGTACTCCGTTTGTACACACGGCATAGTAGACTTGTGCACTTCGGGCCCCACTATTCGATCTCCTTCCTATTGGTCTCCCGGACCATTCTTTTTTTCCCAAACTTGCGGACGAAAAAAAATTCCTTTCACGGGAGAGTGGTATTAACTTTTCCTGTATATATGTGTTAAGTGTATATGCTTATATACGCGAAAGTTGTACATCTCGACGAGATTTACAATTTTCATGTTGAACATTTTTTTATTTTAAACCATTTAGGCCCCCGATTTGGCCCCCTAAAAAAAATCACGCGTAACATACATATGTTCCGCGTGATTTTTTTGAGGTCAAATCGGGGGCCTAAATGACTTCAATTAAAAAAATATTCAACATAAAAGTTGTAAATATCGTCTAGATCTACAACTTTAATGTTTAATACTTTTCATGAAAATGCATGTAGACGAAGCAATTCAAAAATGCACGTCTATCTTTATATACACGTTAACCTTAAGTGTATATACATTTATCCGTTAATATTATATATGATGATAATAATAATAATATTTACAGAGCCATCCATTGACGAAATCATTCGATCTCCACGATCCTATGCATGATAGTGCCAAGATTCCTTCACAACTTAGATCCGTCGTATTACGGACCTCTTACAGACCTCTTGACGTCCGTCGCCACGGGTTCTTCTCCCACAAAAACATCGGAACCCAACAACTCTTTGTGCCCATCATTCTCAGAGAAGTAAGATCTCCTCTGATGTGAGGGGAGACCTACAAAGATTTCTAGGGCAGTCATTCTCAACTGAGTACAATATTCTCCTACTTTAGATAAATCCCGAGTCCAACATGACAAGGTATAAAAAAAATCAGCACATTAGTTTATTGACACAATAAATACAAATGTTATATTCTTTCCATAAAAAAAAATAAAAGAAAATTTCAAAACACCATAATATCTTTTCAATATTATATAATTTATTTCCTTAAGAATAAAAAATCTCTTATTTAGCCCAAAATTGACACTTTATTTTGTTACATAACATAATATTACTGCAAGCTTGCTTATGGGAGGTACTTTCACCGGTCAAGCAGTTACGACCGCATGAACCAGACCTTAATTATGGTCCGGTTCATGCGGTCGTAACCGCTTGACCGGTGAAAATAAGTCCCCAAACGGAGCCTTAGTCACCATTACTTTAGGTTTCTATGTTTTGGCTCTATCTTTGGTGGGCGAAAAATGTCCCGCTCATTTGAAATCGTTTGCTAAAATCTCATTCTTAGCGTCACTGCTCAAAATCTTCGTTGTGGGTCTTTTATGAGACTGCATCCACCCCTGCATTCTTTTCCGTTGCTCTCATTCTCACAACCCTAAACAAACACACTTGTTGTCTTCACAACATTATTTTTCTTCTCATTGCAACATTTTTTGATTCTCCTTATAATGTTCTCTCTTGAATCATCTACCCTACATGAAAACATGTATCCAAGTCATATTTGAGTCTTGGAAACAACCTCTTGCAAAAATGAAGGGTAAAGTTTGCCTACATCTCACCTTTATAAGGGGACCCTTATTCAGACCCTCACCGTGGGGACGAGGATGCGTGCACCAAGCTGCCCTATTTTTTATGTTTGTTCATCTGGCCGACCCCATTTTAGTGGGATAAAGACTTGAGTGTTTTTAAATTTTTAAAGAGCATCACAATGGAAGGTGATAATAAGTATGTTATTTGGTTATCACACATGCACAAAAATAAACAAATCAACTAAAGACAAGTGAACAACTCAATGGAAAGGTGACATCTGTCAACAACTTTTTTAAAAGGTAGTGTGAAAGTTTCAATCAACAAAGAATAAAATAAAAGAATATAATATTATATAATAATAATTTTGTTTTATATAATTTATCTGTTGTAATTAGGGGTGCAAACGAGTCGAGCTCGGCAAAATTTTCAAACTTGAGCTCGAGCTCGAGCTTTTCATTTCGAGCTCGAGCTCGAGCTCGGTTCGAGCTCGCGAGCTCGAGCTCGCGAGTTCGAGCTCGAGGTTCGAGCTCGCGAGCTTTTTAGCTCATGAGCTTTATTTTCTTATTATTTTTTATTTTTTTAAAAAAATGTATAAATAAAAAGCTCGCGAGCCGGCTCGCGAGCTCATGAACAACATTAGATGAGCTCAGCTCGACTCGTAATCGAGCTCGAGCTCGTCGAGCTCGAGCTCGAGCTAGACATGCCCGAGCTCGAGTCGAGCTTTTTTCGAGCCGGCTCATCGAGCTTTCGAGCCGGCTCAACTCAACTTGCACCCCTAGTTGTAATTAGGGTTGAGCATATTATACAATACAGGAAAATTGCTCAAATGTTTAGTTGAATCGATTCAATTTGATTCAAATCTAATTTCGAGTCAGTCCCTAAATCGCTCGAAATATCATTGGAATCAGCTCGAATTATTTTAAAAATTATGTATTTATTAATATATTCTTATTCTAAAGTTAAAAACACTAAAGTTTAAAATTAAATAAAAAATAGTCAACACTTTGTTTTATTTGTTAAATTTAGAGGTTGTCTAATTTAACTTTGAGCCAACTATGAATAAAGAAAAAATTGTCCATTTTCAAGCAGTCCCGATTCGATTTCGTGCCGACTCGATTCGATTTCGAGCCGGCTCGATTCGATTTCAAGCCGACTCGAAATCAATCCATTTCTAGTCGAGCTAAATCGACTCGAAATTGATTTCGAGTTCGAGTTGATTCCGAGCCGAGTTGAACTCAAAAATTTCAATTTTGAACCGAGCCCAAATCGCTCGAACTCGACTCAATATCAGCCCTAGTTATAATCATGATAAAAATATCTATCTAGGGAAGTTCTTTAATTTTATTTGGAAGTGCGCAATGGGGAGAGCAAATAAAGAAGCCGGTGATGCCGAGGGCGTTCCCACGTTGCATAGAGTACTCGACACAATCAAGAAAACAACGAGCTCGAAACACAACTCACTTGGGTGCTTTCGTGGTTAACATTACCGTCTTGGTCATACCACTGTTTAATTAGTGTCGTAATTATGGCAGAATTAAAAGCTAAACCCCCACCCCACAGGTGGCTGGCTCTTCAAGCTTATGTTCAGGCAAAGACATGCCCGAATTGACTCCAAAGACAGAAATCCATTTTCATTTTGCCTCCTCTCTTGCTATGGAGAACTTTTTTTTTGTACGTTCAACGGAAGTGGGAGAGAAAATATAGCCGGACGATCATTATTTTAACGGCATACGATTATTTTTCAAAATACGATCGCATCGTAATACGGGCGTATCTAGCGACGAGGCATCTCAGCTGTTGAAGTCACGAATCGTACGATTGGATCTACTCCGTACACGAAACAGTAGTAGGTGCGTTAAACGTAACTGATGGGGATGAAGCCTTATTTAAAGGCATGAGTGTGAATTTAACCACTCTCCCAATAATTCCTCCTATTGTGGAGACCAGGGGTTTGACCGGTCAACCCACTTTCCCATGATCTTCCCCGCAATAGGAGAAATCATGAGGGCCTCTCCCTCAGCAACTATCGCCTCCGCTGGCCGCCGCCGACCACCGTCGCTCGACGTCGGCCGCCGCCACTGACCGCCGACCGCCGCCGACCCCGCCGCCAACCGCCGCCAACCGCCGCTGTCGGCCGACCGCCGCCGTCGCTTGCAGGATGGCCACCGTCCGATCACTACAGACAATTCATCGCCGTCCGATCTACGGGTAAACACCCACTAACCACCAAGTTAGTGGGGGGCCCACCATAACCTCCACCTAGTGTGTACAACCCCGTATTCGTATGTTTTTGGTTTTAAGCTTTTTGAGTGGTTTGAGCTCTTGGTGGCCAATTTAGGCCTAGCCCTCAGAATATATTATTAGGGGGAGGAAAAATTGCCTTCCCCCTTTGCCTTTTTCTAGGAGGGGCGGGTATGGCAAGTTGATTGACACCCGCCCCCGGTTGGCTAGGCGCAAGGTAGGAGCTGCGAGACTGGCGGGAGGCCGGGTTCTCGCCCTGCCCCCGCGGCCTGGCGGGGCGAGGCGGGCCGAGGCGGGGCGAGACCGGCGGGAGGCCGGGTTCTCGCCCTGCCCCCGCGGCCTCGCGGGGCGAGACCGGCGGGAGGCCGGGTTCTCGCCCTTCCCCCGCGGCCTGGCTGGGCGAGGCAGGGCGAGACCGACGGGAGGCCGGGTTCTCGCCCTGCCCCCGCGGCCTGGCGGGGCGTGATCGGCGGGAGGCCGGGTTCTCGCCCTGCCCTCGCGGCCTGGCAGGGCGAGACCGGCCGGGATCCGGGGTCTCGCCCCTGCCCCCTGCTCCCCAGCCTGTCTCGGGTGTCCGGGAAGGTGGGGGGTATGGCTTCTCCCGCCCCTTGGACCTCTTTGGGCCTTGTCGTTACCGTTTTAGCCTTGAGGTGAAATTCCTTTTTTACCCCCTGGCGTGACTGTTTTCTATTGGCCTGAGGCATATTTGGTGTAGGGGTATTGTTGACTTTTTGGTCCATGGGGTTGGAAAATCTATAAATAGGCCCTTAGGGGGTGCCTTGGAGAGCATCACTTCTTCACTCTCTCTTCATCCTACAAGGCACCCTAGCTCAAGCATTGGCTAGGGAGGGGAGACCTCAAAGGTCTTCCGGGTGTGAGATGAGACCTTCGCGATAGAGCTGAGGGTCTGTTTCTAGCTTCTTGATCCTTTGGTCCGTGACGTTCTCCTGAGTGTAGTAGGTGCGAGGTCACCCCTTTCTAGGGACCCCGAACTCCACCGAGGTCATTTTTGGCTTCAACACTTTTGGTGCGGTGAGCGTGGAGAGTGACCAACACAGAAGATCTCAGGAGAGTGCCATGACTGGAGGTTGGGGAGGTAGTGATGATCTCGGCGAGCTCCCCAGCCCAGGACCCTTTGTGGGGAGACAATAGTTCATGGCCTCCATCCAAGGCATCATGGAGATGCTGCGAAGTATTTCTCCTCAGGGTGGCAGCTCCACCTGAAAGTCCACCTAGTGTCAACTATGTTCACCTATAGGGGGGGGGGAATAGGTGACGTGCAACGTTTTTGCGGAATTTAATATTGTACCTGCACAAGAAAATAAAACGGCACAGCAAAGAAAGGACACAAGCAATTTATAGTGGTTCCCCGACTTGGGTACATCCACTTTCCCCCTTCGACCTATCTCCCAACAAGGGACGACTCGGTCTCTTCTCCAACATGATTGAAATCCAATCCCTGCACTATCGGAAGGAACCCTTCCACACGTAGGAGTCAACACTCCCACAAAACGGGTTGCACTCAACCCTTACAACTAGGAACCAACGTTCCTTTACAACAAAAGTAAAACTAGAATGTACAAGAGATACAAACTACGTTTGGAGACTAAGGTGTTCCTCTTAGCTCGACGACGTGTTCTTGAAGTCAACGAAGAGTCTACAACCCTAGATCTCTCTTGGAGTGAATCTCCCCGGAACCGGCGGCGGCAAGATGGGCGGCGGCTAGGTTCACGGGATCGGCGGCAACAACGATGTGCGGCGGCTGTTCTTTGGAGATCCAAACTTCGTAGCGAAGCTAGCTAGGTCTACCAACGGTCACACTAGGATCAATCGTCTCGATCGATTCAGATGGGGAAGATTTTCCCGATCAACAAATCAAGAGACAAGAGATCTCCGGTTAGACACGTGAGACGCTGAGCTTAGCTAGGCTTCTGTCGCAGGAGGATCTGGGCGAAACCACGATCAACCGGCGAACAACTTGGCGCGAGCGGCGGCGGAGCGGAAACGGAGATCTAGGTCACGTCGCGGCTCGCGTATTTCTTTTCTTCTTCCCTGCTTTACTGTTCAAAAATACCCGTGTATTTATACACACGTATACTCCTAAATGACCGTTGTGGGTCCCACCTGAAGGAAACCCTAGTTCCGATTCAGCACAGTCCCAGCGGCAGAATCCGGTCCAGCAGCTTCCAGAGAAATTGCTAAGACAAAATCGGCGAGAATCACCTGTGATTCTCGTCGAATCGTCGAGAATCAAGGGTGATTCTCGACGATTCGGCGAGAATCACAAAGGGATTCTCGACGATTCGTCGAGAATCACAAAGGGATTCTCGTCGAATTTGCCTTGATTGCACGTTGATGTAGCCGGCGAGAATCAGCCAGTGATTCTCGCCGAATCGACGAGAATCACTAGTGATTCTCGCCCAATCAGCGAGAATCACTTGGTGATTCTCGTCGATTCTTACTTAGATGATTTTTCATCTTTCCATCCAAGAGCTGCTCCTTGACCCATCCCTGCTCCTTGTCTGCTCTTGCATAAACACAGCCATGTACTTGAAATTAAGTACACTCCAATAGAGAGAGTACACGTAAGCCAACACACTGATCTGCTCAACGAGGGATTACGTCGTGCAGACCCGTGTATATTGACCTACTGCACCCTGACATTGATGTGCACTTAGCGTGAAAAAACTGCATGCACAACTTGAAATATTTTGTCAAAAACATTGCCTATTTACCTTAGCTTGTTCAGGGGCTTCTTCAAATCAGGTACGTTGTGGATACAATACCCAACAATCTCCCCCTATTTGAAGAAGCCTAAACCCTACAAGCTAAGGTGAATACAGCGTATGGGAATGAAAATCATAACCTTGAAATTAAGTTGAGAGAGATATTCATTACAGATACCAATTTCGTGCGAGCAAACTTTGGAGCCACCTTAGCCTTAGCCGAGAGGGTAATCTTCCCCTTTTCGGCTTCTGCAAATCTGGGTCTGTAGCATTTGACTCCTTGCTCCCCCTTAGTTCTTGCATCTGTGATCACACTTGAGTTCCTTGCTCCCCCTCAGTTCTTGCACGAGCCTGGAGCTTCTGTAGTCTTCATTCCTCATAATTTAGCATCCCCAATTCAGTCTTGAAAAGACTGAACTTGGCTTCGTCTAAGGGCTTTGTGAATATATCAACAATCTGCTTGTCTGTGGGGACATAACAGAGAGAGATGTCCTTGTTCTCCACGTGCTCCCGAATGAAGTGGTAGCGCACTTCAATATGCTTCGTTCTGCTGTGCGATACCGGATTGTTGGCAATGGCAATTGCACTGGAGGAGTCGCAGTACATTGGTATTTCCTTGAACTGAAGGTCGTAGTCGGCTAACTGGTTTCTGATCCATAGGAGTTGTGCGCAACAGCTGCCTGCCGAGATGTACTCAGACTCTGCTGTGGAGGTTGCAACACAATTCTGTTTCTTGCTGTTCCATGAGATATGCCTCCTGCCGAGGAATTGACACGTCCCGGAGGTGCTTTTCCTATCATCCCTACTCCCTGCAAAATCAGCATCTGAAAAGCCTATTAGCTCGACATCATTGTTTCTCGGGTACCACAAGCCAAGATTGGGAGTTCCTTTAAGGTATCTTAGAATTCGCTTTGCAGCGACATAGTGAGATTCCTTAGTGTTCACCTGATACCGGGCACAGACACATGTGGAGAACATAATATCCGGTCTACTGGCAGTAAGGTAGAGCAGGGATCCAATGATGCTTCTGTATTTGGTTTCATCGAAAGGTTTACCTTTCTCATCCTTATCCAGAGACATAGTGGATCCCATTGGAGTCCTCATAGAGGTTGCATTCTCCATGCCGAATTTCTTAAGGAGTTCATTTGTGAACTTCGTCTGAGAGATGAAGATTCCATCCTCAGACTGTTTCACTTGAAGTCCAAAGAAATACTTGAGCTCTCCCATACTGCTCATTTCAAACTTTCCTTGCATAAATTTAGAAAACTTTTTGCAAAGATTGTTGTCCGTTGAGCCGAATATAATGTCATCGACATAGATTTGCACCAGCAAAATCTTGCCTTTGACTTCCCTGAGAAACAATGTCTTATCTATTTTACCTCTAGATAACTTGTTCTCAAGAAGAAAACTAGATAAAGTCTCATACCAAGCTCGCGGAGCTTGTTTTAAACCATATAAAGCTTTATTGAGAAAATAAGCATGATTGGGATAAGTAGGATTGACAAAACCTGGGGGTTGAGCAACGTATACTTCCGCTTTCAGGTCTCCATTCAAGAATGCTGATTTCACATCCATTTGATAGACTGTGAATCCTTTGTGCGAAGCATACGCCAGGAACAATCTGATTGCCTCGAGCCTTGCTACCGGTGCAAAGGTATGGTCGAAGTCAATCCCCTCCTCCTGTCTGTAACCTTGAGCCACCAGCCTGGCCTTGTTCTTTATGATGACACTATGTTCATCCAGTTTGTTTCTGAAAATCCACTTGGTGCCAATCACATTCTGCTTGTGTGGTCTGGGAACCAGCGTCCAAACGTTGCATCGTTCGAATTGATGTAGTTCATCTTGCATGGCCAAAATCCATGCCGTGTCTTTGTTCGCCTCATCGAACTTCTTTGGCTCAACCTGTGACAGGAAGCTAAGATGCAAAACTTCGTTAATAGTACCTCTTCGAGTTCTGACACTGACACGAGGATCTCCGATGATCTGATCTCTAGGATGATCCCTCACGTGCCGGAGCTCTAGAAGTCTGGCGTCTGGAGCTTCGACTACTTCTTGGGCTTCTCCTTCTTCTAAGGGATTTGTTCCATTTTGATCTTCAACATTCCCAGATGACGTGGAGGTGGAAACTTTGACGTACTTAGGAGTTTCATCTTTAGCGGTCTTATTGAGATCCAGCTGTTCAAGTCGTGCACCTGCATCTTCAAGAATTCCACTGGAAGAATTGCTGTTAAGCAAACTTCCTTCATCAAATACAACATTAATGGATTCTTCTACCACTAGGGTTTTCTTATTGAAGACCCTATATGCCCGACTGTGGGAACTATAGCCCATGAATATGCCTTCGAAGCATTTTTCACCAAATTTAGTACGCGGGCACTTCCCATTATTCAGTACATAGCATCTGCAACCAAAGATCCTCAAGTAGGACATGGTTGGTTTCCTGCCTTTCAGTAGCTCGTAAGGCGTCTTACGATGATGCTTGTTGATCATTGCTCGGTTTTGTACATGACAAGCTGTGTTGACAGCCTCTGCCCAGAAGTATTCTGGGAGAGAGGCGTATTTCAACATTGTCGTGCAGGCTTCAATGAGAGTTCTATTTCTTCTCTCCACAACCCCATTTTGCTGAGGAGTGCGCGGGGAGGAAAACTCATGAAAGATACCTTGTTTTTCACAAAACTCTGTCATAGCACCAGATTCGAATTCTGTTCCATGGTCACTTCTGATTTTGACCACTGGGCAGTTAAATTCGTTCTGAACTTGCTTGACAAAACTAGTGAAGATGTCAAATGTATCTGACTTTCGTTTTAAGAAGAACACCAATGTAAACCGAGAATGATCATCAACTATCACTAGCGTATAGGACTTGCCTCCCAAGCTATGAACTTGCATTGGACCAAACAAGTCCATATGTAGAAGGTAAAGACATCGGGAAGAGACTTTGTCTGCAATGCTCTTAAAGGTAGCCCGAGTTTGTTTGCCCATCTGGCATGCAGGACAGGGGCTATCTTTAATGCACTTGATAATGGGAGCATCCCTTACTAAGTTTTTAGAAAACAACATACTAATTGTTTTGAAATTAATATGTGCCAATCTCTTGTGCCATTGTTCACAAAGAGATGCACTGCCTGTTGCCACAAGGCATACGGGGGTAGATGAATCTAAACTGAGAAAATCTAAGCAGAAGATATTTCTGCTCCTAATGCCTGATAATACCGTCTCAGAAGAGATACGTGATATTATCAGACATTTATCCTTGCAGAACTTAACGTCATAACCTTTGTCAAATAACTGACTTACACTGATCAGGTTATGGTTTAACCCTTCAACATAAGCCACGTCGGTGATAGAGATTATGCCGTTGGAAATCATACTGTAACCTCTGGTGACTCCTCGATCTGACCCTCCAAAGATGACTTTGGGTCCATTCTCGACTGGAGTGTAATCACGCAGCAGGCTTCTTGTCCCGGTCATGTGCCGGGAGCATCCACTGTCCAAGTACCAGATTGGCGTTTTGGTGGCCTTTGGACATTCCTGCAAAACAAAATTAATTTCCCTTAGGAACCCAATCGAACTTGGGTCCTAGATTCCTGGTTAGCATACTCCCCCTCGGTTGGTTAACCCTACGAGTGGTCGGCCTCGCATTGCTAACATAGGGAGTCTCGTGATACCTTGGATTAAACCAACAATCCACGACAAAGTGACCGACTTTGCCACAGCACCAACAGTCAAATGTGTTGTACCTCTTCCTAGGCTCCTACCTTACCCTGAGAACGGTGGTTACAGCCGGGGCTTTGGATCTGGAGGTGGGGGCCTCACAGTGATTGCAGTCACAAGACTTCTTCACCTTCTGTATAACAGGCTTGGCTTTTGGTGTCTGCTTTCCATTATGGCCGCTAGAGAATTGACCATAATTTCCCATGTGGATTTCCTCATAAGGTGCCTTGAAGGCACTCTCACCGAAGTTCTGGGGAAAGGTCCAACCATCATATCGGCTCTTTGGCTTTGCAACCGAGGGCCGAAAATGATGGCCAAATGTTGATTCAAAGTCATGTTGGTTGCAAGGAAAGCCAGGCTTTCTGAACGCAACAGGACTAAGCGGAGCCTTTCCCTTTTCATCAGCAGAGGCCTTCTTGGCGGCCTTATTCTTCTTCTGGTTCCTGTTTCTCCGGGATGAGGAACCAGATACCCCTACATGCCCCAAGCCAGCTCCTTTGGCCTGAGCAGAGAAGGTATCAACTACTGGAAGAACAGTTTTTGGCATAGAGAAGCTCTTGACGATCTTTCTTTCTGCCGCAAGTTGTTCTTCCAACTTGTCGACTTCCTCCTGCTTAAGATCAAGGAGCTTAAGAGACTCTGAGTGCTTTGAAGTCAGGTCAAGGTGCTCCTGTCGGAGAGAAATTAAACTGGTGACCTCTTCCCTTAGGGAAACACACTCACCCTTAAGGAATTTTACTTCCTTTTTCTCAGCCTTCAATCTCTTACGACACTCCTCGAAAGTGTTGAGCAGAAGCTCATACTTCTCGAGGAGCTCAGCTTCACGGGCCGAAAGGCTATCCTCAGGTTCATCATCCTGAGACTCAGGATCAGAGTCTGAGTCGGAGAGAGGGGTGCGAGCTTTTACCTTCCCAGTAAATGGGGGACATTCCCCTTCAGAGTCGGAGCGACCCACCAGCCCGAAGTAGGCTTCCTCATCATCACTGGAGTCTGAGGAATCAGACTCACTCAGTGTCTTTGGCCTTATGGCGATGTAGCTCCGCTCTTTCTTCTTATCTCTAGAGGATTTGAGCTCCTCTCCTTTCCCTTTTTCTCTCTTGCCTTGATAGCAGTCGGCCACGACGTGTCCTGCCTTATTGCATCCAAAGCAAATAATGTCAGAAGAGCGATGTTTGTTCGGTTTAGAAGCATACCTGTCAGAAGAATAATTTTTCTTCTGATGCCTGGAGGAGGAGCCGTCTTTCTTTCTTTGATTCCTCATCTTGAGGAACTTCTTGAACTCTCGGGTGATGAGGGAGAAATCCTCCTCCGACAGCTCTGAGCTGGAGGAGCATGGCTCGGAGTCCTCCTCCTCATCCTTATTCCTGGCACGGTATGAAACCGCACCCATGCCTTTTCTAGAGTGACTGGCTTTTAGAGCCACAGTCTTTTCTTTGTCTGCAGCCTTCTCATCTTCTTCTTCTGCTTTCCTGGTGTTCAGCTGAAGCTCATAGGACATCAGCTTCCCAAACAGAATTTGCGGGTCTGTTTCAGCTAGTCTGCCAACTCTCGGATGGCGCAGATCTTTGTGTCCCATTCCTTAGTAAGGGACCTAAGGAATTTATCATTGAGTTCACCATTAGTGAACACTCTTCCGTATCCTTTGAGGGCGTTGACAATCTTGAGGAAGTTCTCGTAGGTGACTCCGATCTCTTCCTTAGGCCCTTGTCTGAAGGCCTCATATTTCTGGTTCAGGAGGGATCTCCGATCATCCCTAACTTCATCAGTGCCCTCCATTAGGATGATCAGGCAATGCCAGATCTCCTGTGCTGTCCTACAGTTGCAGAAGTTCTGCATCATTGAGTCATCAACTGCGCTGACCAGAATGTTCTGCGCCTTCTTGTCAAGTCCCACTAGCACCATCTCGTCCTTGTCCATTTCAGAAAGTGTCGTCGGCACTTTCTTGGTAGGATCAATGGTGGAGGCCTTAGTGGGGACATAAGGTCCCTCCTCCACGATCATGAAGAGTCGAGGATCCACTGCTTCCATGTAGAACCTAATCCTTTCCTTCCAGATAGGAAAGTTGAGCCTGGTGCACACTGGGATCTTGCCTGTGAACTTGAGCCCGTCCATAGTAGATGTTTGCCTCCTTCTTGACACTAGCGGCAGGATTCAACTCAAGGTGTTAACCTTTTTGATGAGTAACCTCGCTCTGATACCACTTAAAAGTCCACCTAGTGTCAACTATGTTCACCTATGGGGGGGGGGGAATAGGTGACGTGTAGCGTTTTTGCAGAATTTAATATTGTACCTGCACAAGAAAATAAAACGGCACAGCAAAGAAAGGACACAAGCAATTTATAGTGGTTCCCCTACTTGGGTACATCCACTTCCCCCTTCGACCTATCTCCCAACAAGGGACGACTCGGTCTCTTCTCCAACAGGATTGAAATCCAATCCCTGCACTATCAGAAGGAACCCTTCCACACGTAGGAGTCAACACTCCCACAAAACGGGTTGCACTCAACCCTTACAACTAGGAACCAACGTTCCTTTACAACAAAAGTAAAACTAGAATGTACAAGAGATACAAACTACGTTTGGAGACTAAGGTGTTCCTCTTCGCTCGACGACGTGTTCTTGAAGTCAACGAAGAGTCTACAACCCTAGATCTCTCTTGGAGTGAATCTCCCCGGAACCGGCGGCGGCAAGATGGGCGGCGGCTAGGTTCACGGGATCGGCGGCAACAATGATGTGCGGCGGCTGTTCTTTGGAGATCCAAACTTCGTAGCGAAGCTAGCTAGGTCTACCAACGGTCACACTAGGATCAATCGTCTCGATCGATTCGGATGGGGAAGATTTTCCCGATCAACAAATCAAGAGACAAGAGATCTCCGGTTAGACACGTGAGACGCTGAGCTTAGCTAGGCTTCTGTCGCAGGAGGATCTGGGCGAAACCACGATCAACCGGCGAACAACTTGGCGCGAGCGGCGGCGGCGGCGGCGGAGCGGAAACGGCGATCTAGGTCACGTCGCGGCTCGCGTATTTCTTTTCTTCTTCCCTGCTTTACTGTTCAAAAATACCCGTGTATTTATACATACGTATACTCCTAAATGACCGTTGTGGGTCCCACCTGAAGGAAACCCTAGTTCCGGTTCAGCACAGTCCCAGCGGCAGAATCCGGTCCAGCAGCTTCCAGAGAAATTGCTAAGTCAAAATCGACGAGAATCACCTGTGATTCTCGTCGAATCGTCGAGAATCAAGGGTGATTCTCGACGATTCGGCGATAATCACAAACGGATTCTCGACGATTCGTCGAGAATCACAAAGGGATTCTCGTCGAATTTGCCTTGATTGCACGTTGATGTAGCCGGCGAGAATCAGCCAGTGATTCTCGTCGAATCGACGAGAATCACTTGGTGATTCTCGTCGATTCTTACTTAGATGATTTTTCATCTTTCCATCCAAGAGCTGCTCCTTGACCCATCCCTGCTCCTTGTCTGCTCTTGCATAAACACAGCCCTGTACTTGAAATTAAGTACACTCCAATAGAGAGAGTACACGTAGGCCAACACACTGATCTGCTCAACGAGGGATTACGTTGTGCAGACCCGTGTATATTGACCTACTGCACCCTGACATTGGTGTGCACTTAGCGTGGAAAAACTGCAAACACAACTTGAAATATTTTGTCAAAAACATTGCCTATTTACCTTAGCTTGTTCAGGGGCTTCTTCAAATCAGGTACGTTGTGGATACAATACCCAACACCACCCCAACCCCCCAGGAGCTAGCTCCCCCCCCGGCCAGGAGTTGTTCTCCAGCCCGGCGAGTGCCAACCTTACAGGCGAGCAGGTCGCGCGAGTAGAGGTAGCGAGACCACCCCTTAGGGGGTCACACTTCAGCGAGCTGATCATCTTAGCTCCCGTTCCCGAGGGGTTCAGAGAGCCAGACATGGCTTACTATACCGGGAAGGATGACCCCGTCCAGCATCTGCAGTGGTTCGAGGATGTCGTCTCCATCAGGCCGATGATGGATGCCTTCAAGTGTCGCCTCTTTGCGATCACGTTGAAGGAGAAAGCAAGGGACTGGTTTCATCAACTCCCTCCGAGGTCGATCTATGGGTTTGAGGACTTGAGCCGGAGCTTTCATCTTCGCTTCTCTACCTCCAAGAAAAGGAAGAGAAGTCCTGAGTACATCTTCCTGATAAGGCAGGGGGCCGAGGAGTCGCTGACCCGTTACGTAGACAGGTTCCAAGAGGAGATCCTGGAGGTCCAAGAGATGCCAGGGTATGCCCTCCAGATTGCATTCACGGTGGGGTTGCGCGAGGGATTCTTCAAGATGAGCCTGACCCGAAAGGCCCCCCTTTATTTTGAGGAGCTGATAGAAAGGGCAGCTGAGGAGATAGCCATGGAGGCGGCCAACCCGGCATTTGTCAAAAATTTGGCAGAGCTAACATAGACGGAGTCAAAGGAGCAAGGTGGCTCAATACATCAGGAAGGAAGAACGAGAGAGAAGCGGAGAGCTCAGGAGGGTCCAGTGCCAGGTTGGAGACAACAGAGAGGACCGGTTCAGGGTCCGGGAAGAGGTTTCGTCCAAGATAGGGGGAACTTCCATGGGGGCCAAGGGAGGTTTAACTTCTAGAGGCAAGCCCCTAGGCAGCTACTACCCCCACCATAGCAAGTGATGGAGATTGGTCGAAGGGAGAGGAGGAACCGCAAGAGAAGGAGAAGGATCAGGGTAGAGTTACCGTACTGTGACTTCCACCAGGTGGAGGGGCACGCCACAGCTACCTGCCCCGAGTTCCTAGAAGTGAGGGGGGCGAGAGGCCCTACCCAGCCACAGCCACCAGTGCGGGTTGAACAGGTTCTGCCCAGAGAAGGGGGGATGATGTGTGTGAGGATCGGGTCGATGTCGGACCCCGAGTCGGTATAGCGGTGATCCATGGTGGAGTGGGGATCGAGGCCACTCGAAAGGCAAGCCTCCACGTCATGTACCGAAGGAGCGTTGCCTCAACATCCCAGACCCCGCCCCAGGATGAGAAGATCACCTTCTCGGTGAAGGACATGCCGGATCATGAGGATCCGTTCTGTGATGCACTGGTCATCCAGATGGCCATCGAGGGCTACACCGTCTCCCGGATCTTGGTTGACAACGGGAGCTCCGTCAACGTCGTTTTTAAGAGGGCGTTTGACGAGATAAAGGTGGAGCCAAGGAGGGTGTTGGCCTTAGACGGACCCCTGTTCGGATTTTCAGGAGAAAGGAAGGAGGTCGAAGGTGGAGTAGGAATCCAAGTAAAATTGGGAGGAACCTCAAGGAACTGCCGGCTTGTCATTGTTGACGCTCCAAGCAGCTACAACGCCAACTTCAGAAGGCCCCTCATCAGCGCCTTCCGTTGTGTGTCGTCTTCTTTCCACCAGTGTCTCAAGTTCAGCTCAGGAGGGATCCAGGTCAGAATCAAGGGAGACCCCAGGATGGTAAGACAGTGTTACGTCACGGCCGTCAACACCATCTCTTGGTGGGCTAAGGCAGAAGAGATGGAGAAGATCATGGAGAGCTTGAGCAAGATGGAAGTGTCCGACGAGAAGGAAGCGAAAGATGACCATCATGCCCAGGGCCCCTGAGTATGCCTCGCCTTGAGGGAGTTTTTTACTTTTTCTTGACTTATAACAAGCTATACCCATGACCAGCTGAGTCAGGGGACCATGTAACCAATATTTTCACCGTTTGAGGGTGTAGGATTTGGTAAGGTTTGATTGAGATGTCTAGTCCTTTTGATCCGAGACGGTCCCGCTGCCCATGCTCTCACTAGCTGGACAGGGCCGGTGGTACCTCTTGTGGATGCCTAGTTATCTCACCTCGAGATGGATTCCGCTGTCAGGCTCTCACTACCTGGCAGGGCAGGTTGATCTCTCGGAGGGTGGGTAGGTCTCACCTCGAGATGGATTCCGCTGCCAGGCTCTCATTAGCTGGCAAGGCAGATTGATCTCTCGGATGGTGGGTAGGTCTCACCTCGAGATGGATTCCGCTGTCAGGCTCTCATTAGCTGGCAGGGCAGGTTGATCTCTCGGAGGGTGGGTAGGTCTCACCTCGAGATAGATTCCGCTGCCAGACTCTCATTAGCTGGCAAGGTAGGTTGATCTCTCGGAGGGTGGGTAGGTCTCACCTCGAGATGGGTTCCGCTGCCAGACTCTCATTAGCTGGCAGGGCAGGTTGATCTCTCGGAGGGTGGGTAGGTCTCACCTTGAGATGGATTCTGCTGCCAGGCTCTCATTAGCTGGCATGACATGTTGATCTCTCGGAGTTTGGGTAGGTCTCACCTCGAGATGGATTCCGCTGCCAGGCTCTCACTAGCTGGCAAGACAAGTTGATCTCTCGGAGGGTGGGTAGGTCTCCCCTCGAGATGGATTCCGCTGCCAGGCTCTCACTAGCTGGCAGGGTAGGTTGATCTCTCGGAGGGTGGGTAGGTCTCACCTCGAGATGTATTCCGCTACCAGATACTCAATAGCTGGCATGACAGGTTGATCTCTCGGAGGGTGGATATGTCTCACCTCAAGATGGATTCCACTGACAGGCTCTCACTAGCTAGCAGGGCAGGTTGATCTCTCAGAGGGTGGGTAGGTCTCACCTCGAGATGGATTCCGCTGACAGGCTCTCATTAGCTGGCAGGGCAGGTTGATCTATTAGAGAGTGGGTAGGTCTCACCTCGAGATGGATTCCTCTGCCAGGCTCTCATTAGCTGGCAGGGCAGGTTGATCTCTCGGAGGGTGGGTAGGTCTCACCTCGAGATGGATTCCGCTACCAGGCTCTCATTAGCTGGCAGGGCAGGTTGATCTCTCAGAGGGCGGGTGGGTCTCACCTCGAGATGGATTCCGCTGCCAGACTCTCATTAGCTGGCAGGGCAGGTTGATCTCTCGGAGGGCGGGTAGGTCTCACCTCGAGATGGATTCCGCTGCCAGGCTCTCATTAGATGGCAGGGCAGGTTGATCTCTCGGAGGGCGGGTAGGTCTCACCTCGAGATAGATTCTGCTGTCAGGCTCTCATTAGCTGGCAGGGCAGGTTGATCTCTCGGAGGGTGGGTAGGTCTCACCTCAAGATGGATTCCGCTGCCAGGCTCTCACTAGCTGACAAGGCAGGTTGATCTCTTGGAGGGTGGGGAGGTCTCACCTCGAGATGGATTCTGCCGCCGGGCTCTAACTAGCTGGCAAAGCAGGTGTACCTCTCTTGGGCGCCAAGTGTTTTTTTTACCCGGAGGGGGTCTCGCAGCCCAGGCTCCCATAGCTGGCATGACAAGTTGACCACTCCGGGAGGTGAAGTGTTTTTTACCCGGAGGGGGTCTCGCCACCCAGGCTCCCATAGCTGGCATGATAGGTTGACCCCTCGGGGGGGGGGGGGGGGGGTGAAGTGTTTTTTACCCAGAGGGGGTCTCGCCACCCAGGCTCCCATAGCTGGCATGGCAGGTTGACCCCTTCGGGGGGTGAAGTGTTTTTTATCCGGAGGGGATCTCGCCACGCAGGCTCCCGTAGCTGGCATGGCAGGTTGACCCCTCCGGGGGGGTGAAGTGTTTTTTACCTGGAGGGGGTCTCGCCACCCAGGCTCCCATAGCTGGCATGACAGGTTGACCCCTCTAGGGGGTGAAGTGTTTTTTACCCGGAGGGGGTCTCGCCACCCAGGCTCCTATAGCTGGCATGACAGGTTGACCCCTCCGGGGGGTGAAGTGTTTTTTACCCGGAGGGGGTCTCGCCACCCAGGCTCCCATAGCTGGCATGACAGGTTGACCCCTCCTGGGGGTGAAGTGTTTTTTACCCGGAGGGGATCTCTCCACCCAGGCTCCCGTACCTGGCATGGCAGGTTGACCCCTTAGGGGGGTGAAGTGTTTTTTTACCCAGAGGGGGTCTCGCCACCCAGGATCCCATCAGCTGGCATGATAGGTTGACTCCCCGGAGAGGCGCGCAAGAAAATTACACTCAACAAATACGTTGGGTTGGACGTTTCTTTCCGAGCTTGTGCCAACCTCGAAAAGAGCGGGGATTGTGTACAACCCCGTATTCGCAGGTTTTTAGTTTTAAGCTTTTTGAGTGGTTTGAGCTCTTGGTGGCCAATTTAGGCCTAGCCCTTGGAATATACTATTAGGGGGAGGAAAAATTGCCTTCTCCCCTTTGCCTTTTTCTGGGCGGGGCGGGTATGACAAGTTGACCGACACCCGCCCCCGGTTGGCTAGGCGCAAGGTAGGAGCTGCGAGACCGGCGGGAGGTCGGGTTCTCGCCCTGCCCCCCGCGGCATGGCGGGGCGAGGCGGGCGAGACCGGTGGGAGGCCGGGTTCTCGCCCGACCCCCGCGACCTGGCGGGGCGAGGCGGGGCGAGACCGGTGGGAGGCCGGGTTCTCGCCCAGCCCCCGCGGCCGGGCGGGGCGAGGCGGGGCGAGACCGGCGGGAGGCCGGGGTTCTCGCCCTGCCGCCGCGGCTTGGCGGGGCGAGGCGGGGCGAGACCGGCGGGAGGCCGGGTTCTCACCCTGCCCCCGCGGCCTGGCGGGGCGAGGCGGGGCGAGAACGGCGGGAGGCCGGGTTCGCGCCCTGCTCCCGCGGCCTGACGGGGCGAGGCGGTGCGAGACCGGCGGGAGGCCGGTTTCTCATCCTGCCCCCGCGGCCTGGCGGGGCGAGACCGGCCGGGAGCCGGGGTCTCGCCCCTGCCCCCTGCTCCCCAACCTGTCTCGGGTGTCCGGGAAGGTGGGGGTATGGCTTCTCTCGCCCCTTGGAGCTCTTTGGGCCTTGTTGTTACCGTTTTAGCCTCGGGGTGAAATTCCCTCTTTACCCCCTGGTGTGGCTGTTTTCTATTGCCCCGAGGCATATTTGGCGTAGGGGTATTGTTGACTTTTTGGTCCATGGGGTTGGAAAAACTATAAATAGGCCCTTAGGGGTGCCTTGGAGAGCATCACTTCTTCACTCTCTCTTCATCCTTCAAGGCACCCTAGCTCAAGCATTGGCTAGGGAGGGGGAGACCTCAAAGGTCTTTCGGGTGTGAGGTGGGACCTCCACGCTAGAGCTGAGGGTCTATTTCTAGTTTCTTTATCCTTTGGTCCGTGACGTTTTCCTGAGTGTAGTAGGTGCGAGGTCACACTTTTTTAGGGACCCCGAACTCCACAGAGGTCATTTTTGGCTTCAACATGGAGGCTATAAAAGGAACCCCAGGCCTCCTCATTTCTCACTTTTTTCTCTCCCGGAGTCTTCTTCTTTCTCAGGCCAGATCTCTGTCGAACTCCTCCCTCGGGTCATCTTCAAGCCGCCTACCAGCCAGAGGAACGTCTAAGTCCCCAAGTGCACAGAGAAAAGAAGAAGACGACCATCACCAGCACTCAAACGCGCTAGCCACCAAGTTAGCATCTAGCACTCCCTCGGTGCAGCCTATTGCTCGTTGTGAGTCAGAAATTCTCTCGCACCTCCAAGTTCTAAGGAGGAGTGACCTGTTGCCCTCGATTATTCAAACATATTGTAACCGTAACCTGATAGTGTACTTTGACAGACACAGATCCGGTCACGTGGTTTTTTACCCAGTTGAGGGGTTTTTCCACGTTAAAATCTCTTGTGTCAACTCTCAATCTTCATTGACAGTGTGCACACTTGACCATCCCGAGAGCTAAGGCGATCCAGTTTATTCCGGTCTGACCGGGACGCAGAGTTAGTCTGCAATAATTTGGCGTCGTCTGTGGGAAAATGATCCACAACATCCTTTAGAAGTCACGAGATCCATCCTTAAAACACTCAAGTTCCACTTCAATGGCGAAAAGAAGCACTGGCACAACCGAAGGATCCATCCCAGAAGGACAGCTGAACCGGCATGCTCCCACTCTCTGGTGGACATGCCATTGACCGCTGAGGCCTCTTTCGCACCTGTCACCGCCCTCGAGGGGCAAGTTCGACAAATGGAGGAGCAGCAAACTGAAATGCTTGCACTACTCAGGAATCTGGGAGCGCCTCCTGCTCCTCCTCTAACACCGGTTAGCCCGCCACTACCAAATCATGGCAGGGCGCAAGAAGCTCCAAGACAAGAGGCGCCCGAAGAATACTCTAACGCCGTCAGCTCCACTCACCAGGCTCATGCAGGAATTGAAACCGGGCGACACCGCCACAACTGGGGAGACGAGGCCCGACTTCCCCCACTCAAAAGGTTCACTCGGGATGAAATTCGGGAGGTGATCACCGAAGAATACCGACAAGCGGGCCGATGGGATATTCATACTCGCTGACCACTCTGCCAAGGGTCCCGCCTCGCGCACCATAAATCCCGACCCATCCAATTCCTCATGGTTTCAAGCTGCCGAATATCAAGACGTTTGATGGAACAGACGATCCGTTGGAACATGTCAACCACTTCACTACCATCATGAGGATCTACAACGCACCTAATCAGTTACTCTGTCAAGTGTTCCCACCCACTCTTGAGGGTCAGACCCGCACTTGGTTTCACTACTTGAGGATGGGCACCATTGTCAACTTCACAGAGCTAACGAGAAAGTTCGCAGATCAGTTTATAACAAATCAGAGGATCGTCCGCGACCCTTCCCACTTGTCAGATATCCGCCAGAACGAAGGGGAGTCCTTGAAGGATTTATTCTGCAGGTTCTCTGCAGAAGCTCGTCAAATCCCAGGGGTCGACCAAGAACTGTTAAGAGGAGTGTTCCTTGGGGGTCTTCGTCCTAACGGCTTCTACTTAGCATTAATGAGGGAAACCATCCCTAGATACCCCGACCTCGTACACCGCATAGAGGCGCAGATCGCAGGTGACAAGGCTATTGAAGCTCATCGCCAACAGTTCGACGAGAACCAAAAGCGCAAGAGGGAGAAGGAGTCGGTCCCTCACCAACAAGAAGGAAGATTCAGAGAAGAACGTCAGGATGGAAAATGCCAACCTGATCGTCAGAGAGATCAGCCACCTCAGGATTATACTCCCCTCAACACCACACGCACCAACGTACTCTACGTAATCCAGAATGATCTGGCCTTGCATCGGCCTAAGCAACTGACTCATAACCCCATGAACGACCAGTCCAAGTACTGCGAGTTTCATCGAAGCACATGACACAGTATTGAAGACTATGCCCGCTTGAAGGAGGAAATCGAGTACCTTGTTCGCCTAGGATTGCTTGGAAGATTTTTGTAGGGACGCTTACAAGACCAGCATGATCCACCTAGGATGCCCAGAGATCAATAAAAAGCCCCGCAAAGAGGAGACGGTGGCAGGCAAATGGTTGGAAACATTGTGACCATCGCCGGATCACCCATCCTTTCCGCTCAGATACTCTCAGTATGCACGCAGGTGGGGCACTCACGAAGATAAGAAGTGTAGGCAAGACAACACTATAACTTTAGGAGATGAAGATTGTTGGAGTTACCATGATGATCTAGAAGTGGTCAAACATGTAATCTCACTGCCAACGCGATATGAGCCTACAGGGTCGCACATAAGAGATGTGGAGAAGTTGGATGATTGACTGTGTTGGTAAAGGTTACCAATCACCGACCTTAATGGGGTTATGGGCAAAGTGTTGCCTTAAAGGATCACCGGGTTGGGCAAATGTTGCCTTGAAGGACTGGTCAGAATAGTCGTCCGAGGGTCGACAACAATCGTCGAGGATTGGTACTCTGATTCCCGCCAATCGACGAGAATCGTCACTCTGATTCTCGCCGATCGACGATAATCGTCGAGAATTAGTATTCTGATTCTCGCCGATCGACGTGGATCGTCGACCCACGATCGACGTGAATCGTCGAGTATTGTACTCTGATTCTCGCCGATCCGGGTGATTCTCGCCGATTGTGATTCTCGCCGATTGTGATTCTCGTCGACTGATTCTCGCCGATCCTAACTGATTCTCGCCGATTGAGTCTCGCTGAATCTGCTAGTTGATTCTCGCCGATTCTCGCCGATTCTCGCCGACTGATACTCGCCGATTCTGGAACCCTATTTTTCTGGGTGGTCTGTGGATAGCGATATTCCTAAGTCTATTTATGCCTTTGGTATAAATAGACACTTAGGGTTTTCGGGGATCTGATCTGTTCCTTGCGTGCTGATCGAATCGAAGCCCACGGAAGTGTTCCGCCGTTCGTTCGCTCCGCCGATCCCGAATCCCGCCGACGGAAGGGTTCCGCCGCCGTGTTCGCTCCGTCGACCTCCTCCTCTCCGGCGATCATCGCCTGTGTTGCTTTTCCTGGCGCGGGCCTAGCAGTCCGTGGAATAGCAAGGCGCGGTCATCATCCTTCCCGATCTTCCGTGCGACGGAAAGTTCGGTGTTCTCCCGCTCATGTGGATTTCTGCAAAGACGTGGACATTATTCCACGTACAACTCGCCACCAGCAGGAATACAAAGTTTGGAGCATCTCCGTTGAGTTGTGACTCAACGCCACCGAGGTAATTTTTGCATAGTTGTATGTTAACTTCTTGATTCAACTATTATGGCCCGATCCCATCTCTTTTGGGTTTTCTTGATGTCTTTACTTTCCGCTGCGTGCACAAGTGTTGTGTCATCCTCTTAGAGAAACCCAACAGTGGTATCAGAGCCAGGTTGCGGCCATGATTGTTGTATTAGAAGTTTTGTTATTCTAGTGCATGTAAACCTAGGGATTTAGAAGTGTTCTAAATGTCTGGATTTAGTCTTGGTACCCCGCCAAGAATGTCTGGGATTTCGTGGGAATTTCTAATTGTTAGAAATTGTAGTCTCCTTAGCAGTAACCATCCCCCGATTTTGTTTTAGATTTTGAATCCAACATAGAGAGATGAGCTTGTCTACTGCTTTAAGTTGAGTTGTCTTTGCCTTTGTCCAATGCATGTAAATTTGAGGATTTGGAAGTTTCCGGATGTTCAGATTTAGCCCTTCCTTCTATAAAATGTTGATGGTGTCAGGTTGTGCACATAAGGGATGCATGTGGTCTTAGAAAAAATATTTTTCCTTGGATGTGCACATTGATCAAATGTTGATCATGGTTAACTGTTAACCTATAATCAAAATCCATTCATCTAATATTAAGTGTTCGGATGCCTTCCGATGGATGACACTCTTCCTGCCTCGATCGATGAAGTGTGGGATTGCCAAAGCAAGGTGCATTAATCTATCTTGGTAAGGGTGCGAGCGGATAATTGTGATATCCCACTGTCGACATCGGGTCCAACTTAACTAGGTGACCTCAAAGGTTGAGTGCCTAGAGGCATAGGGTTGTCATGCACCATATGATGGATGCGAGTAAGGAGTTATTCACCAACCATACAAGAATTGCATGAGTATGCAATTGGCAAGCGTTGCCTACCTAAATAACCGCATCGTGAGAGGAAAGCCAAAGCTGACTCATTGTGTTGGTGAAATACGGATCTTGTCCACCAAGAGAGTAGCTCGCATGAACTCTCCGAATTTTTAGTGAGTGCTATCATTTCGAATAAAATAGTGGGAGTGTTTTAATTGAAGTCCAAATTAAAATAAATTGTATTTGAAATTTTGGTACTGATTTTATTCTGCATAAATTCTTATAGAATTCCATGGCAAGTGTTTCACACTCCACTTTGTCTCTGAGAGCCATCCTTGAGAAGGATAAGCTCAGTGGGACAAATTACATGGACTGGTATAGGAACCTAAGAATTGTTCTCAGGCAAGAGCGAAAGCTCTATGTCTTGGAAGAAGAATCCCTCGAGGTGCCGACCGGGAACTCTTCCCGTGCTGAGAAGGATACTTATAATAAGTATACTGATGATGCTTTAGATGTCGAATGCCTTATGCTTGCCACTATGAACTCTGAGCTTTAGAAGCAACATGAGAGCATCGGGTGCAAGGAGATTGACGAGCATCTCAAGAAAATGTTTCAAGGGCAGGCTCGTCAAGAGAGATTCGACGTCACACAAGCGTTGTTTCAGTGCAAGATGAGAGTTCGAGACTCTGTAGGGACTCACGTACTCAAGATGATTGAGTATATAGAGAACCTTGAAAGGCTAGGTTTTTCTCTTGGTCAAGAGTTGGCCACAGATCTGATCCTGCAATCGTTGCCGGACAGTTATGAGCAGTTCGTCTTGAACTACAACATGAATGAAATAGACAAGACACTGCCCGAACTCCTAGGCATGTTGAGAACTGCTGAAATCAATATGAAGAAGGCCAAGCCTGCCAGTCCCATACTGATGGTGCATAAGGGCAAGGGCAAGGCCAAGGGCTCTAAGAAGACGAAGGTGGGACCTAAGTCATATCTTGAGCCCAAGTCTTCTGCACTGATGAAAAAGAAAAGCACGGTGAAGGAAGGGAAATGCCACCACTCTGGCAAGGCTGGTCATTGGAGGAGGAACTGTCCTTCGTACATTGAAGGTCTGCAGAAAAAGAAGGGAGGTATGACTTCCGCTTCAAATATTCACGTTATAGAGATAAACCTTTCTGCTCCTTCATCTTGGGTATTGGATACCGGATGTGGTTCTCACATTTGTACAAATGTGCAGAAACTGGGAAGGAGAAGATTGCTGAGTAAAGGGGAGGTGGACCTCCGCGTCGGCAATGGAGCAAGAGTTACTGCTGTAGCCGTAGGGGTTTACCGTCTTTCTTTGCCCAGTGGGCTTGTAATAGAACTAGATAATTGTTATTTTGTTCCGGCCATAACTAGAAACATTATATCTATTTCATGTTTGGACATGATTGGATTTTCTTTTATAATTAAGAACAACTGTTGTTATATATTTAAGAATGATGTTTGTTATGCTGTAGCTCAATTGTTTAATGGTCTTTATGTTTTGAACTTGGACCATCTGATCTGTAATGTTGAAAATAATAAAAGACTAAGAACAAATGACTCGAACCCTACTTTTCTCTAGCATTGTCGTTTGGGTCATATCAACGAGAAGCGCATATCCAAGCTCCATAGAGATGGACTTTTGGACTCATTTGATTATGAATCATTTGAGCGATGCGAATCTTGTTTGTTAGGCAAGATGACTAAAGATCCTTTCACTGGTTATACTGAGATGGCTGAGGATCTCTTGGGTGTTGTACATAGTGATGTATGCGGACCCATGAGTTCCATGGCTAGAGGTGGGTATTTCTACTTTGTTACATTTACTGACGATTTCAGTAGATACGGATATGTGTATCTTATGAAGTGCAAATCCGAGACCTTTGAAAAGTTCAAATAGTTCAAGAATGAAGTAGAAAACCAATTGGGTAAAAGGGTTAAAGCACTCCGATCTGATCGAGGTGGCGAATACCTGAGTCATGAGTTCCGTGATCATCTGAAAGAGTGTGGTATTGTATCACAGCTCACTCCATCTAGAACACCACAACATAATGGTGTGTCTGAGAGGAGAAATCATACACTGTTAGACATGGTACATTCGATGATGAGTCATGCAGACTTGCCTGTTTCCTTTTGGGGTTTTGCTTTAGAGACTGCTGCAATGACATTGAATCGCGCTCCAACGAAAACGGTTCTGAAGACACCATATGAGATATGGACTGGGAAGCGTCCTAGTATGTCGTTCATTAAAATTTGGGGCTGTGATGCATACGTGAGACGTCAAATGCCTGACAAGATGGAACCCAAATCGGATAAATGTTATCTGGTGGGATATCCTAAGGAAACGAAAGGGTATTACTTTTACCTACCGTCTGAGGGCAAAGTGTTTGTCGCAAGGACTGGTGTCTTCTTGGAGAAAGAGTTCTTATCAAGAAAGACTGAAAATGTAGAGCTTGAAGAAGTTCAAGAACCACATGTAGTGTATGAACCGGAATTAGATTTTGAGTCAGGACTACAAGATGTTGTAGCTAGAGAACCTGCTCAAGGAACACAAGTCCTACGTAGATCTGGTAGACCGAGGTTTGAGCCCGGGAGATATGGATTTCTCGTGTCTCAAATAGGTAATGTGTTGCTTATGGATCATGATGATGAACCAGCAACCTACCAAGAGGCTATGAATGGACCGAACTCCGACAAATGGCTTGAGGCTATGAAATCCGAAATGGACTCCATGTATGCAAACCAAGTTTGGAACTTGGTGGAACCACCTGAAGGGGTACGACCCATAAGGTGCAAGTGGGTCTTCAAGAAGAAGACCGACATGGATGGGAATGTACAGACATTCAAAGGGCGACTGGTGGCTAAGAGTTTCAAGCAAATTCATGGTATTTACTATGATGAGGCCTTTTCCCCTGTTGTCATGGTAAAGTCCATAAGGATATTGCTTGCTGTTGCTGCGTATTATGACTACGAGATCTGGCAGATGGATATCAAAACGGCTTTCCTTAATGGAAACCTCCTCGAGGAAGTGTATATGACACAACCCGAGGGTTTTGTATCCTCAGATGAAGCCACTAAAATATGCAAGCTGAATAAGTCCATATACGGACTGAAACAGGCCTCTCGAAGTTGGAATCTTCGTTTTGATGAGAAAATCAAAGAGTTTGGTTTCATCAAGAATGAAGATGAGCCTTGTGTTTACAAGCGAATCAGTGGGAGCATTGTTGTCTTCCTGATATTGTATGTAGATGACATACTGTTGATTGAGAATGACATTCCTACCCTGAAAGTTGTTAAGAACAACCTAGGGAACTACTTTTCAATGAAGGATTTGGGTGAAGCGACTTATATACTCGGTATTAAGATCTATAGAGATAGATCGAAGAAGTTGCTGGGTTTGACCCAGAGTACATACATCGAAAAGGTGTTGAAGCGGTTCAACATGCTTGAGTCCAAGAAAGGATTTTTGCCCATGTCTCATGGTGTGAATCTCTCTAAGGACCAGTGTCCAAAGTCTTGTGAAGATAAGGACCGCATGAAGTTGATTCCATATGCTTCGGCAATTGGATCAATCATGTACGCGATGTTATGTACTCGACCCGACGTCTCCTTTGCTTTGAGCATGACTAGCAAGTATCAGTCAGACCCCGGTGAGTGTCACTGGATTGCAGTCAAGAATGTCCTGAAGTACTTGAGAAGGACTAAGGATGTGTTCTTGGTGTATGGTGGAGAGGAAGAGCTCGTTGTAAGTGGTTACACGGATACTAGCTTCCAAACTGATAGAGATGACTCCAAGTCTCAGTCAGGTTTTGTGTTTTGCCTGAATGGAGGAGCTGTGAGCTGGAAGAGTTCCAAGCAAGAGACAGTTGCTGATTCTACAACAGAGGCCGAGTATATCGCCGCAGCTAATGCGGCGAAGGAGGCTGTATGGATTAGGAAATTCATCAGCGAGCTTGATGTAGTTCCTAGCATTGTTGGTCCCGTAGTTCTCTACTGTGATAACAATGGTGCAATTGCACAATCTAAGGAACCTATATCCCATCAGCGCTCCAAGCACATACTTCGGCGGTTTCATCTTATTCGTGAGATTGTCGAACGAGGAGATGTGAACATTTGCAGAGTGCCGACTGAGGAGAATATTGTGGATCCACTGACAAAGCCTCTCGCACAGAGAAAGCATGATGGTCATACTAGATCGATGGGTATACGATACCTAAACGATCAACTCTAGTGAGAATCTTGTGGATTGCATGTAAACATGTATTTTATTGGCTATTTGTTCATATGATGAACATTGTACCTAGTTTTTCTCTTACAATTAATGGCAAGTTCTTTTATTATGAATTTTTCCTATGTGATAGTTAAATGTTAACATAATAGATACCCTTAGAATGTTCGCTTCCATGGGACATCAAGTACGTGACTTGAATGTGAGAGCCTATGATTTATTTGAAGCTTCATTCTTAAAAGGTCCCTGGTCGAGTATCATCATAGAAACTAAGGGTGATGATGGTACATGAAGACCAGCACGTGCGTTGACTGATGGCCGGTTCTCACAGGTCATGATATTGTGATATCAAGTCATCACGTGGGTACTTGTTAGTGAACAAGTTGTACTGGACAGACCCAACCTGAGACTACTCTGTGGATTGTCATCCAATCGTGTCACGAGTAGGTCTCAATTGACAATGGTGTTGTGGTCCTTTGACTTGAAGTCACAACATTCATCAAGTGAGGAAGAACGTGCTTTGATGCCATCTAAAGTCTTCCTTGAGAAAGGTTGATGATAAGGGTGGTTGTTGGGCATGTTACGAATCATTTGGGTGTTTGTGTGTGAGCAGATATGAGATTTGTCCTCCTGTATGACAGGAGTTGCATCCATGGGCCCCTTGATGGAACTGGACTGAGAAATGCATGGCCATGCTTGGTTGAGTCAATATGTGATATTGGACTCACCATTCTCTGGAAGTCCGTCCTGGATCAAGAAACTTGGATTGAGCTATTACGAGGGTGACACGGTCCATGCCTCTAGTTCTTTCCGGATGTAAGGGACAAAGGGACAAAGACAACGCTGACACATTGGTCATAAAGGCTTATGAGTTATAAACTCTTATTGTTTGTGGAGCAATGATGCATTGCTAGATGCCGCTCATTGTTTGTGAGGTTTTTGGTTTGATACTTTCAATATCAAGTGGGAGTCTGTTGGAGTTACCATGATGATCTAGAAGTGGTCAAACATGTAATCTCACTGCCAACGCGATATGAGCCTGCAGGGTTGCACATAAGAGATGTGGAGAAGTTGAATGATTGACTGTATTGGTAAATGTTACCAATCATCGACCTTAATGGGGTTATGGGCAAAGTGTTGCCTTAAAGGATCACCGAGTTGGGCAAATGTTGCCTTGAAGGACTGGTCAGAATAGTCGTCCGAGGGTCGACAACAATCGTCGAGGATTGGTACTCTGATTCCCGCCGATCGACGAGAATCGTCACTCTGATTCTCGCCGATCGACCAGAATCGTCGAGAATTAGTATTCTGATTCTCGCCAATCGACGTGGATCGTCGACCCACGATCGGCGTGAATCGTCGAGTATTGTACTCTGATTCTCGCCGATCCGGGTGATTCTCGCCGATTGTGATTCTCGCCGATTGTGATTCTCGCCGACTGATTCTCGCTGATCCTAACTGATTCTTACCGACTGAGTCTCGCCGAATCTGCTAAGTGATTCTCGCCGATTCTCGCCGATTCTCGCCGACTGATACTCGCCGATTCTGGAACCCTATTTTTCTGGGTGGTCTGCGGATAGCGATATTCCTAAGTCTATTTATGCCTTTGGTATAAATAGACACTTAGGGTTTTCGGGGATCTGATCTGTTCCTTGCGTGCTGATCGAATCGAAGCCCGCGGAAGTGTTCCGCCGTTCGTTCGCTCCGCCGATCCCGAATCCCGCCGACGGAAGGGTTCCGCCGCCGTGTTCGCTCTGTCGACCTCCTCCTCTCCGGCGATCATCGCCTGTGTTGCTTTTCCTGGCGTGGGCCTAGCAGTCCGTGGAATAGCAAGGTGCGGTCATCATCCTTCCCGATCTTCCGTGCGACGGAAAGTTCGGTGTTCTCCCGCTCGTGTGGATTTCTGCAGAGACGTGGACATTATTCCACGTACAACTCGCCACCAGCAGGAATACAAAGTTTGGAGCATCTCCGTTGAGTTGTGACTCAACGCCACCAAGGTAATTTTTGCATAGTTGTATGTTAACTTCTTGATTCAACTATTATGGCCCGATCCCATCTCTTTTGGGTTTTCTTGATGTCTTTACTTTCCGCTGCGTGCACAAGTGTTGTGTCATCCTCTTAGAGAAACCCAACAAAGATCTACTGCGGCTCCGAACGCCTCACCAAGACCCTCTTATGATCAATGCCAGGATTGGGGATCCCTGCTATAATGTCAAACGAATCCTCGTCGACAACGAGAGCTTAGTTGACGTCATGTTCTCCTCCACCCTTCAGAACATGAAGCTTTCCAGACAACATCTAACACCGGCCGCAGGACCAGTTTACGGATTCGACAACCATCCAGTCTAGGTGCTAGGAATGATTACCTTACCGGTCACTATGGGAGACTTCCTAAGGCAGGCCATGCATGAAGTCCAGTTTTTGTGGTAGATTCAAGCTCAGCCTACAACGCAATATTCAGGATATCTTTCCAGTCCATTTTCAAAGCCATCCCCTCGATTCCTCATCTCGCAATGAATTTTCCCACTGAAGGAGGGATCCGAGTCATACGCGGGAACCAAGAGGCTGCTAGGACTTGTTACTCGAAGCAAGTCCAACCAGTCAAAGCTACGGATCTAAATATTGATGACTTTGATCTACACGACGAAGCGATCCTACAGCAGGGAATGCCTATCGAAGGATTGGTCGAAGTCCCCCTATCACCAACTGCTCCTGCTTAGACTGTCTAGCTTGGGTCCCTCCTGCCATAACAAGAAAAGGAGGAACTAAAAGCTTATCTCTGCAAGAACAAGGATATCTTTGTCTGGGCTCCCAAAGATATGACTGACATAGATCCTCAAATCATTCAGCGTTCCCTCAACATAAACCCGGCCTGCAAACCCGTCATCCAGAAAAAGCGAAACTTTTCCCCGTAACGGCTCCAAGCAATTAAAGAAGTGGTACAAAAGCTCCGCGACGCCCAGTATAACCCGGAGGTAGAATACCCCGCCTGGCTGGCCAACATTGTCATGGTGAAGTATTCTGGGAAGTGTAGGATGTGTGTGAACTACACCAACCTCAGTCAAGCTTGCCCTAGGGATAGCTTCCCTCTTCCCAGGATCGATCAGTTAGTCGATTCGACGGCCAGGCATCGACTCCTCATCTTGTAGACGAAGAGCACACGACATTTCGAACTGACAAAGGAAACTACTGTTACAAAGTAATGCCCTTTGGGCCCCAAAACGCAGGAGAAATCTATCAGCGGCTCATGAACAAGGTTTTCAAGGAACTCATTGGCAAGTGTATGGAAGTGTATGTGGACGATATGCTAGTTAAAAGCATTCGTCGAGAAGATCACCTGGATGACCTCAAAAAGTGTTTCAAAATCCTATGCCAGTATGGTATGAGGCTCAGCCCCAGTAAATGTGCGTTCGGGGTTACATCTAGAAAGTTCCTAGGATTCATGGTAACGCAGCGGGGAATAGAAGCTAACCCAGAAAAGATAAAAGCTCTCGAAGAAAAGTCACTACCTCTGTCTCTTAAAGTAGTGTAGCGTTTGAATGAGAGAATTACAACACTCTCCCGGTTCTTGGCTCGGACCGGGGACAAGTATCTCCCATTCTTCAAGATTCTCAGAGGATTCAAGACCGTGGGGTTTCAGTGGACAGACGAGTGTTAGACCGCCTTTGAGGCTCAGAAGCAATACCTGGCCTCTCTTCCGCTTCTGTCAAAGACTACTCCCGGAGAAACACTTTTTTGTACCTCGCTGTCACGCCCACGATGATAAGCTCTGTATTGGTAAAGGATGAAGGGGGAATCCAGCACCCCGTCTACTACCTCAGCAAGATCCTCTCAGATGCAGAAACTCAGTATCCAGCTGCAGATAAGACAGCTAAGCACTCGTCTTCTCAGCCAGGAAGCTTCGTCCTTACTTCCATGCCCATACAATCAAAGTGTTGACCGAGCTACCTCTCTGTGCAATTCTCCAGAAACCAGAAGAGTCTGACCGATTGGTAAAGTGGGTGACCGAGTTAGGCGAATTCAACATCCACTTTTTGCCATGCCTCGTCATCAAGTCACACGTTCTGGCAGATTTTGTTGTGAAAAATACCCTACCAGTAGAGACAGAAAGCACGCAATTTGCACCCGATCAGCGGTGTACTTTATACATCGATGGAGCATCAGGCTCGATGGCGCAGGAGCGGGACTGCTTCTCATAAGCCCAAAACTTATCACTTTGGAGTATGGGATCCCATTGAAGTTCCCTTCCACCAACAACGTCACCGAGTATGAAGCTTTAATTGCAGGACTCAGGCTCGTCATAGACTGCTTTGCTAGAGGATTGACAGTTCACTCAGATTCTCAGCTCATTGTCTCCCAAATAGAGGGGGACTATGAAGCAAAAATCGAGCAGCTAGCCCAGTATCTCTCACTTGTAAAGTCCCTCCTGCACAAGATACCACAGGTTCAAATCCTTCACATCACCAGGGAACAGAATTCCCGGGCAGTCGCCCTGTCAAAGCTAGCCACGTTACCTTCCCAGTATTAGTCAAGGAGGCGCAGAATAGAAGAAATTGTCACTCCTAGTGTCCAAGGACCGTGGGAGGTTGCAGAGATTGACGAGCCGGAAGAATATTGGATGAGTCCACTGGTTACCTACCTAAAGTACGAGCCATTGTCGGAAGACCCAACAGAAGCACGACGCTTAAGGATGCGGGCAGCCACCTTTGTGTAGATCGATGAAGAATTGTATAAGCGGTCCTTCTCGGGACCATACCTGAAGTGTTTAGTAGAGAGAGACGCCGAGTATGCTCTGCGTGATGTCGATGAAGGGGGTATGCGGTGAGCACCTAGGTTGGAAGGCCTTGACACGAAAAATCTTACGTCAAGGCTTCTACTGGCCCACTATGAAGAGAGAAGAGACCGACATCATCCAACAGTGTAAGGGTTGTCAACTGCATGCCAACGTCCCTCGGCAGCCTCCCATTGCCCTCTCCACGCTGCAAGGAGCATGACCGTTTGCACAGTGGGGAATAGACCTTCTCGGTCCCCTACCTTAAGCTTCGGGGTAAAGAAAATTCCTCATAATGGCTATTAATTATTTCACTAAATGGGTGGAAGCGGAGCAATTGGCCAAGATCACGGAAGAGAATGCAAAGCAATTTGTCTGGAAGAACATCGTTTGCCATTTTGGAATCCCTGCAATCATCATCACCGATAACAGTACTCAGTTCATGGGAAGGTCCTTCACAAAGTTATGCGAAGATTTGAAAATCGAGCTGCGACATACGGCTGTGTCGCAACTTCAAACCAATGGGCAGATCGAGGTGACTAACCATACCATCTTAAAAGGGTTGAAGATGCGACTACAAGATGCAGGGGGCAGTGTGTCGATGCACTCCCCAATGTGTTATGGGCATACCGGACAACCAAGAGAACTCCTATAGGACAAATGTAGTACAATCTCTGCTACGACACCAAAGCCGTCATCCCGGTCGACATCGGCGTTCCAAGCCCCCGGGTTTCCAACTTCAACCTCGAGAAGAACGATGAAGCACTCAAAGACAACTTAGATTTGGTCCCTGAAGTCCGCGAGGTGGAGGCCCTCTGCGCTGCAGCCTACCAACAACAGACTGCTCGGTACTACAACCGCAAGATGAGACCCCGACCGATCAACGTCAGGGACTTGGTACTCTGCACTGTAGAGGCCGCAGAAAAGGGATGCAAGGAGACAAACTCTCTCCTACATGGGAATGTCCCTTCATCGTTGAAACAATGATAAAACCAGGAACGTACAATCTACAGACCATCGAAGGAAAGACTCTTCCCCGCACTTGGAACGCGCAGAATCTGCGCCGATTTTATCAATGATTTCCTGCTTTGGGTTTTTTGAATTGTGTAACGCATTTATTTTTAAAAGACTATGATGTGTGCAAGCCGCGAGCCTAATCTTGCACAAATTACTTTTATCTAAATATCACATTGTGTTGTTGCAAATCTTGTCTATTCAAATAGGGAAGACGACACACTCACTCCTCATAGGGGCCTACCCCCTCACGGCAAAGTCGCGATTACAACCAGCCAAAATAAGTCGCGAGCCCAACTCGTGCAAACTCCCTGTGGGGGCCTGCCCCCCTCACGACAAAGCCACAGGCTAGAATCGTACAAATAAAGCCGCGAGCTAGAACCATGCAAACAAAGCCACGTGCTAGAACCGTGCAAACTAAGCCGCGAGCTAGAACCGTGCAAACGAAGCCGCGGGCCGGAACCGTGCAAACTATGTCGCGGGCTAGAACCGTGCAATCCAAGCCGCGGGCTGGAACCGTGCAAACAAAGCTGCGGGCTAGAACCGTGCAAACTAAGGGGCGAGCTGGAACAACGCAAACTAAGTCGCGGGCTAGAACCGTGCAAACTAAGCCGCAGGATGGAACCACGCAAACTAAGCCGCGGGCTAGAACCGTGCAAACTAAGCCGCAGGCTGGAACCGTGCAAACTAAGCCGCGGGCTACAACCGTGCAAAATAAGTCCCAGGACGGAACTGTGCAAACAAAGTTGCGAATCTAATTCATGCGAAATACTTGGCTCACAATCTCCTACAAGGCAAACTCGTAAAAACAACTCTCAAAAGAGAAAAAGGAAAAACAAAACAGCTAAGTGACATAAAAATAACGATGTCATACAGATCAGCGCATAAGAGCGCCCACTACAACTGCTAAGCAAAAATAATACATGACACAAATAGCTGGAGGAAGTATACAAAAACATACAAATATAGAAATAGGAGGTCGCTACTCATCAGCAGCATCGACATCAGAGCGCTTACCTTCAGAAACGTCATCAAAGCTAAAGCCAGAGGTGTCGCATCTTAGGCGTTAGCTGACAAATCAGAAGGCCTTCTCCACTCCACGCCTGAGGGCCAACTCACAGGCATCTTCCCTTTAAGGATCCACCTCATTGGACCAGATCTTGTCACGAACCTCCTCCGCAATCAGGCCACGGTCTCGCATGTAGTCCAACGACTCAAAGTACTCCGCAAGTCCAGCGACCTTCAGCTCCTACACGACGCTGTTAGAAGATAGCATCTCCACTTGGGCCCTCACCGCACGAAGCTGAGTCCCTAAGCTGGTGGTCTCCTCCTGGGAATGCTTCAGCATCTGGGTGGTCCTTTCCACCAGTGCCTTCTCTACCTCTAATGTTGCGCGTGCATTTTCCAACTCGGACTTCAGCCCAGACCCTATCCGACGGAATCGTGAAACATCACGATCATGCTCCTCCCTCGCTTTGGCAAGTGAGCTCGTCGTCGACCGGAGCTTCTCCTCAAGGGACAAATACTCGTCCTTCAGACTCAGGTAATGGTCGTTCCAAGTAATGATAGTCCGACCCTGAGTCTCAACCTGCACAAAGAAAAAAGGAGAATTAGCCTCGCAAGATGTAAAGTGAAATTTTTCACACAAACAAAAGTACTTACCACGCCGCCGCGAGACGCCGCCTCTGTAGAAGGAACCTGAAGAGCTGGGCGCTCAAGCACCTGAACCTTATGGGTGGTATCATCTCGAGTAACTAGAGGAACCGCCCTATCCAAGCCACTAGAAGAAGCTGCGCTGGTTTTCCTCTTACGGCTGCCACCAGAAGGTGCCTCAACACTCTGCAAAGAATCCAAAGAAATGTCGCACTGCAGCAAGCGCTTCTCCACCACAAATGAGAAAAAGCTGAATAGATGATTGACCAACTCACGGGGCTCCGAAAGCTCCAGTGCTGTGGAAAATTCCCGCTCCTTCCCCTTCCGGTAGCGACAACGATCGAGGAGCGAATTCCACACCTCAGGTAAGCCTTAAGGATTCCTAATGTATCCGAAAAGGGTGTTCCCATGATGACGGTCTATCCGAGCCTCGAAATCCAGCCAACTCTTGTTGTTATGAATCTCCACACGCTCCCCACCATCGGAGCAGACATCGTACAACTCTCAGAAGCACTCCAAAGAAAGTCTCCTGCCATGCTCCTGGAAGAAGACAACCATGTCTATAAGGCGCACTACTCCCAACGAGATAAACTGGGAGATCAACGCCCCGTAAAATTTCAAGATCTCGATCACTTCCTCGCAAGGCGGGAACCGGAAGCCAGACCTCAAAGTACTATCGCAGTCCGTCATCCAGCCTCGGGGGGGGGGGGGGGGGGGGGGGGGGATTTTGCACTCTCTCCTCGGCATGCAGAATTTTCACTTCTAAATAAACAAGCATCCCAAATTTTTTTCTCCAAATGACGACCTGGTCCTCGATACGAGAGGAACGTAGATGAGTGGTCTCGTGATACGCTTCAAGCCCTGTTGTCAAAAAGGAAAAAATCAGACGCAGTATGAACATCACACCTCGCACGGTAAAATTAAAGGGTAGGCCCCCTTAAAGTAAGCCAAGGGGCGCCCCCGATCATGCACACGCGCAAGACATAATACCTGCTGGCCCCGTGCAACAGAGCACGCCCGCGCAAGCACATTAGCACACACACAATCCGACAAGCATGCCCACTTGCACACGCGCGGCCCGATGCACGCACACACGCGCGCATCCAGGAACGTGCACACGGCCCGGTTCGCAGTGCGCGCGCATCGGGTGTGCGCTCATAGTATGCATAGTGCGCACGTGCACGCGCATAGTGCCCGCACGCAGTGCCCGTAGTGCGTGCACACAGTCCGCGCAGTGCTTTGCGCGCGCACAGTGCCTCCAGGCGCGCACACGCGTGACTTGTTGCGTGCGCTCCCATGCATACACGGTCAGGGATGCTCGCGCGATAAGGTGCGCGCATCCACGCGGCTTGGTCCGTGCGCCTCCTCGCGTGCCTGTGTAGTGGCCGCCGTCGCGTCACCCGACTGTGGAGGCGCCAGGAGCCCCCCATTTTTTGGGCGCGCTGGCTCTTCCTCTTGTCGTCCCTTCTCTCCCTCAAAAATCTTTTAATATATCATTACCCGGGCTTATAGAGTGGTTGCTGGAGTAGAGCGCACAGAGCGGCGACTGTAGAAGAGTGCGCAGAGCACTGGATGACAGAGAGCGCGTAGGGCAATTGTTGGAGGAGAGCGCGTGGTGTGCTTGCTGGAGAAGAGTGCGCATAGCACTTCGTGAATAAGAGCACGCAGAGGGCTTGCTGGTGCCCGCGGGGCGCACATGGAAGTTGGGTGCGAGAAGATGTGTAAGTAGGCGGCGAGCGCGAGGAGGTGCGCAAAGAAGAGACGAGCGAGGGGGCACACAAAGAAGAGACCTGCGCGGGAGGGAACAAAGAAGAGATGCGCACGGGAGCGCGCAAAGAAAAGACAGGCACGTGAGTATGCAAGGAGGCAGAGCCGCGAGGGCGCGCAAGGAAGTGTATTTATATCTGAGATTTCTACATACGACAGGTTTCTTTCTATCCATAATAATCTTAAAGCTTCGTTTGACGCAATTTTTTGCTACCGTGAATTGGCCAAAAATGCCACAGTCCTAGAATGTATGTTTAATGTTGAAACCGAAAACTCGGTCTCTTATGGAGTTCACCCGTGGGGAAGGGGTGATCGCGCACCTACTTCTCTCCTGCAAGCCAAACAACAAAAAGAAATGAAAATTGACCCAAGGGCTCGACGTGGAGGTCTCACGACACACCCGGAAGATCTTAGAGCGCTTCCCATCCTTAGCCAAAGGCCGAGCTAAGGCTACCTCAGAAAGAGCAAGAAGATCTGAATATTGATAAGCCTGCTTTCTGAGGTGCCCCTCGGGTCCTATTTATAGATTTCTGAAAACGGCCTGAAAATAGCCAACCTCCGCTGTTTTGAATAGATATATGCAGCTTAGCTAGGTCTGCCAACAGCGTAACTCCGCTGTTCTATCAAGCTATTCGCACCCCTGGCAAGGGCACCGAGGTAATTTTGCTTTTGGGCCACGCTGGGCAGGTCCCAAGGATCTGGAGGTTAGCTCGTCACAACTCTCCACCTCGCTGGGGCGGACACGATCTGTCCCCTGCAGCTCGCATTCCCTCCTTGGGCGAGCGCGAGCGAGGCCGCCGCAGCCCGTCGATCCTCGCTCCGAGGCGGGCTGGCGGCCAGGTCGCCTACAGGAGAGCGGGCTGGCTGGTCTGAGATTATCACTACAGAAGTTCCATAGGAGCTCGCCGATCTTCGTTCGACGAATTCAGATTCCAAGTCCCGGGGTTTAGCTCGAAGAATGTCGAGCTCTGTTCGACGAACGTCGAGCTCCGCTCGACGAACGCCGATCTCAACTCAAGCTCAGTTCGGCGGAAACCCGCCTCGGTTCGACGAACCCCAGGCGGACGCAGGCTGAGTTGGCCAAATCATGCATCTCGTGTGCATAGCTTTGGCGGGAGCGGGCTAACCATTCAGAGCTCGCCGGTATGATGTTCTGGTGTGAGCAGGTAGCCTTGGTCCGCTAGTCTTGCCTGATGGGCCCACTCGGCGAACACGGGGTTGTACATTTAACATGACAAAGGTCATGACGGCCACCGAGAAAAGAAAAATAGTTTGGAACATATAAGTGAATAAAGTTTGATGAACACACCTTTTCTTTATAGTTTAAGATGGGACTGCAGATAGCACATTCCCCCACAAATATCCGTATGTGGATTGCAGAATCCCTTATTAGGAGGAGGGTTCGTAATGTAGGAAAAGGGAACCGCCCGTAACCATCAGGAAATTGACGATCGTCGGGGCAGCGCGCACCCGACCACACCTCCCACCACCCTGCTGCGCGGCAGGCCCCGCCAGGCATCCGCCCGACCGTGTGGCCTGCGCTCGACCGTCACCGATAGGGAAGCCTCCTGGTCACGCGCGGTCACACAAGCAGTCGCGGCCGAGCGCGAGCCTAGCTGCATGCGTGCCACAACAGGGTCCTGGCTGTGCACGCCAGATTACGATGGTTTGGTAGCGCACCCCTCAGTCGCATGCCTCTAGGCACATGACACCCCACGCGCATCCCCTGGTGCGCGACCCCGTCCACACGCCCTTCTTTTTGAAGGGCGCCCCATGTGCCCGCTCGTATCGCTCTGTTCCAGACATCCCATCGTTGTCTCCTAAATGCACAGACCCTAGATGAAATGCCTCCGCGCACACAACGCTCTCGCAGCGCCTCCGCACTCGTTGTGCCTCCGTTCTCCCAGTGCCTCAACGCTCACAACGCTTCTCACGATGCTCGAAGCGATGAGCGCGCGCAATTTACCTTTTTCGACACTAATTTGCGTTCACACTCTCACGTTGCTATGTGGGTTCCTTCTGGCGCGCATTTAGTCTTCTTTTAAAGATCTCCTCGCATGATACAGAAATCTCTTCACAAAGATTTTGCAGAGAGAAGACTAGTTCGAAGCGTTCACTGTTGTCCCTTTCGCACGACTCGAAGATCTCTTGCCTGAACTTGACCTCGACAAACTGATTTTTCACTCTCGGGTAAAAAAGTCTCTTTGTCAAAATTGTTTCATCACTCTTCGGTTCAATTCAGAAATCGAGGCGATTTTCTTTGTCACGCTCATAATCTCTAGACCGCTAAAGGTTCTACTTCTATCCATTAATCCAAAGGAGCCGCTTTACATCTTGATTGAGATAGGCAGCAACAAATTTTATTCATTAAGAAATTCATATAAAAAGTAGTGGTAATTATGATCTTCTCCAGTTCGAGCGAACTGGATATATTTTCGCGATCGTGATTGTTTCTCCCAAAAATTTGATGACGCGCACGAGACGGTGACCTGTCAAGAGCTTAGCTGGCGATCTAAGTTAGTGAGGCGACTTTTGCGATCCTTTATCCTCCGCCACTGGATGATGAACTACATACTATCCAGTTCATCTCAACTGGAGAGGATACCGTTTCAAACTAAAAAACAATCACGATCTCTTCTTCTAGGGCACAACTTATAGTACATTCAAATACGAAAATTGGCTAATAGCACATTCAAAATTTACATGACTGTGAGACCGTGACCCACCTTCTAGCTTGCGATCACTTTTTTTAGGGCAGAGCTGCACGAGGCCACGACACTCAACGCCTTCCGAGAATATTTTATTGCGCCGTCACTTTTATTGAGAGATGTTTTTTTGGAAGTTTGCGGCCGTGATGTGATTGATCATTTTACAAAAACGAAGACTCATTGTCACAATTGTACATTTTTTCATATATTCGTATTTTCTAATTTAGACAATTAGATGAGATTAGCGTCATTGTATTGGGTACTTTCCGTAGCGACTCATCAATGTATCACAATTGTGAAAACTCCAAGAGGACTGAATCATAAACAATGAAATTGACTCCTATATAATAGCCACCATCTTTATATGAAATCCCAACACAAAAAAGACCGGGTAAACGTATACTTGATCAACAAAGCCCTAAATTGTTCGTGTTACGGGTCGCCAATTCAGAGGGGAGGGGGTAAAACCACGATAAAGAAGATTCTCGATGACGAGAGTCCAGAAACTAGTAGATCTGCGTCCGTTAGGGATTCTATAGGTAGAAACTAGAGGAATATGTGGCATTTGTTGAATAATTTAGTATGTGTCGGCACGTGTCGAGACTGTTTCGGTAGTTACCTATGAGTTTCGTGTCTCCAAGGGCAAGACTTTACGCCAAAAATACTATAAATAGTCATTCCAAACATGATCTATTATAAAATACGTCGAGTCTAGAACAACTCTAATAGCTATAACACGGCGCGTGGGACGACGGGCACAAACAATAACCCAAGGAAGAGGAAAGTGAGAATCCGCGGCCACTAGGGCCCCTGTCGTCAAAAAATGGGGGATATGAAACCTTCTTCATGCAGGAGGGAGAGACGACGAGCAAAATACAACAAGAGCCAAGAAGAAGGGAAAAAAAGGAACGCCCGTTCTCGACGGGGCTCGTTGGTTTTCTTCGGGCCATTATAAAACGACGGGCTTCATTCGTTCGGACCGACGGTCTTAAAACGACCGTATCACAATCTTATCAGGATTCTCTCCACTTCGTCATTAGTTCACGATCCAGATGCATTTTTTGCCGATCTGACGTGTTCACAAATCCTATCATTTTATAGTTAAACCGAAAGAATCACCAACACTAGATGTATTTTACTATTGTCTTTTCCATTGGACGAAGAAATGGATCCCCTCAATATCTCGCGAAATTTAGTGCATGAGTTCGGCCCCATGGGGGTGGCCTTAAAATCCTTGAACCTTAATGAAGAGAGAATTGGAAGGTACGGGAGGGGGTGGGTTAAGGTTAGCCACCGTTATAAAACATGTCATTAATGGGAAGAAGAAGATGAGTTGAGAGTGGATGCTGTTTCCATTTATAAAAATGGTGACGTTAAACCAAACTCTGGGCGGCACCAAGTTTGGCAACAGCAGCAGCCCGTCTTTGTGACATAAAATCTCTTCGTCCTGCCTTTTTGCCCCCTTCCCCTCCGGCCCTCCTTCTCATCTCCCTCCTCCTCGTCCTAGGTTTTAGTTTTCTCACGCAGCACAGAGAGAGAGAGAGAGAGAAAGGAGAGATTTTGTATGGCCGGAGCCGGTCTCTAGGCTGAGAAAGAGAGAGAGATGTGGGATCTCAACGACTCGCCGGGGAATATGTTGGCGGCGGAGAAGGATGAGGGCGAGAGTCCTTCCCGGAAGAAAGGAAAGGAGCCGGAGTCCGCCGCGTCTACAGAGAATTCCAGCTCGTCGGCAGTCGTCGTCGAGGCGTTATCCGACGGGGAGGACGATTCTCGCGGCGGAGAAGCGGGGAAAGTCTTCCGGTTCTGCGTTGCCGGCGGGCATCAGCCAGTGGTGACGCATCAGTTCTTTCCGGCGGGGGAGGCGGTCTCGCAGGGCGACCATAATCCTCCGCCGCCGCCGAGGGCGCACTGGGCGGCGGTTCAGTTCCGCCCTCCGGAATCGGCGGCGGACATGACGCCGACGGGGCAAGCGATGAAGAAGAGCCGGCGGGGGCCGAGGTCGAGGAGTTCCCAGTACAGGGGTGTGACGTTTTACCGGCGAACCGGCCGGTGGGAATCCCATATATGGTTCGTTTGTCCCGTCGCTTCGTTCGTTTTTCCTCTTCTAAAGTTTGGGGCTTTATTAGTTAGTTCTCAGCGCATTCGTTTTTGCCCCCCATTTCTTTCAGGGATTGCGGGAAACAAGTGTATTTAGGTATGCTTTACTTCTCAGAACTCCATTAAAATTTTGATCTTGTAATTGAAAAAGCTCTTCGATTTCTGAAGACATTGTCATCATCCTACTCTGTTTTTAACAGGTGGATTTGACACCGCCCATGCCGCAGCCAGGCATAACTCTCCTCTCCTCCATTTCTCTCATACATCTCTAATAATAACCAATACACCGCAAGTTTGGGGCTTTTGTTGAGTTTCTTCTCTGCAGGGCTTATGATCGAGCGGCGATCAAGTTTCGCGGGGTTGACGCCGACATAAACTTCACTCTGGAGGACTATGAGGATGATCTGAAGCAGATGGGGAATTTGACAAAGGAGGAGTTTGTTCATGTTCTCAGGAGGCAGAGCACTGGATTCCCGCGAGGAAGTTCCAAGTATAGGGGAGTTACCCTCCACAAATGTGGGAGATGGGAAGCTAGAATGGGCCAATTCCTCGGGAAGAAGTCAGCCTCTCACTGCCCTCCACCATTTCCTCTGTTGCAGCATCTAATCTATATTCTTATCTCCTCTTCCCCATTGCAGATACGTGTATTTGGGACTTTTCGACACCGAAGTAGAAGCCGCAAGGTAACAAATTGAGTTGACATTGCATTGGTCAAAAGCTTCAGCCCGTGATCTTTCTACTACACTCTTTGCAGAGCTTATGATAAGGCGGCCATTAAGTTTAATGGGAAGGATGCGGTGACAAACTTCGATCTCAGTATATATGCTGAAGAGCTAGGCTGCTCGAGTAAGCTGTGAACTTTCCCTTTCCTTGAGCTTCTTCTTCTTCTTCTTCTCCCATAACAGAAGATTCACCGCCCTGTTTTCTTTTTGTTGTTCTTAAATTCTGCAGCTGTTCAAGTCGAGCATAATCTTGATCTGAGCTTGGGGAGTTCGGCGGCGTCGAAGACGAGCGCATCTAGCCCGATGGATGAGGAAAGCTCCGGCTGCGGGAGCAGCAGCGGTGGCGCCGATCAACGCTTCCTCTCCGCCTGCCATGACGCCGGGAGCACCAGCACTAAGGTGCTTATGTTCCGAGCTGATCATATATTGGTTTTTTAGTTGATATTTATAACAAGATTTCATCGCTTCAATAGCTTTTTAAGCTGCCGGAGAATGAGGGCAGGCTCAATTTCCACCACGTGGATATGGTGAAGCATTCTCCCTACATCCAGCGGCCGTTTCCGCCGCCACCGCCTCCGGCGGCGTCCGTCGGCTTCCCTTTCATTCGACACCAGTTTTCCCATCCTTCCAGCCATCACCAAGTTCGTACCTTTCTTCTCTTTTTCTTAATTAAGCAGAGGAGACTCACACGACCCAACATCTCACCAATCTCCTCTCGCATTGCAGCATCCGTCCGGCGGCGGCGAAGGAGTTCATCTGACATTGGAGATCGGCACCGCCAGAAGCGCCCGAGATAACTGGGCTCTGCCAGCACTACCATTGCCTGCCGCCGGAAACTCCGCGGCAGCAGCAGCAGCATCATCAGGATTCCCACAGCAGGCAGTGAAGACGTCTCACAATTGGCTGCACAAAAATGGTCTGCAGTCCTTGGGCCGGCGGTAACCCGCCGGAACCCTGTCCTTCTTATTAACCCGACATCAGCCCAAAGCATAAGATTTTGTCTGTTGAGATAGTTGACAGGAGAAATGACCGCGCTCTTTCTCTCTCTACTTTTTAATTAGTAGGCTTTCAAATTTGGGTTTTTTTATATATATATATATATAAAAACATCCTGCTGTATGTATGAATGTATGGGACTATGGGAGGAGGGGGGTGAATGAAGAAAATCAATCAATAATTTGTGCCTCGTCATTAAAGTCGCAACCTGATGCGAGGAAGAATCGTAATGGGATTTTCTATTTATGGGTTGAAATAATTGGGCGTGCTCGGAGGGGCATAATTTGCAAATTCGAGCATGTTGGAGGGGCAGGGATGGAAAAAAAAAGACCGGAGGGACGAGGACAGGTGGGATGGATGACGTGTCGCTTTCGTAGGTCCTTCGAATCAGTTCACTGCGGGGGGGACTCATGCAAATGCAGTCAGATAGAAAAAAAAGGAAGGCCGAAGAAGAAGAAGAAGAGGAGCCGAGGAGGGAAGGAGGGTGTTATAATGGCGAGAGGGACGTCTCACCGCAGACCCCCAATAAACGCAGTACCAAACACCAACCCCTTTCCTCTCTCTCTCCCTCTCCCCCTCTCTAATTGGCAATTTGCATCTGTTTTCTCTTACTAATAATGTATGTACACGATAAGCACCCGGCTACGACTCTATCCGTAACAGTACACGATATGTGTTAATGTACATTTGAATATATAACGGGTTTAAATGCTTAACGGGTTTGATTCAGATACTGGGATATTCGATACCCGTATTAATCTAGGGTTTGTCTATAAAACTCAAATTTAGGGTAACAAGAAGGTAGTTTCACTTTGACCGGTCATCGAGAATGCTTTGAAGTTGCACTGGCTATTTTGTAAAATGGCTTCAATAAATTGTCCTATAATAATTGGTCATTCATTTCAAAACAGGGAGCTAGTTTCAATTTTGACTTGATTTTGAAATGAATGACCCATTTTAATTTAGCTAATTACCTTTTTATTTCTTTTTAAATTTATATCTAATGAATGTTTTTGTGAAAGTATTGTTGGAATAATTTGTTAATTTCTATTTATTATATTTATTATATTAAAATTTGATGGTTTCACCATCATTTATAGGAGAGAAAGCCCCCCCCCCCCCCTCATGATCTCCTCCCAAAGTGGATCATGGGTGGGCCATCCCCCCATGAACTCTCATGATGAGAGAATTATGGGGGGGGCGGGACCCACTCCCTCTCCCCGTGGAGGAGGGCCGCCACCGCCGGGAAGACCCCCGCCGTCGGGCGGTCTGACCACCACCGGCGGCCGGCCCCCTTCCGGGCCTTGCCGCGGCCGAACCGCCGGCGGCAGGGTAGCCGCGGCACCTGGCCACGGGCGGCCGCGGGCCTAGCCGCGCCACGGCCGCGGCCGGCCTGGCCATGGTCGGCCCCTAGCTGCGGCCTGGCCATGGCCGACAGCCCGGCCGCAGGCTGCCGGCCTCGGCAGGCCGCCGGCCTAGCCGCGGCCGGCCCTAGGCGGGCCGCCGCTGCCGGCGATCAGGCCGGCCGCCCCCGCCACCGGCCGCCCGGCGGGCCACCACCGTCGCCGTGGCGGCCCGTCGCCGTGGACGACCTCCCCACCATCCGATCGAGGGGAGGCTCTTCCTCGCCATCCGATCAAGTGGGTAATCAACCCACTACTTTAGTGGTGAGGTCCGCCAAGATCCTTCCCCGAAGGCTATAAAAGGGACCCCATGGGCTCTTCATTCTTCACTTTTTTCCTCTTCGCCGGGTTGTCTTCTTCTTCCTCAGGTGAGATCTCGCCTGCCTCCTCCCCCGATTCGGCCTCCTGTCGCCCTGAACCACGAGTGGCCACCGGCGGCTACCAGCGCTCCACCAACACGCCCCCACCAAGAAAACGCCCAAGTCCCCAAAAAAGCCAAAGGAAGAAGGCAACTGTCGCCAACAAGTGTACGCGACCGCAAGCGCCATAGCACCAGGATCATCCCACGCATTTCAACATTCAAGCTATTCCCGCGGCGCAGTCTGTTGCCCGTCGGAAGCCGTAGTCTCTCTCTCTACCCCAAGTTGTAACTGGAGAGGCATGTCGCCCCGATTCTCCAACGCACTGTAATCACCGGAATCTAGTGAAATTTGATCGGCGCAGACCCAGTCACGTGGTTTTTTACCTATTTAAGGGATTTTTCCACGTCATCACATCTTGTGTCAACCTTCTACTTTCATTAACTGTGTGCGCGCTCGACCGCCTCGTGAACTAAGACGGTCCGAGCAAATCCAGTCCGACCGGGGCATCGAGTTAATCCGCAACAAAATTAATAATTTATATTAATTTTTGTGATAGCATGAGTTAAACCGTCATTTTTTAAGAATCGCCTCACAAACATCATCCGTTTAAACATAAAAATGGATGAAGTTTCTTAGGTGGACATTAACAAATGACAATTTAACCTCAGTTTTCATGACCGTCACTATCGTGCCAAACAAAGCCTTAGAATAGACGAAATTTTTGGGTATGAGCCCCGAATAAGTTTTTGGGTTCATAGGATTTTGACGTCTAGAAGCAAATTGTAATTTGTGTGAAATTGCAGGAACAAGTCAAAAATTTCAGATACAACTGAATTATCTTTAAACAAGTTAATTATATTATAGAAGAAAAATTAATTATCTTATATATAATAATATTCAGCTGTCACGTATTATCTTAGTTGCAAACTATGAAGCTACACTTCATTAAATAAAGTATATATTTATGGCCGTATTATGGTAATTATCCCAAAGGACAATTCCATGTTTTTTTAAATAAAATTAATTAAAGTAGTTGGGAAAGGACGAAGCGCCGGTTTTCCGAGGTTCTAAACAACATTGTTATAATTATTGATTATTTTATATAAATAATATTAAAAAAAATTGGGCTGGTCATGACTCATGACACTAACAAGTAGGATTGTCCAATAAATTTGACACGGATATGGTCCTTTAAAGCATAATCTTTTTTTGACGTATTATGTAATTATGAGGTGCCATGAAATCAATCAGAGTCGTCCGATCTGATTCGATGAGAACATCTCAATCGTTCGATCACACGAGCAAATCCTGACCGCCTGTCACAATTTTCATAGTACTCGTAAGCCTACGATGATAAGGTGTCATAAATCTATTGTGAAATTATATTTTTATCCTTAAAGATTTGAATTTTCGAGTCGTGAAATTAAATCAAACCACGAACAGAACTGATGAATGAAGAAACGGTCTACCCGCTGATAGACTGGGCTAACTGCTCGAACTAACCAAAACCCGCTGGAAGTGACTTCAAGCCGTCTAGCCGCAACCTACTGTATACTACAGACTATAAACTGTGAACTGTTCCACAATGAACCTTCCAACTAGTTGCCTAGTCGACCGATGCTTTAAAAATTTGTGATAAGCGGAAAACGGGACACCAGGCGCAGGAACACTCAACATATTTGAGCCCAAACAACCAGATGCAACCAGAAGAGCAAGAACCTTGTACTATAAAAAATTTTTACAGAGCGAGACATACATGACGAGACATGATTGCAAATATACCTAATGAAAGCAGAAAAATACAAGTAAAAAACAAGCCGAGCTGACTCAAAGAGTGACCGCCGGCTCTGCTGCTAAACGCTACGGAGTCCGCTGAACCTGCTAAGTCGCCAATCTGCAACCTAGCCGCGTGGACTGCCCGATATTTCAAAGCTGAAAGGAACTGTCTGCTGAACTGCAAGCCGCCTGACTGCGAGGTCGCCTAGTCGCCATATCATGCAGACTGCTGCTGCCACCGAACAGAACAAGCCGTCAGAGGCGGATAGCTTATTGAACTGGGAAACAAGTTGCAGAAGAAAAGACCGCCTGGTCGCTAGCCGCGACCTGCTTCTACCCGCTGGTTGCAAATCGCAGAATCCGCACTAACCCTGACCGAAGTTAGAACCAAGTCCCTGACACCTCAGCGCAATCTGCACAACACAACCCGGTCAACCTCTTCAACCCGCACAGATAGAAAAATCTAACAACTACAACTTTCCACGAGTTCACTTACTGTTTACTCGGTGTCGTATGATGTGACAGGGGGGTCCTATTTATAGGAACAGAGAGGAGTGTGATCACCATCCTAATTGATAGGATAACCGTCATATCTCGCGGCGAGCATCAAGTGTATCCGCCAAGACGCGGACAAAAAACAAGTCGCATCGACTAGACAGACAGCAAGAGTGCTGAGGTCGCACCATCACAACAAGAACACATGTCAGGCCGCCAATCCACCAAGACAGAACTTGGTCGCCAACCAGGCGGACTCTGCGGAAACAAAACCATTCTGCACTCTTGCGGACACTAATCCAGTCCACACGTATTTCGCGACTAGCCGGACAGCCACCCTGGACTTGGTGCATATTCATACCAAGTCCTCAACACAAGCCAACCCGACAACATTGCGGATAAACATCCTATCTGCCCGACTACTCCAGGGAATAGGCCGCCAGCCAAAAACAAGCCGTCCTAGCAAGTTGCTGCCCTATGTCCGCACAAGCTGCGCGGGCAAACCGTCCAGGCCGCCCAGGCCACCCACTTTCACTTCAAAAAATTCAACTCTCTCCCTTGAAGTGAGAAGTGGAGACCAGCCCTAGCAATCCCTGTAACCGAGTAAATGACCCCTTCGACAGCGGCTTCGTGAAGATGTCTATGATGTTATCCTCGCTTCGCACATGTACAACTACAAGAGATCCCTCCAACACATTCTTCAGAATAAAATGGTGCTCAATCTCAATGTGCTTGGTACGCACATGACAAACTAGATTATTAACCAGTTTCAGGGCACTCTCATTGTCATCGCGTAGTAGAGTAGGACCACACACTTCTTTATGGACATCCTCTACTTGCCTCCTAAGCTAGATGGCTTCCCGGGCTGCCAAGGCCGAACCTTTGTACTCCGCTTCTGTAGTAAAGACGGACATCGAATCCTGCTTATTAGTGCACCAAGAAATTCCTGTTGATCTACATGTGAAGACGTAACCAAATGTTGACTTTCGATTGTCAGAATCTCCTCCATAATTAGCATCGGTACAGCCGTGCCGGTTGAAGCCCATGACTATCCCATAAAGGATACCCATATCAGAAGTGGACTTCACATACTTTAAAATGTTTCTTGCCGCAATCAGATGAGGCTTCCAAGGTTCCGCCATATACCGACTTACTCGGCCTACAATATATGCAATGTCTGGCCTCGTAATCGTCAAATAGATAAGGCTCCGCACCAGTGCACGAAACACTAGAAGATATGAAAGTATCCTTCCCTCATCTCGTTGAAGCTTGATGCTAACATCAAGATGAGTAGAGCTACTCTTCCCTTCCCACATGCTGAGTGGCTCAACGATCCAATTTGCATAGCCCCTTTGAGAAACACGTATGTCGCTCTCTTTCCTCTCCACCTCGAGTCCAAGGAAGTGGTGAAGCTCACCCATGTCCTTCATATCTAACAGAATGGCTAGCTCAGCCCTGAGCCTAGCTACCTCCTCCTCGGAAGCAAAAAAAAATACAAGGCAAAAACAAGTCGCGCAGACTCAAAGAGTAACTGTCGGCTCTGCTGCTAACCACTACAGAGTCCGCTGAACCTGCTAAGTCGCCAATCCGCAACCTAGCCGCGTGGACTGCCCGTTATTCCAAAGCTGAAAGGAACTATCTGCTGAATACAAACCGCCTGACCGTGAGGTCGCCTAGCCGCTATATCATGCAAACTGCTGCTGCCACCAAACAGAACAAGACGCCAGAGGCGGACAACTTATTGAACTGGGAAACAAGTTGCAGAAGAAAGACCGCCTGGTCGCTTGCCGCAACCTGCTTCTACCCGGTGGTTGCAAGCCACAGAATCCGTACTGACCCTGACCGAAGTCAGAACTAAGTCCCTGGCTCTCAGCGCAATCCGCACAACCTGCACAACACAACCCGGTCAACCTCTTCAACCCACGTGGATAGAAAAACATAACTGTAAAAACTTTTCGCGAGTTCACTTACTATGCACTTAGTGTCTTATGATGTGACAGTGGGGGGAGGTCATATTTATAGGCGTGGAGAGGAGTGTGATCACCGTCCTAGTTGATAGGATATCCGCCATATCTCGTGGCGAGCATCAAGTGTATCGAGGCCAAGCTGCGGACACAAAACAAGTCGTCGCAACTAGACAGACAGCAAGACCACCGAGGTTGCACAATCACAACAGGAACACCAGCAAAACCGCCAAACCACCAAGGCAAAAGTTGGTCGCCAACCAGGCGGACTCTGCGGAAATAAAACCAGTTCGCACTCCTGTGGACACTGATCCAGTCCGCACACATTCCGCGACTAGCTGGACAGCCACCCAGTGTAACACTTTCCTCCGTCACATGAAATATAATAGCGGATCCGGTCGGGAACCCACACCATATTCCATGGACAGTCGACGGAGTTACATGTTAATATCAAAAACTATACGCATCCTAACTCAGGGATTCTAGCGGAAGCTTCAAGGGTTAAATTTTGAACTCAAGTACAACAGTAATGTCCACTATATAAATCACAGAAATGTTATATAAAAATACACAAAAGTCACTATCACAGACGATAGTCATTGTTGCCCGACAATAGTCAACAGTGATCAAAACTGTTCTGTCCTTAAGGCCTTACATTTACTATTTACAAGGTGTGGATTACAGACATCGGTACACAGACCGACCACACATGAAAGCAATAAACTTCGCTTGGCCTTCGAGGGCCGACATAGCTTTTGGGACTTTAGCCCGCTACTTCCCGCTCGGCTCTACATCACCTACACAGTGACAATCCACCACAAGGATGACAAACAAGGCAATGGTTAGCATTTAGCCGTCCAATTTATAATGATCACACCCCTTACTCGGGGCAGCGATTTTCCTTCCCTACAATAGCAGCAAATATATATAAATATATATAGTGGTAACAACCATGTGCAGTCAAACACCATTCACCACAGACGTCGGCTTAATGGCCACACGCCCCGTGCACACATGACACTTTTACGGTGTACCGGACTTCCCGGATCCCACCTCCCGTTCAGAGGTCTTAAACTTAATGGTTCATTCTTGAGCATTTTAGTCTTTTTAGTCGTAGGCTTAAGACTCTCATTATATATGTCATCCGACGACAGACAATTACTTTAGGCAATCTAATCAGGGTAGACATAACACAGGTACAGTTCAATCACTTCCAGTTGCTCAGATCGCTATGCCACTTCCGAATGTCGAAGCAATCAAGGAGAATAAACAAGACGCGGGTGGACCCCCCTTTCATGTTCGGCTCAATGACCTTTAGAACTGGGCACTACGACTCACAACTTTGTTACTGCTCTCACGGCCATAATAGTTGACCTCCAAGGCTCAACTCACATACTAGCCCAATTGTCTTCACAAGACGGGCTTTACACCAAAATATGCTGACACTCATGACCACCATAGCTGGGCACTACAGTCTCTCAGCTTTTCATACATGACCCCCAGGCCTCCCTGAGACATGCCTCGCAAACATAGCTCGATACTCACTGTCGTCGTGCGATACCCAACGGTTTTGCAAATCGTGAAATTTCTTGGTTATTTTCATAGAGGACATCTCTAGTACTTCCTGCTACTCCCATTTCACAAGCATAACTCACAAACCACATAAACTACTCGTTTATACGCGGAGTCTTCTCCGACACGCAAAATAAAACATCACCAATCCAGGCCAACCTGTCCGGATGGGCTTCATAAAGTATGCCTATTTCGTACTGCAAATTTTCGAATTTATATGCAAATATAATCGGGGATCATAACGATCGACCCACTGGAAAACACCCTTTCTTCGCCTTTTGGTGAGGGGTTCCATGCATGTATGCAAATTGAGGACTTCACTTATCCAAGGAGAAAATTGTTACCCTTGTACTCCGTTTTGGAGCCATGACTAAGCTTTTTGTCCAGTTGGAAAGGAGCACCTCTCTTTCCTCTTCGCGGATCTAGTCTCAGATTTTGATTCTGTTTCCTAGATCTCCTTCACCAAGCATTTCAAGCTCAGCTCTAGCCACTAGCTCTTTCTCCCAAGCACTTGGATGAAAGAAGGAGAGAGAGTGAAAAGAAGAGAATGAATTCTCATTCCTCTACTCCTCTGCATAAGTGGCCTTGGGATTAATCTCAGCCATATGATCACTTCATCAAAAGGGAGCAAAGACCACGATTTCGGTTGAATAGTCAACATTAACGCTATCGCCTGACGATATCCGCTATCGCCGGGGCTATATCGTTGATAGCCGCTTTGAACCCCATCAACCACCGCTCTTCGGCCTCCGCCCGGCCAACTGACACGTGTCCACACATACGTGGCAGTATCGTCTGGCGATACCCACTATCACTGTTCTGATATCTCACTCAACGCATTACGACGTCGAGTGCGTTGATTTCACTTAACGCTTTAAGGCGTTAAGAGCGTTGAGAGCTAAGGCTATCGTCGCGCGATACCCACTATCACCGCGCGATAGTCTCTTACTCAACGATTCGTCGAAAAATGTCGAGTGTGTTTAGCTCACTCAACGCTTTATGGCATCGAGTGCTATTGCTATCGCCGCCGGCGATACCCACCATTGTCTGGAGATAGCGACCAAAAATTCTGCTGTCAAATTTGGGGTATTACACCTTGAACTTGGTGCAGATTTAGACCAAGTCTTCAACACAAGCCAACCCGACAACACTGCGAATAAACATTCTATCTGCCCGGCTACTCCAGGGAACAGGCCGCCAGCCAAAAACAAGCCATCTTGGCAAGTCGCCGCCCTCTGTCCGCACAGGCCGCACGGATAGACTGCCCATGCCACCCACTTTCACTTCGAAAATTTCAACAGGTGGTGGTCGCACAACCTGCACAATACAAGTCAACTTCACTTAGTCGCACCGTTTAGAAAAACCTAACCGCATGATCAAAACGCGTGCTGAGTTCTCACTGTTCTCGTCTTTATATGAAGAGTCGGGGACCCTTATTTATAGGCAATAGAGGGAGTGTGGTCACCGCCAATAGTGATAGGATAACTACCCATCATCCTGCAGCTAACACCACCTATCCGCACATGTGCGTATATCAATGTCAGTCCGCCAATGATAACCATCTAACCGCATATGCGGCAAGAACCATCAAACCGCATAAAAGTGCGGACACTCTCCTTAGTCCGCATGAACTTGTAAAATACAGTCATGCGTTCTGAGCCAAGTCCTGTCCTATGAAGATCTACCGGACTTCGCCACCAGACCGTGCAGTACAGCTGTCTCCGCTACCAGACAGCGCAACACTGCAGCATGTGACTAGACAACCAACCAGACTTGTCACAACACCGTGACCAAGTCCACAACACCAGCAAACTCTGTCTTCTATCCGCGCAAACAGAACACAGTGAACTGCGCGGTTAGCCTCCGCTATCCAGTCTAACCGTCTGCCTCTACGCAAGCCAGAGAACCTGTCATCTCCAAGCTGATTCCGCGGTCTCACCAACCAGACCGCGACAGCCGCGGTTAGCTCAATGCTAAACGCCGGGTTACCTTACATGGTGCTTACTGGTTCAGACCGCAACAAAAAAGAACAGATGCCGGAATCCGTCTATCCGCCAACATATAGCCGCCTATCTGGCTGCGGTCTGAGCGGTCTGCCCAAACAGACCGCTCACTTCTACTTCAACAATTTCAACAAACAAATGACAATTTAACCCCCATATTCATGACCGTCACCACTGTGCCAAACGGAGCCTTAATACGTATATAGAGTTATAGACTATCTTGTTCCTTGTTAACATCTTCAAGGGACTCAAAGCTAGAGGCGACTCATGCAGCATGACATAGTACTGGACCTAAACCTAGCTGGGCACGTACATTGTGAGCCAGCAGTCTTTTCTAGATCCACAGTTACACTTGGACAGTCTTAAATTATGTGAATGTTGCAATACTTGTCGAAGTCGAGACAGACTAGTTAAACGCGTGAAAATCTCTCTTCACAAAGGTTCCGTTTGGGGGAGCTTATTTTCACTGGTCAAGCGGTTACGACCGCATGAACCAGTTCTTAATTAAGGTCCGGTTCATGCGGTCGTAACCGCTTGACCGGTGAAAATAAGCTCCCCCAAACGGAGCCTAAACCAACTGAAGTATGTGGGTTAACTTTTGAGTAATGTTATGGACACACCATTAATGACCTTGGACAACCAACAGCTATGCACAACTCAATGTCGCCATGTACAACCGAATTTCACTATGTACACACCATTTTCTAATTGCTAACCAACTCTTCAAAAGGGGGCTATTTCAACATCCAATCAATTTTAAAAAACACTAGTGCTAAAAATTAACATATGAAGTCCCTTACACTAACTATTTCAGTTCAAAAATAACTTATGAAGTCCGTTACAGTTTTTATTCTTGAGGAGGAAGGAGGTGTTTTCCGGCGCCGGTGGGGATCAAAATCTCCTCTGTTCGGGGAGGCGTGCGGAGGCTGGCGAGCGAACAAAAAAAAGTCCTAAAAGATCGGGGACTGGAGGGCACGGGTTGGGTTTTGCATGGACTTAGGAGAGAAATTATAAATTTGGTATTTTAGGTTGTTTTGTTTTTTATTTCAAGGTGTATGGATAGCCATTAATGATGTGTCCATAGCACGATGTTATTTTGTGGAGCATGACTGCGTCTGGGAGTACTGGGCACTCGCCATGATTTTGCCAGTCAGGAAGGAGCGGCGGAATAGAAGCGGTGTACTCTTGATCTCTGTTCATAAGAATTTTTTGTCAGGAGCATTTATGTAATTTTCTTCTTGGCCAAGAAGCTCTTTTCAGGCTTCTTGTCCTTGTGATGTTTTTTGTCTTCAGACTTCATGTGCTCCTTCCAATTAAGAGGAAGGGGCACATGAAGTCTGAAGATAAAAAACATCACAAGGACAAGAAGCTTGAAAAGAGCTTCTTGGTAAAGTATCAGTTCCCAACATGTTACATGTATAAAAGGTCTGTTTCGGACTAGGGTTCTGTACGCGTATGCGAAAACTGAAGAGGAGGAGCGGCGAAATAGAATCGGTGTACTCTTGATCCCTTTTCATAATGAATTTTCTGGGCGCGGGGGGTTGTGATTTTTTTCCCAGATCTTGGAGTTTTTCACGTTAAATCCTTGTGTGTTTTTACTTGTTAATTATTTTGCAATTTCTTACGTATTCTCTGGATCTCGTATTTTCATACAGACTACTCTAATTTCTCTGAGCTGGTCTCCCTAATTGTTTCAATTGTACTCAAAGCCCGCACAACATAGATTGGCCTGACAAAAATATATGTCATGCAAAATCCATGGCAAAACATTGAAAACATGCTAGTAATTAGTAAATATGCAACACATCATTTTAAAACACCATTATTAAAGAGGCAATTATTACCCACATTTTTAGAATGCACACATGAAAAGTAGTTTGTTGGCTAGTATTTCTCGCGCGCTGCTATCCGCACTGCAGTTTTGACAATTTGCACTGCACTTTCTCCTAATTTTCACGTCTTTATAAAATACGTCTTGTACATGCATTTTTTAGGAAAAATGTTCAATACAAAAGTTGTAGATCTCGACGAAATCTACAACTTTTGTGTTAAACACTTTTCCTAAAATGCATGTACAAGACGTATTTCCAAAAGGCGCGAAATCTGAGCGAATTTCCAAAATACTCATGTACATGCATTTTTAAGAAAAATGTTCAACACGAAAGTTGTAGATCTCGTCGAGATTTACAGCTTTCGTGTTGAACACTTTTCATAAAAATGCATGTACAAAACGTATTTGTAAAAGACATGAAAAATTAGAAGAAAGTGTGGTGCGAATAGCCAAAACTACGGTGCAGATATCACCGCCCTATTTCTATTCCTTTTGTTTAATCTGTGTTGCTCCCAATAATAATTAAAAAAATTATCTACTTTATGTTTTATATATTTATTACAAATTTGTGTTTGCTCAATTGTGGGTTACTAATCTAAATTAAAAATTATGTTAAGTCAAATATTTTTGAAGACACCCCTTCTTTGTCATTTACTCTATTTTAGGGGCCATGTTTTTATATTTATGTTAAAAAATGAGAAAATATTAATAATCATATTTTTACAATATTATCATATTTTAATAAATAAATGAAAAACAATATTACTTGAAAATATTAAGCATTAACACCTATAAAGAGTTGTTGCGGTAAACTCGAGGCTCTTGATAGATCAGATTAAATTGGACCGCCTTAACCCGCGGAGTGGTCGAGCGTGCAAATAGTTACAGAAAAAGGGAGAACTGACAAGACAGTTTTTAACGTAAAAAACATGTGAATATGGTGAAAAGTCACGTGGTCGGATCGGTGCCGACTAAACTTCATTATTTAATGTTGTTTACAGGAGTGTACAACCCCGTATTCGCAGAGTAGGGTCCCCTCGGCAGACGCAAGACCAGCTTTGTATTTTTAAGCTTTTGGAGTGGTTTTGCACTCTTGTTGGCCAATTTAGGTCTAGCCCTTGTAATATAATAATAGAGGGAGGAAAAATCTGCTTCCCCCTCCCCTCTTTTTTAGGGGGAGGGGGTGGGGGCGGGTGCGGCAAGTTGCCCGACACCCGCCCAACTTGGTAAATGCGAGGTAGGGGCAGCGAGACCGGCCAGCGGGTTGGGTCTCGCCCAGGCGGCCTGCCTGGCGGGCGAGACCGGCGGGCGGGCTGGGTCTCACCCAGGCGGCCTGCTTGGAGGGCGAGACCGGCCGGCGGGCTGGGTCTCGCCCAGGCGGCCTGCCCGGTGGGCGAGACCGGCCGGCGGGCTGGGTCTTACCCACATTTTTAGAATGCACACATGAAAAGTAGTTTGTTGGCTAGTATTTCTATTCCTTTTGCTTAATTTGTGTTGCTCACAATAATAATTAAAAAAAAAAATTTACTATATGTTTTATATATTTATTACAAATTTATGTTTGCTCAATTGTGGGTTACTAATCTAAATTAAAAATTATGTTAAGTCAAATATTTTTGAAGACACCACCTCTTTGTCATTTACTCTATTTTAGGGGCCATGTTGTTATATTTATGTTAAAAAATGAGAAAATATTAATAATCATATTTTTACAATATTATCATATTTTAATAAATAAATGTACACACAATATTACTTGAAAATATTAAGCATTAACACCTATAATGAGTTGTTGCGGTAAACTCGAGGCTCTTGGTAGATCAGATTAAATTGAAGCGCCTTAACACGCGGAGTGGTCGAGCGTGCAAATAGTTACAAAAAAAGAGAGAACTGGCAAGACAGTTTTTAACGTAAAAAACATGTGAATATGGTGAAAAGTCACGTGGTCGGATCGTTCCCGACTAAACTTCATTATTTACTTTTGTTTACAGGAGTGTACAACCCCGTATTCGCAGAGTAGGGTCCCCTCGGCAGGCGCAAGACCAGCTTTGTATTTTTAAGCTTTTGGAGTGATTTTACACTCTTGTTGGACAATTTAGGCCTAACCCTTGTAATATACTAATAGGGGGAGAAAAATCCGCCTCCCCCCTTCCCTCTTTTTTAGGGGGGGGGGGGGGGTGCGACAAGTTGGCCGACACCCGCCCCAGCTTGGTAAATGTGAGGTAGGGGCAGCGAGACTGACCGGCGGGCTGGGTCTCGCCCAGGCAGCCTGCCTGGCGGGCGAGACCGGTCGACGGGCTGGGTCTCGCCCAGGCGGCCCGCCCGGCGGCCGAGACTGGCCGGCGGCCTGGCTCTCGCCCAGGCGGCCTGCCCAGCGGGCGAGACCGGCAGGTGGCCTGCCTCGGGTGTTCAGAGGGGTAGGGGCATGCTTTTATCATTATACCCCCAAGGGTGGAATTACCTCTTTACCCCCATGTGTGAATGTTTTCTATTGGCCCAAGGACTATTCGTCATATGGGTATTTCTGACCTTTTGGTACATGAGATTGGGAAAACTATAAATAGACCCTTGAGGGTGCCTTGGAGAGCATTGCTTCTTAGCCACTTAAATCCCCCTGCTTTCTTTCTCCAAGGCACCTAACTCATCATTGGCTAGGGAGGGGGAGATCTCCAAGATCTTTCGGGTGTGAGGTGGGACCTCCGAGCTAGAGCCGAGGGTCTGTTCCTAACTTCTCAATCTTTTGGCATGTGACGAGTCGGCTCCCAGGGATGGGAGCTTCACTCCAACCCCCCAGGAGCTAGCTCCCCCCTCTCGACGAGTCGACTCCCAGGGGTCTAGGCGAGATGACCCCAGCAGGGGGAGAAGGAAGTGCACCAGGAATAAGGCCCGAGAAGGAGAGGATGGGAGATGAGGTCGAGCGAGACCTCACCGACCGGGAGTTGTTCTCCAGCCCGGCGAGTGCCAGCCTTCCAGGAGAGCAGGTCGCGCGAGTAGAGGTGGCGAGACGACCCCTTAGGGGGCCACCCTTCAGCGAGCTGATTATCTCAGCTCCGATTCCCGAGGGGTTCAGAGAGCCTGACATGGCTTACTATACCGGGAAAGATGACCTCGTCCAGCACCTACATTGGTTTGAAGATGTCGTATCCATTAGGCCGATGACGGATGCCTTCAAGTGACGCCTCTTTGCGATCACGTTGAAGGACAAGGCAAGGGACTGGTTCCACCAACTCCCACCAAGATCGATCTATGGGTTCGAGGACTTGAGCTGGAGCTTTCAGCTTCTCTTCTCCACCTCCAAGAAGAGGATAAAGAGTCCTGAGTCCATCTTCCTTATAAGGTAGGGGGCCGAGGAGTCGCTGGCCCATTATGTTGACAGGTTCCAGGAGGAGATCCTGGATATCCAGGAGATGCCTGGGTATGCCCTCCAGATGGCATTCACGGTAGGGTTGCACGAGGGGTTCTTCAAGATGAGCCTGACCCAAAAGACCCCCTTTTCCTTCGAGGAGCTGATGGAAAGGGCGGCAAAGGAAATAGCATCTGAGGCGGCCAACCCGGTGTTTGTCAAGAAGTTGGCAAGTTTGACAAAGGCAGAGTCGAAGGAGCAAGGTGGCTCGAGGCATCAGGAGGGGAGAAGGAGAGAGGAGCAGAGAGCTCAGAGGTTTCAGGGACCTCAGGAAGGTTTGGAGCCAGGTTGGAGGTAGCAGGGAGGACCCGTTCAGGGTCCAGGAAGAAGTCTTGTCCAAGATGGGGGGAACTTCCATGGAGGCCAGGGGAGGTTTAACTTCCAGAGTCAAGCCCCTAGGCAGCTCCTACCCCCACCGCAACAAGCCTTGACAATAGGCAGAGGGGGAGGAGGCAATGGAAGAGACCGCCGAACCTGCCGAAGGAGGGGAGGAGGAGCATTGCCGTACTGTGATTTTCACCAGGTGGAGGGTCACGCCACAACTACCTGCCTCGAGTTCCTGGAAGTGAGGGGGGAGAGAGGCCCTGCCCAGCAGCAGCCGCCGGTGCAGGTTGAAGAGGTTCCACCCAGAATGGTGGGGGGGTGACGTATGTGAGTACCGTGTCGATATCAGACCCTGAGGTGGTATAGTAGTGATCTACGGTGGAGTAGGGATCGAAGCCACTCGGAAGGCAAGCCTCCATGTGATGTACCGACGGGACGTCACTTCGACATCCCAGACCTCGCCCCAGAATGAGAAGATAACCTTCTCGGTGAAGGACATGCCAGATCATGAAGATCCGTTCTACAATTCGCTGGTCACCCAGACGGCCATCGAGGGCTACACCATCTCCCGGATCTTGATCGACAACGGGAGTTCTGTCAACATCATTTTCAAGAAGGTGTTTGAGGAGATGAAAGTAGAACCGAGGAGGGTGTTAGCCTTGGAGGGACCCATGTTTGGATTTTCAGGGGAGAGGAAAGCGGTAGAAGGTGGAGTAGGACTCTAAGTAAAATTGGGGGAAACTTCAAGGAACTGCCGGTTCGTCATTGTTGACACTCCAAACAGCTACAACACCATCTTCGGATGGTCCCTCATCAGCGCCTTCCGTTGCGTGTCGTCTCTTTCCACCAGTGTCTCAAGTTCAGCTCAGGAGGGATCCAAGTCAGAATCAAGGGAGACCAAAGGATGGCAAGGCAGTGCTACGTCACGGCCGTCAGCACCATCTCTCGGTGGGCTAAGGTGGAGGAGATGGAGAAGGTCATGGAGAGCTTGAGCAGGATGAAAGTGTCCGACGAGAAGGAAGCGGATGATGGCCATCATGCCCAGGCCACCTGAAGAAGCCTCACCTTGGTGAGGTCTTTTCTTTTTTCTTATCTTGTAACAAGCCCTACCCCTGACCGGCTGAGTCAGGAGATTATATAACCCATATTTTCCACGTTTGAGGATCTTGGATTTGGTAAGGTTCGATTGAGATGCCGAGTACCTTTTGTTCCGAGATGGTCCCGCTGTCCAGGCTCTCACTAGCTGGGCAGGGCCGGTGGTACCTCTCGTGGATGCCCAGTTCTCTTTCCTCCGAGACGGTTCCGCTGTCCAGGCTCTCACTAGCTGGGCAGGGCCGGTGGTACCTCTCATGGATGCCTAGTTTTCTTTGCTCCGAGACGGTCCCGCTGTCTAGGCTCTCACTAGCTGGGCAGGGCCAGCGGTACCTCTCGTGGATGCCCAGTTCTCTTTGCTCCGAGACGGTCTTGCTGTCCAGGCTCTCACTAGCTGGGCAGGGCCAGCGGTACCTCTCGTGGATGCCCAACCACTTTTGCTCCGAGATGGTCCTGATGTCTAGGCTCTCACTAGATGGGTAGGGCCGGCGGTACCTCTCGTAAATGCCCAGTTCTCTTTGCTCCGAGACAGTCCCGCTGTCCAGGCTCTCACTAGCTGGGCATGGCTGGTGGTACCTCTCGTGGATGCCCAGTTCACTTTGCTCCGAGACGGTCCCGCTGTCTAGGCTCTCACTAGCTGGGCAGGGCCGAAGTACCTCTCGTGGAAGCCCACTTCTCTTTGCTCCAAGACGGTCCCGCTGTCCAGGCTCTCACTAGCTGGGCAGGGCTGGTGGTACATGTCGTGGATGCCCAGCCACTTTTGCTCCGAGATGGTCCCGCTGTCCAGGCTCTCACTAGATGGGCAGGGCCGGTGGTACCTCTCATGGATCCCCAGTTCTCTTTGCTCCGAGATGATCCCGCTATCTAGGCTCTCACTAGCTGGGCAGGGCCGGTGGTACCTCTCGTGGATGCCCAGTTCTCTTTGCTACGAGACAGTCCCACTGTCCAGGCTCTCACTAGCTGGGCAGGGCCGGTGGTACCTCTCGTGGATGCCCAGTTCACTTTGCTCCGAGACGGTCCCGCTGTCTAGGCTCTCACTAGCTGGGCAGGGCCGGTGGTACCTTTTGTGGATGCCCAGTTCTCTTTTCTCTGAGATGGTCCCGATGTCCAGGCTCTCACTAGCTGGGCAGGGCCGGTGGCACCTCTCGTGGATGCCCAGTTCTCTTTGCTCTGAGACGGTCCCGCTGTCCAGGCTCTCACTAGCTGGGCAGGGCTGGTGGTACCTCTCGTGGAGGCCCAGTTCTCTTTGCTCCGAGACGGTGCCGCGGTCCAGGCTCTCACTAGCTGGGCAGGGCCGGAGTACCTCTCGTGAATGCCCAGTTCTCTTTGCTCCGAGACGGTCGCGCTGTCTAGGCTCTCAGTAGCTGGGCAGTGCCGGTGGTACCTCTCGTGGATGCCAAGTTCTCTTTGCTCTAAGACGGTCCCGATGTCCAGGCTCTCACTAGCTGGGCAGGGCCGGTGGTACCTCTCGTGGATTCCCAGTCCTCTTTGCTCCGAGACGGTCCCGCTGTCCAGGCTCTCACTAGCTGGGCAGGGCCGGTGGTACCTCTCATGGATGCCCAGTTCTCTTTGCTCTGAGACGGTCCTGCTGTCCAGGCTCTCACTAGCTGGGCAGGGCCAGTGGTATCTCTCGTGGATGCCCAGTTCTCTTTGCTCTAAGACGGTCCCACTGTACAGGCTCTCACTTGCTGGGCAGGGCCGGTGGTATCTCTTGTGGATGCCCAGTTCTCTTTGCTCTGAGACGGTCCCGCTATCCAGGTTCTCACTAGCTGGGCAGGCCGGTGGTACCTCTCGTGGATGCCCAGTTCTCTTTGATCTGAGACGGTCCCGCTGTCCAGGCTCTCACTAACTGGGTAAGGCCGAAGTACCTCTCGTGGATGCCAAATTCTCTTTGCTCTGAGACGGTCCCGCTGTCTAGGCTCTCACTAGCTGGGCAGGGCCGGTGGTAACTCTCACGAATGTCTAGCCCCTTTTTCTCCGAGATGGTCCCGCTGTCCAGGCTCTCACTAGCTGGGCAGGGCCGGTGGTACCTCTCATGGATGCCCAGTTCTCTTTTCTCCAAGACGGTACTGCTATCCAGGCTCTCACTAGCTGGGCAGGGCCGGTGGTGCCTCTCGTGGATGCCCAGTTCTCTTTGCTCCGAGACGGTCCCGCTGTCCAGGCTCTCACTAGCTGGGCAAGGCCGGTGGTACCTCTCGTGGATGCCCAGTTCTCTTTGCTCCGAGACGGTCCTGCTTTCCTGGCTCTCACTAGCTGGGCAGGGCCGGTGGTACCTCTCGTGGATGCCCAGTTCTCTTTGCTTCGAGAGGGTCCCACTGCCCAGGCTCTCACTAGCTGGGCAGGGCCGGTGGTACCTCTCGTGGATGCCAAGCTTTTTTTTCTCCGAGACGGTCCCGCTGTCCAGGATCTCACTAGCTGGACAGGGCTGGGGGTATCTCTCGTGGAGGCCAAGTGTTTTTTATCCCGAGACCGTCACGTCATCCAGGCTCCCATTAGCTGACATGACAGGTTGACTCCTCTCGGAGGGGCTAAATATTTTTCGCACTACGAAGGCCACTCAGCGAATATGTTGGGTTGGATGTTTCTTTCCGAGCTTGTGCCAACCTCGAAAAGAGTGGGGATCGTGTATAACCCCGTATTCGCAGAGTAGGGTCCCCTCGGCAGGCGCAAGACCAACTTTGTATTTTTAAGCTTTTGGAGTGGTTTTGCACACTTGTTGGCCAATTTGGTCCTAACCCTTATAATATAGTAATAGGGGGAGGAAAAATCCGCCTCCCCCTCCCCTCTTTTTTAGGGGGGGGGGGGGGGGTGCGGCAAGTTGGCCGACACTCACCCCAGCTTGGTAAATGCGAGGTAGGGGTAGCGAGACAGGCCGGCGGGCTGGGTCTCTCCTAGGCAGCCTGTCTAGCGGGCGAGACCGGCCGACGGGCTGGGTCTCGGCCGCCTCGGCCTGCCTGGCGGGCGAGACCGGCTGGCGGGCTGGGTCTCGCCCAGGCGGCCTGCCTGGCGGGCGAGACCGGCCGGTAGGCTGGGTCTCGCCCATGCGGCCTATCTGGCGGGTGAGACCGGCGGGCGGGCTGGGTCTCGCCTAGGCAGCCTGCCTGGAGGGCGAGACCGGCCGGCGAGCTGGGTCTCTCCTAGGCGGCCTGCCTGGTGGGCGAGACCGGCCTGCGGGCTGGGTCTTGCCCAGGCGGACTGCCTGGCGGGCGAGACCGGTCGGCGGGCTGGGTCCCGCCCAGGCGGCCTGCCTGGCGGGGGAGACCGGCCCCCGGGCTGGGTCTCGCCCAGGCGTCCTGCCTGGCGGGCGAGACCGACCGACGGGCTGGGTCTCGCCCAGGCGGCCTGCCCGGCGGGAGAGACCGGGCGATGGGCTGGGTCTCGTCCAGGCGGCCTACCTGGCGGGCGAGACTGGCCGACGAGTTGGGTCTCGCCCAGGCGGTCTGCTTGGCAGGTGAGACCGGCTGGCGGCCTGGCTCTCGACCCGGCGGCCTGGTTCGGGTGTTCGGAGGGGTGGGGGCATGCTTTTACCATAATACCCCCAAGGGTGGAATTTCCTCTTTACTCCCGGTGTGGATGTTTTCCATTGGCCCAGCCTATTCGTCGTAGGGGTATTTCTGACCTTTTGGTCCATGAGATTGTGAAAACTATAAATAGACCCTTGAGGGTGCCTTGGAGAGCATTGCTTCTTAGCCACTTAAATCCCTCTGCTTTCTTCCTCCAAGACACCTAGCTCAACATTGGCTAGGGAGGGGAGATCTCCAAGATCTTCCGGGTGTGAGGTGGGACCTCCGCGCTAGAGCCGAGGGTCTGTTCCTAACTTCTCAATTTTTTTGGCATGTGACGTTCTCCTGAATGTAGTAGGTGTGAGGTCACCCCTCTTTTGGGACCCCGAACTCCACAGAGGCCAATTTTTGGCTTCAACAAGGAGGACGATAGGCCTCTTCTCGTTACAATTTGAGGGCGAGAGAGAGGTACGTACAGAGGGTGACAGAACACCACCAGCAAAACTAAGTATTTTAACTTTCTTTGTGGCGCGGAGCATGCGTTCTAGGTTCTTGCAGTGCTTCTTCTCGTGGTCGGAGGTTGGAATTGGGTGTGTATGCAGTTGCCCGACAGGTGCTAAGGGCTAGGAGTGTTGAGCGCAGAAGGCTAGCTGGACAGAACTTGGAGGGTGGTGGAGATCTTCGCAGTCTTTGAAGTGCTTAAGTTCTTCAAGGGTGTCTTCGAAGGCGAAAGAAGTCTCTGATATAACTCTTGAGCACATAGGAGGAGAGACTGAGGATGGAAAAAGTGAGAATGAAAGGAGGTCTAAGGTCCTATTTTAGGCCCCATGGGTGGTTATGGTAGTTATGATGTTATCCACAGATCGTAACCACCAAAATTACTAATTAAATACCAATTTAATATGACTTGACGTGCATATTGTTTTAATAATTTTACTATGCATAGACCGACATTATTTTGGATATTTCCACCCACCCATATTTGGTGGTTACGCCGGTGGTTACCCGTACATCAGACGAAGGAGATCACATGGGAACGATCAGACGTTGTCCTAATTGGCCATCAGAGAATGGGGGCCGACTGGAGGGGTGCCCGGTCGGCTAAGGCCGTCTAGGCGGCCAACTAAGGAGGCTGACTAGAAAAAGACTGCGGCGGCCAGCCTTGCGGCCATACGTGGGCCTCCGCTACGACAGGGACACCGACAGGAGGTGAGACAGTTTCTCCTGTAACCCTCCCCCCACAAAGTTTGTAGGGGTGATGAAATTCTAGTTAATTACAACCAGGAATTCCTATAAATTGTGGGTGGCCCCATCATTTGCACTCCAAATAACCCGGTGTTCAAATCATAAGTGAGAGAAGAGCAGGGAATTTTAGAATGAGACTGGACTGTGGCAGCCAAGGAGGAGTCAAATGAAGGGTGCCAAAAGACGCGAGCGGAAGCGCCAGAGGGACCATGGTGAGGCGTGAGAGGAGGACGGTACGGGCACGCGCGGGGCGCAGGCCTCGATCCCTCACGCGGGGAGCGCCTACGCATGGGGCTCGACCGTGCGCCTGTTGCAACCATGCGTGGGGGCACGCGCGGGGCGTGCTCGCATGCAAGGCTCTCCTCTGCACGTCACACGAGGGGGGAGTTAAATTGTGGAGCTTGACTGCGTTGGGTGTAATGGACACTCACCATGATTTTTCAGGGGCATTTATGTAATTTCCACGATGTTATACTGTGTGTATAAAGGCATTGTTTTAGGTCTAGGGTTCTAAGTGTTGAAATTCTAAGGAGCGGCGGAAGAGGAGAGGTCTATTCCCTTTTGGTCATTCTTCATAGTGGATTTTTTGGGCGCGGGTGGTTGTGATTTTTTCCCCGGTTTTGGGGTTTTTCCACGTTAAAATTCTTGTGTTTTTTTACTTGCTATTTTCGACAATTCTTGTGTGTTTCATGGGCATCATATTTCCTAATAACTGGTATCAGAGCGAGGTTCTTCACGGGAAGATGGGAGAAGAAGCAAGGTACAAGATCGAGAAATTTGATGGGGCAAATTTCGCATTCTGGAAGATGCAGATCGAGAATCTGTTGAACCAGAAGAAACTGTTCTTGCCTTTGGACGGAATAGGGAAGAAACCTAAAGCGATGAAGGATGAAGAATAGGGAGTTCTAGATAGAATGACCCTAGGTACGATCCGACTTTCACTTTCTTCTTCTGTTGCATTCAATATTATTAACCAGAAGACGACCGAAAATCTTTTGGTCGCATTAATAAGAATGTATGAGAAGTCGTCGACCTCAAACAAGGTTTTCTTAATGAAAAGGTTATTCCACTTGAAGATGTCGAATGGTGCATCAGTGACCAAGCATCTGAACAGTTTCAATACCGTAACAAATTAGCTAAGTTCTGTCGACATCAAGTTTGATGACAAGATTAGAGCTTTATTACTGCTTTCTTTGTCACTGGATAGTTGTCATGGTTTAGGAACTGCTGTTAGCAACTCCTCTGGAAACTCAAAACTAAATTTCGATGATATCGTTGGTTTGGTGTTGAATGAAGAAGTTCGCAAAAGGGCAAATCCAGAAACATTTAACTCAGTCCTCAATGTTGAGAGCGGAGGAAAAAACTTTGATAGGAACTCTGGTAGAGGATGTTTCAAGTCTTGTGGGTAAAATCTAAGCCTCAAAAAGGGAAGTTTGAATGTTGCAACTGCGGGAAGAAGGGTCATATGAAGGTGAACTGTACTGCTCCAAAATAGAATTTTGGTGAGAAATCTGAGAAGACTACTGCAACGAACATTGTTGTTGATGATCTGCAGGGCACTATAATCTTATCTTTAGACAACACCGAGTGCTGGGTGGTTGATTTAGGTGCGTCTTTTTATGCATGCCCAAACAAGAGTAGTTTCAAAAACTTCACTAAAGAAGATCTGGGAAAAGTTTACTTGGGAAACAATCAAGCATGTGATATCACCGGCAAGGGAGACATGGATATTCATCTACCGAATGGATCTGTTTGGAGTCTTACGGATGTGAGGTACATACCATGTTTAAGGAGAGATCTTATCTCGGCCAGTCAACTTGCAAAACATGGTACCTTTGCATCTTTTGGTGATAAGACCTGGAAGGCCACTAAGGGTGGACGCTGGAAGGTACCTTATACGTTATCAACAAAGAATCTGTTTCTATTTCTATAACAAAGACAAATGATGATGCAGAACTATGACACACCAGACTCGGGCATGTGAGTGAGAAGGGGATGAAGTCCCTCATCTCAAATGACAAACTTGCTGGTTTGAAGTCTGTTGATTTGAACTTCTGTGAAGACTGTGTTTTCGACAAACAAAGAAGAGTGAGTTTCTCAAAGGCTGGGCGAGAGTTAAAAAATCAAAGACTGGAGTTAGTTCACACTAATGTGTGGGGGCCTGCTGCTATTAACTCTCTTGATAACCTTTCTTATTTCGTTACCTTCATCGACGACATCACGAGGAAGGTTTGGGTATATTTCTTAAAACATAAATCTGATGTTTTTTCCTATTTTCAAAACCTGGTTAGTTATGGTTGAAAATGAGAAAGTTCTAAAGCTGAAATGTCTTAGATTTGATAATGGTGGCGAGTACTGTGACTCGGAGTTCAAGGAGTTCTGTGCCAAAGCAGGAATTAGGCGTGAATACACTATTCCAAGGACACTACAACAGAATAGCGTAACAGAGCGTATTGATGCGCGTTCGGCAAGTGCATCGGCCACTCAGGTAATATAAAATATGAGAGTGAATCCCCAGTATCGATCTCTTGAGGAACACAGTAAGGTGGAGTCTACTTTCAAGGAAGGACTTGAGATTGAAGTACTTAGGTCGGGGTTAAGAGGGGGTTTTGGTTTGCGGTAACAAAATAAAACAAAACTACTTCAACTACTCCTACACAGGCCGCTATGCACTGCTTCGCTTGGCGAGATGAAGACTAAGCAGGCTGCTTTGCACTGCTTCGCAAGGCAGATGGACGAGTAGGCAAGCAGATTGAGGGTCGCAAACACCTCATCAAAAAGCACACAACTAGCAATTGCTAGTGCGACAAACCAACATGACCGGGTGGAGGTTAGTGGGATGGAAGGCTTGTGTAATGGAATCGAGGGCGATGGCAGAATCGGCGCACTTCAAGCACAAACTAAACTAACAATAATTTTCATAAACATGAAATAATCATTACAACATATAGTTTAGTAGACATACATCATCATAAATAAAGAAGATTACACTATCAACAACAACTCGAGAAGAAAAAGGCTAAAGATACGACTGAATCCGGAGGCTTGTTGTAGATTCACGGTACGAATCTTCAGGTTCTCAATCCGCATCCTAGCTCGATCCCAACTATCATCCGGGGTAGAGGAGGGTTGTCACCACCTCCCAATGGACCCATCTTCTCTGGTAAATAACAATCCGACCACATCCAAGGCTAAGATTTCCTTGCTCGGTGTTGATGATGAGTATGAAATCCTCTTCCTGAAGCCCATGGATGATGTGAAGCGGCCTAGGGCAAGAGACCTAAAGCATGGAGGATGTAGGAGGAGGGCGGAACTCTTCCTGCTACAAAACTACGAAAAAAGCAAAGATCTCGAACTAGGGCAAACCTACGGCTTAAATAGTACCCAGTCAGAAAATAAGGAACGCATGGTCGAACACACGACCGTGTATAAATTGTGCATTAATAACATCACAGGAATGCCTAGCCAGGAAGACAACCTGCCTGTGCATTTATGAGCACGCATAAGCAACCAGCCCGTGCGAGAACAAAACGCACGGGCGGAGTCAGAACGCAATAAAATTAGGCAAAACCAGAGGGCATGCATTTTTCTTCTCACACGGTTGAATCCAACCGTGCGTGAAGAAAACACACGTGCAATAAATCCAAATTTTTTTTGACAAAAAGAGACGATCATGCATGTCGGTATCGCACGGTCGCAACAACCGTGCGTGAATAAAAACACATGTCCGTGCGATTCCTACAGGAAATAACTCCACTGAAATGGGGCTCTGCCCACCTGCATAGGAAGAACACAGCTGGGGCATATGCACCAGCACTCACAAAAATATAACCATACATAGAAAGAACAATGGGGAGCACCAAGTGCTTACCCCCAATAATGAAGTGTGCAATTGCACATTACAACAGACCTAAATAATGCAGTTTGTGTACAAACACTGATCCAATGAAATATAAGCAATAATGAGCCTAAAGTGTGGTGCACGTGTGTGAAAACTAGCCTGGATGAGTCCAAAAACACTATAAATATTGGACTCATCACGTATAAACAGGACCATTACATAATGTGCTAGGAGTATGAGGTTATATGCTGGTTTGCCAACACAGTTCTTGGCCGATGCAGTTAACACTGCTATTTACTTGATAAATTCTGGACCTTCAGTTCCGCTGAAGAAATGCTTACCCCAAAGAAGCATGGAGTGAAAAAATGGTAAAATTTTCTCACTTGAAGGTTTTTGGTTGTACAGTTTACGTTTATGTTGATGCAGGATCTAGAAGTAAGCTTTATGCAAAGTCCAAGAAGTGTACCTTTGTTGGTTACAAGTCAGATGAATTTGGGTATAAATTTTGGGACTGCCAGAATAGGAAATTCATTAGGAGCAGGAACATCATCTTCAATGAAAGGGAGATGTACAAGAACCAAAATAACACTTTAAAAGGAACATCGATGATTCCAAAAAATCACCAAAATTCGTGGAGTATGATGGAAACAACAAGCAGGTTGAGTAAGTTCGACAGTCTGATCATGCAATGGAAGGAAAAAGAGTAAAGAAAGTAGTGGTGGCTCCACATACCCCTACAGTGGAAGTACAAAAATCTGATAGGGCCAGTCGACCCACCCAAAGGTACTCTCCCTCTCTCTATTACTTGCTGTTAACAGATGGTGGTGAACCGAAGTGCTTCAATGAAGCGGTGAAAGCTGAAGACACTATTAAGTGGGAGTTGGTCATGAAGGAAGAGATAGACTCTCTTATGCTAAATCAAACTTGGGATTTAGCCAAACTCCCAAAGGGTAAGAAGGCACTTCACAACAAATGAGTCTGCAGACTGAAGGAAGAACAAGGTGGGAACAAGCGCTATAAGGCAAGGCTTGTGGTGAAAGAGTTTCAACAAAAAGGAGTGAACTATACTAAAATATTCTCCCCTGTGGTGAATATGACCACCATCCAGGATGTTCTAAGCATGATTGTAGTGGAAAATTTGCACTTGGATCAAATGAATGTGAAAATAGCGTTCTTGCATGGTGACTTGGAAGAAGAGTTGTACATGCTACAACCAGAGGGATTTAGTGAGCCTGGAAAAGAAGAAATGGTATGCAAACTCAACAAGTACTTATACGATTTGAAGCAGGCTCCAAGGAAATGGTATAAGAAATTTGACAGGTTTATGTCAAACAATGGGTATTCGAGATACGAGGCAGATCATTGCTATTATCTAAAACACTTGACAATAGTTATATTATTCTCCTTTTGTACGTTGATGACATGTTGATTGCAAGATCTTACATAGGAGAAATCAAGCATTTGAAGGGTCTATTCTCTAATGAGTTTGAGATGAAATATTTGGGCAAAGCTAAGCAGATCCAAGACATGAGGATCGAACGAGACTGGAGTGAAAAGACTTTGAAGCTATCCCAATCAAAGTACATTGAGAGGGTTCTTCAAAGATTCAATCTGAAGGATGCAAAGGCTGTGAGTACCCATTTGGCCAGTCATTTTCGGCTCTCCAAAGAGCAGTCACCCAAATCAGAAGATAAACTAAAGCTGATGGAGAGAGTCCCTTACTCCTCTGCCATAGGAAGTCTGATGTATGCAATGGTGTGCACTTGCCCAAACATTGCACATGCAGTGGGAGTCGTCAGCAGATTCATGAGTAATCCAGGTAAACAACACTGGGAAGTAGTGAAATGGATATTTAGGTACTTGAAGGGAACTTCAGACTCTTCTCTCTATTTTGGAGACCCAAAGATCTCACTATATGGATATGTGGACTCGGATATGGGTGGAGATATTGACAGTAGGAGGAGTACCAATAGATATATCTTTACTTTAGGGAGTGCAACTATTAGTTGGATCTCCAGTTGTAGAAGACTGCTGCTCTCTCTAGCACTGAAGCCAAATATGTTTCTATTACTGAGGCAAGCATGGAGATTATATGGTTGCAAAGCTTTATGAAGGAACTGGGCAAAGGGCAAGAGAATGACAAGTTGCATAGTGACAGTATGAGTGTCATTCATCTAGCAAAGAATGTTGCATTTCATTCAAGGATAAAGCACATTCAGTTGTGGGTCACGTGGTCGTGAGACCTCTCGGCCCTCCGGCCACGTGCCCGTGAGCCCTTTCACCGGCAACCGGCTGGCGCTGTGACTTGTGAGGCCGGGAAGCCGCGCGCGGCCGCGGGCCAAGACGGTGATCGGCCACCCGGCTGACTCCTCTGCAGGCGCCCGATGGGAGGCGCGAGGACACCCGAATCGAGCGGCCTCCTCGCCGCTGAAGGCGGGCGACCTCTTGGCCACCCTCCCACCCGTCGATGCCTGGTTGGGCTTGAAAAATTCCAGCCGCCACCTCTCTCTGTCGCGGCCGCCGACCGGGCCGCCCCTCCCCTCACCGGTCGGGCGTACGGGTCGCCCATTCGGCCCAAGCGGCCTCGGGGGTAAAGTTGTCATTTCCATAAATTTGGTGATCCGCGTTCACAACAAGTTGCTCCAAAGCACCCGTAGAGAACTCCAAGGCGCAGCAAGCACATCGCTCCCAACTACTCACAAAGAAACACTTAGCTCCGCGAGTGGTGGTTTGTCACCCTCTGAGCACTCCCTCCTCTCTCCCTCTCAACAATTATAACGAGAGGCGGCCTGTCACCCTTGAGTTTTTCAAGAAATCTCTGTACAACAACAATCAAATAGTGGAGGTTTGATCGGCACAGATCCGTCCACTTGATTTTTCACCCAGTTGACGGATTTTTTCACGTTAAAATTTTTTTTCCAGCTTTTTACTTACTATGACTGTTGGTGCGCTCGATCGCTCCCGGGCTAAGGCGGTCCAATTTAGTCCGGTCTATCGGAGCCTTGAGCGATCCATAACAATAGTAATTTCCAAAATTAAAATGTTATGAAAATGAGAAAAATATGCACATATATATGAAAGGTACCATATTCCACTTGTCACAATCGGGCAATTTCGACCCTAAATCAACGTCCGAGATATCTGTCTGAGAAGTACTAGGAACCATTAGATTAGGGGAAAAGTGAAATACAATTTTGTGTTTGGGGCCGGACTGGTTTAGGTGACGAAATAGTACAAGTCTCAAACCGTCTAAGCATCGGAGCCAAAAAAAATTTCTCTGGTTCGAGTGATTTTTGGGTCCGTATCTTGTTTCGAGATCTCTGTCTGGGATGAACTATGAACCGTCCGATTAGGAGAAAATTAAAATACATTTTTGGGGGTGAGACCAGACTTAACGGAACGGAAATTGTTTAGGTCTACGTAACCCACAAAGAGGAAGGTTGGGAAGAACTGTGGGCTGTCTGATCATAAGATCAGATACATCAGACGTTTAACGAAATTTAATTAAAATACGACATTTTTTTATTTTTCTTTTTTAGTAAATACGGTCAGATTTTGTAAGTCGTCGGATCATTGATTGGACGGCCCACGATTCTCCCCTACCTTCCTCTAGATGGGATTTTCCTACACATTTCGAACTCTAACAGAAAAGTCTAGGGCTTCGTTTGGCGTGGTGGTGGAGATCTTGAACGCGACGTCACCTAAAATAATTCTTGCATTTCATGCCCAAAATAGTTTATTTTCTTGGTCGCGATCATAATCTTTATCTTGCCCAACATATACTCTAGGATAATGGTGTTTTTTGATGGTAAAATTGCTCCTAACTTTAACATTCAGGTGGCAGAAAATGGGAAAGAAAAACAGGGAAGTGGAACAATTTCATTCATAGTATTTTCATTGATTAAAAACTTGATTCAATGATCAAAAAAATTAAAAACAGGAATAACAAGAGAAGATAAACATACACATTTATAAATGAAAGAGGTAATTCCCAAAGTTATAGACTCTTTGGAAATCAATTACATTAAATCCACTTCATTAACAATGATTGTTGGGTCATTCATCAGTAACTGGGGCCGACGGTTCATTCTTGAACACTCCCTCTTGAACCGGAGGGGGAAGAATTTTTAGGTTTTCTCTAAGACTCTTGAATCGATTCTTATGCAATGACTTGGTAAGAATATCTGCTAGCTGATATTCACTAGAGCAATGATTGAGCTTGGTGTCATCGTCTTCTAGCTTTTATCTGATAAAATGGTATTTAATTTCTACATGTTTACTTCGATTGGGAAACACTGGATTCTTAGAGAGAGAGCTATTGCCAAAATGTTGTCGCATTTAAGAAGAAATGCCTTCTTCTCGGCACCAGTGAGTTCACCTATCATCTTGTTAAGCCATACTCCTTCACATATGACTGAGCATGCTGCCATATATTCTGCTTCAGTGGTAGATAACGTCATCGTCTGCTGCTTTCTTGTTCTCCAAGATACAAGGCTAGACCCATATGAGAATATATATACCCCTATGTTCTCCTTCGATCATCAAGAGAGCTTCCCCAATCTGAATCACAATACCCTGTGAGAGTTGGGTGGAGATCTTTGATGTACAGGATGCCATGGGCCACCGTTCCTTTTATGTATCTGAGGACATGCTTTGCAACCTCCAAATGAAATTTTGTTGGTGAGCTAACAAAACAAGATAAGAGTTTGCCATGGTATTCCAGGTCATGCATGGAATTTGTTAGATATATTAAGGATCTAATTAAACTCATGTAGAGTTCTTCATGTGCTTTCTCATCCCCTTCTTTGAATTTGCATAATTTCAGACCATTGCACTTGCACACGGGGGTCTGATTGGGATTATAATCTGTCATTTTGAATTTCTTGAGAACCACCTTTGCATAAAGCTCTTGAGAAAGAAAGTATCCGTCGGGACACTGCTTCACATGTATGCAAAGAAAAATTCTTAGATGACCAAGGTCGGTCATTTCATACTTGGTTTGCATTTTTCCTTTTGAACTCTAGAATAGTGGCTTCATACCCTCCAGTAATTAGGAGATCATCAACGTATAAACAAACTATGAGCTTCTGATTTTTAGACTCTTGTTTGATGAACAAAGATGACTCATAATTACATGCAGTGAGTCCTTCCTTGATGAAGTATGCGTGATGTTTGAATGTCAGGTACGAGCTAGGCGCCTGTTTTAGGTCGTATAATGCTTTATGAAGTTGATACACATGATCTTCTTTGTCCTTCATCTGATATCCCTCAAGCTGCTCGGGGTAAACGTCCTCAGATAATTCACCATTCAAAAAAGCTGACTTTATGCCGAGTTGGTAAATTGGGAAGTTCCGATTTGTTGTCATTGCAAGAAGCAGCCTTATTGTGTCGATGCAAGCTACGGGAGCATACGTCTCCTCATAGTCTCTTCCAAACTTCTGGGAATACCCCTATGCTACGATTCTAGCCTTTTACTTCACGACATTCCCTTCTTCATTGCACATGATCGTGTATACCCACTTCAGTCCAATCACAGTTTTGGCTTTTGGTTTGGGTACAAGACTCCAAGTCTTATTTTTCTTTCTCAATTTAATTTCCTTATTCATTGCTTCTCTCCAATTTGTATCAGCTAATGCCTCTTTAAAACTTACAGGGGTTGAGTGGAATAAGGCAATGTTTGGTTCTTTATAGATATCTTGCAATAAATGGAACTTTTTGGGTGGTGATTACTCAGACACATCAGAATCTGATGTCTCTTATGCCTCTAGATTTGTTGGCGCTGGAACATCCTGATAATTAGCTTTAGTTGGTGTCTCCTAGAGGGAATCCAACATAGACTCAACCAAGATACCTGGAGATTGACAAGTAGTGTCTTCTTTGTCTGATGCCCAATTCCAACATTTTTCTTCATGAAAAAATACATCTCTGGAAGTGATTAACTTCTGGGTTGCTGGGATGAGTAATCAATATGCTTTACTTGTTTCACTATATCCCACAAGAATGCATTTTCACTAGTTGGGTCAAGTTTATCTCTCTTATCTTTAAGTACATGAGCAAACGATATGCACCCAATGGTTTTCAAATAACAAAGATTGGGCCTTTTATTTTTTAGCTTTTCATATGGTGTAGACTTAAAAAGAGCTTTGGTTGGACATTTGTGTAGGATGTGTACAATAGTGCTTATGGCTCCATCCCAAAAAGATTTTGGCAGGTTTTTGTGAGTGAGCATAGATCTAGCCATTTCAGAAATGGTCATGTTTCTCCTTTCTACCACCTCATTCTGTTGGGGGTGTCGGGTGCAAAAACTCTTGCCTTATGCCATGGTTTGAACAAAAATGTTTAAACAAATGAGAAGTGAATTCCCCTCCATTATCACTTCTAAAAGCTTTAATATTTCTCCCTAATTTCTTTTTTATCTCCCTCTTAAACTCAACACAATGTGAGAAAGCTTCAGATTTATGTTCTAGGAATTTAGTCCACATGTACCTTGAGTAGTCATCCAGAATGAGGAGAAATTATCTCTTGCCGCCCAAGGTCGGGGTTAGGAAACGACCCCACAAATCACAATGAAGAAACTCTAGAGCTTGATTGCTTCAATTGTGGGATGGGGGAAAAGGTAACCTGTATGACTTGCACTATGCACATGATTTGCAGGGGCTATGATGAAACCTTAGATCAGACACACCATCAGCTAGCTTGGCATTGTACAACCCCAATTTAGTGAGCACGTCCAAGCCTGACCCAAGAGAGGTCAGGCGAGCTTTCAGATCCTAGGCGATCTCTAGGAACCCAAACCAACTAGCTCGAAATAGCATGTTCACTAGACTTAGGCGAGCTCAAAACTTAGGCGAGCTCGGTGTGGTAGTAAGCTCGACATTGCAGCGAGTTCAGCAAGGCACCCATGGTCGGTAAAGCAGATAGCCTAACACCATCACATGAAAGAGGCTTAACATAGCAAGGTGAGTCCTCCCCTCCTACAGCATGGGGTGCTCGCCCCGCCACGTGAGTTCCCAGACTATGTCATTTTTGGTTGTTCGCAGTCTGACTCTGCCAAAAGTCTTCACAAATAGCAGGGTTCTGTTGTCCGCAGGCCCGATAGGGGGAGCGCATAACAAAATCAAAAAGGTGGAAGCCTCTATTAGCATGCCAAAAAGACTATTTTGCCTCTAGGTTAGAGTTTGCCTATAAATAGACCTTCAAAGCACCTTAGAGAAGCAGACTCATCCTTCTAGAGCTCATGATTTCTCGAGTACTAGCTCTATGCCAATCCGAGGTGTCGAGCTCTGCTTGGCTTTGGGAGGGGAAGTTGCGAGTAGCACTTCTGGGTATGTGGCAAGACCTCTCTGTTGCAACTTGATGGGTCTGTGCATAGGAAGCCAATCATCATCAGGGGAGGGTCAACTCCAAGCTCGGCTCATCTCATTACTGCACACCCAACGACGAGTCCAATAACTTGAACTACACCATCTTAGTCCGAACTCCGTTCAACCGGTATTCAGGTTTCAACAGTCGTTTACCAGCATCTTCATATAATTATAATTTAAATGTCCAAGCTTGTGATGCCAAACATACATGGGATCAGGGAGATTGCTGATAGAAGAGGGAGCCTCATATATAGGTGCCTCCAAAGTCAGAGGAAAGACTCCATTCTTTGACATTATGGCTAAGGCTATGTAGTTGTTACTTTCATCAATAATTTTGCAGGTGTTTGGTTGGAAAATGTTGTTGTAGCCTCTTAACATAAGCTGGCCAACACTGAGAAGGTTCTAAGCCAACCCAGGTATAAACTGAACATCTTAGATTTCCTTACTTCTCCCATCGAAATCACTTATCAGAATGCTACCTTTTCCTTCAACTTTCTGGGAGTTGCCATCTCCCAGGTAAACAAGTGATTTTTCTGACTCATTTAACTTTGTAAATAGTGTTTTATCATGTGCCATATGGCTCGAGCATCCCAAGTCAATGTGCCATAGTGAGAATTTTTTAGATCGGTGGTATCATTGATGTCAGTCAAAAACACCTTCTCTACTTTCTCCTCTATTTCTTTTTCTTTTTCATTGAATTTGGCTTCCTCTTTGTTTTTAAACCAATAGTCACGGTCATAGTGAGTGAGCTTCTTACACCTCTTACACTTGTAATAACATTTTGCAGTGTCATGAGTTGGTTTCTTACATATAATGTAGTATACCCCAGCATCAGTCCCTCTGTTTCCTTTCTGTTTGAAGTTGGAACGATTTTGCATACCTTGGAACTTAGTGCCTTCCTTTTGATATGGAAATTTGTTTTGATATTTTGGTTTTCTATCATTTGAATTTGTCTTGCCGAGCTGCATTCTGGATTGGAAGGCTTGGGACAGGCTGGGAATATGCCTCTTGAGATGTTCTTCATGTGATTGGATCTTTCCAAAAAGAGCTCCAACTTGAAGTGTGTTAAGGTCATTGCTTTCCTCAAAGGCCGCAACAATGTGATCATAAGTTTTTGGAAGGCATGTGAGGATTTTGAGAACAATCTCCTTCTTAGGAATAGGGGCTCCAAGGTTGGTTAACTAGTCTGTGAGATTTGTTAATTTTGTCATGAAGTCGAATATAGATTCATCTTCTTACATTGATAGTGCATTAAACCGTCATTTTCTTGTTTTACATTCACCCTCCAAGTGGAGACCACCTTTTGATCTCCTTGGTATATCTCCTTGAGGATGTCCCATGCAGCTTTTGTAACATCGCATTTCCTTCAATCCCCCCCCCCTTGGGTTAGGGTTAGGACTTGAGTGGTGAGTATAGGTCATGGGATGACCTTAGGTTAGCTTGAACCTAAGAAATTGCTATAAGTACCCCAAAGGTGCACACGTCAACCTATGCCAATTCACTCCAAATTGGACTCACCAACTCAAATTGACCTCACCAATAAATCTATGACCCTAAGAGAAATCCAAGTGACTCAAAAGATCTATCATAGGGTCACCAAATTGGGCAAATTGACCAAAGTACCATTAAGTCAGCATATGTCAATCATTTACCAAAAGGTTCAATTGACCCCCAAAACATGAAATTAACCTCATTACTATTCTTAAGACATCATAAGGAACTCGATTGACCCAAAATCCCCATCATGAGATCATCAATTTGACCAATTTAACAAAAGTCAGAATTAGCCCTAAATTGGTCAAATTCACACATATTGCCTTAATTAGTCCAATTAGGGCATCATCATGACCCAATCAAAATTGAGTGGTGTAATAGGACTCAAGATCAACTCATGGGACTAGTCAACCCATTAGTTGACCAAGTCAACAACCCAAGTCAACCATGGTCAAAATTGAGCCTAAAAGAGAGCAATAAAGACTCAACCCATTTCCTATGGGCTAAGTCCTTGAACCAGGGCCCACCCTGCAGTACATTAGAATTATTTTATTTAATATAATCTGATTTGGGAGTTTCATGGGATTTAATGAGGTAAAAATTGGAAAAACCCCAAAATATTAATTGAGGAGGAAGAAATTAATGGAGGGAGGCCATGAGGCACACCCTTACTCTTCCCTAAGCCCACCATTCATCTCCCCTGATGCTTGGGAGGAGAATCCAATCAGTTCTAGTCGGCCACCATCAAAGAGGGTCATTAATGGCCATGACCGACCAACCCCCTTCCATGGAAAATATTTAAACACCACTCCTTAGCCCAATCCATCCCTTTCATCACCTCTAGAAGCCCTCAAGCAATCAAAATTGAGTCTTGGATCACTGCATTAGGTGGAGAATCGAAATCAGGAAGTGGACCGCCGGAAACTGCCGCCACCATGGCCACCCATCGAAGCAGCCGCCTCCAAGCCCGAAATAAGGTCCATTTCTCCTCCTCCCCTTGTACTAGAATCCTATATCCCTAGGTTGAGAAATAGAGCTCAATTGAGCTTGATCCAAGCGAGAAATTTAGAGAAATTTCCATGAAAATGAGAGGTGTTGGGTTCACCGGAAACACCACCTCTAGCGGCCAAACAACCGCCAGTCGATAGCCACCACCTCAACGGAGGTGGTAGTGGTGGTGGCCGACCGGGGAGGTGGCTGGTTGGCCGGGAAATATCCATAGAAGAAGCTCAAGGTCGGTCCTATCGTGGCCGTCAGCTAAAGGAGGAAGACGAAATCATGGCCTTTGATTTGAATATATTATTATTATTATTTAATAGTATATTTCATTAATCTTGTCATACTAGGGTAGTGATTTCAAACAGAAATTAAAGTCTCTTAGAGCAGATTCATGAAAAATACAAAACATGAAAATTGTATCCCTTTGTTTAACTTTAATTAGGGACTTGAATCAGCTCATTTGGAGCAAGGTATCTCCCTGTAGGGCAGTTTTAGTGAGACTGGTCCTTAGAAGGGGACATCACATATTTCTTGAATAACTTTCAAATGGTTAAAGTTATGTGGTTGAAATTTGGGACATGTATGCATGTCCCTAGATACACCTTCTGTCCAAAATGAGAATTTTTGGGTAACATTTTCCAATAGTTTTAGGTAAAATGTATTTTTTTTATAAAAGTGAAATATTTTGGTGAAAAATAATTATAATGACCCTAAATTTTGGTGGGAGTCTCAGTAGGGCAATATAAAGCCCTGGTAAAAATTTCAAGTCATTTGGAGCTCTGCATGTGGGTGTATTACATTGCATGAGGCTATGACTTGAAATATGTGGTGCGCATTTAGCCAAAAGATGTATCTTGTGATTTTAGAAAGATTGGCTTGGTCAAATCCAGTAAAATTTTATACATGCATTATTTAGTGAAAGTACACCTCTTCATGAAGTTTTAGAATATTTGGAGTTGATTTGTTAGGCAATTGAATTAATTATTATTTTGTTATGCATATGTATTAATGAAATCATGGTGACTAAAATAGTTGCAAGTATTATGAAACCATGCCAATAATAATGATTTAGTATGATACATCCTAGATAAATTAATTGAAATTTTTGGAAGTCAGAATCTTAGGGTTGCAGTTATAGTTATCTTTTTGACCCTTTTTATATTATTGAGATAATCGTGCTCAAATTGAGTTATAAAATTTTGTATTTCTGTAATAAATAATTATTTAATATTTATGACCTTTAGTAAATTTTATAGGATTACTTGATGAATATTTTTAGTACTTCATGTGTAACATGACCTTGTAAATCAGATTTTTGTAACTAGAAATTAAATATCAAATTTTATTGGAATATTATGAAATTTGGTTCAGACCTTTTATTTATTATTTTTATTGTGGAAATTAATTGGTACTGTTTGAACCTTTGGAAGTGATACTTCATGTTCAAATCTACTAGTGACTTATATTTAAGAAAAAATCAATTATGGTCAATTTAATTTAGAAAATTGTGAAACTTTGGAACTTCATCGTAAATGAGTACTCAGACCCTTATAAATTAATCGCTTGACATTTGGATAAAATATTTGGTGATTACTACCCTTAAACTCATATCGATCATTTGGTCTGCATATAGTAAATTCAAGGGGGGATGGTTAGATGCAATACAAATTGGTGTTAGTCAAGTTGGAGTATACCTAGGAGCTTGATGTGATGTTGGTTGGAGTCCTAAGGGATTTACCAAGAGGTGGTGTGAGTTAGTGTACAAGGACCCTAAGAGCGTAGTTAAGTTTGGGATCAATGAAAGATCGTCGTTCCCTATATAAAGCACAAATCACCATAGAATTTTTAAGAGTAACTATGTGAGAGGGTTTGATAAATGGTAGTCACTAACAAAACTAAATATCTTGGAAAAGAGAATGATGAGGTTAATCCTGTCATAGTTCCTAGTACCGTTGCGAGTCATTTCCCGGGTAGATCTCGGGAAGTCCAAGATCAACCTTAAATTGCTATGTACAACTAAAAGTTAGACAAGAGTAGTCTAATAGGTTAAAGAGATAACTTAACAATCTCACCTATGTATGGGTTGTAGTGATTCAGGACTCGTTAGTCTTGCGTGCTGGAGGCTCGGGATATAAATAAATTAAGGACGTATTAGTCCTGCGAGCTGAAGGCTCAGTGACGTATATGTCTTGAGGACGAGATAGTCCCGCGAGCTGGAGGCTCGAGTAAGTATGTTCATACCTAGTTTGTGCTTGTTGTGGTGGGTCATTAAGTACTGGTCTAGTCGACACACCGACGGAAGTATGTTGGCTCTAGTGAGGTGTGCAAGTCTTTGGAGGGGACTAGTAGGTTGTTTATAATGATGTCTAGAGGACTAACTCCCTAAACGCACACCCGACCATAAAGTCTGGAGGTATTCCAACAAGAGTACGCAGGGGCTCCGCTATTGTGTTCTTAGCGTTGAGGCGTACGTAAGGTCTAGGCTAGATAGTGTGCATGTCCGTCTAGGAGTGGAGATACCCGCTCCACTGCCACCGTGTGCCACAACGGTTGGTACATGAGAGTCTAGCTACCTCCAAAAAGTGTGGAATGTGTGAAAAGTATCTTCATAGAGTCAGGTGGATGAGTTGCATTATAAAACATTGCATTGCATCGCATAACATGACATTTATTAATTAAAATAGTTAGATTATAGATGCAGACCCTCATCATATAAATTAGTATGAGATATTTTATATGATGAGTTACTTTGAAAGCTTTAACTTAAAAGTTTGTATTAGCATTCATATAAGTTAAGGTACGTTCTGTGATGGTAGTGTAGTTTGTTTACTTTACCTTACTTTACTATACATTACCGCACTGCTCTTACTTTACTAGTACTGCTTTTTAGTGTTACTCTTTATATATATATATATATATATATATATATATATATATATATATATATATATATATATATATATATATATATATATATATATATATATACTACTGTTAGATAGTATCATGTCACCTGCTTTTCCATTCTTCTTTATTGTCCTTCATTTCCTTCCTCCCGCACGGTTCCTAGGAGTCGTGGGGTGAGGCGAGGATGATACTGGATTAGTCTTTTGACTAACTGTCAGTGTACCATATCAATTTAAGTATGCGAGGAGATGCGGCGCCAGTTCGACCAGGATAACCAACAACACGAGGAGGTGAGACTTGAGGAGCAGTTGTCGCGCATCACTACTACCCAACGACAGGTTGTTGAGTGTCTTTGATTTAGCTTCCACATTAGTTGAGTGAGAGAGAGTTTTGTATTTTGGATATGTACCGGGCATAAGCCCTTACTCTCTTTAGTTTCATTTTATTACTCATTGTGAACTATTGCTCTATTTCCTTCTTATATATGTTGAGCTATGATTGTGGACGTTGTTTTAGCAAATACTTTTATTTGGCCTCAAGGTTGTCAGGACCGCGATCCAAATTATAGGATCTTACGATCCTACGATCCAGATTTGTAAATCATTCCTGATTTTGCAAAGTGATACTCGATCCAACTCTACTATCAGATCCGATCCTACCACGAAACGATCTCATATAGGATCTCGATCCTGACAACCTGCCTACTTGTAAAATGATCGTACTAGCCGGCAGGATCGGTGTTGTGCAGTGACGACTAACTCGATAGTTGGTGTCACCATAAGACGGCAGTCTTTGGCATAAGACCCGGGTAACTCCCTGGTTTTGGGAGGGGTCCTACAGCTTTAGCCGTCCTTGTTCCATGATCCGCGAAAAGATTGATGAGGTGACAGTTTGTTGGATGAGTGTCATGGAGTTTTTTTTTGTTTTTGTCCCTTGTATATTCTACCTTCCTCACCCTCTTTGGTCTTCCCTTAAACCTTTGGACCATTTTGAACAATCTCTCACAGGTCCTGTGAATCAAGTGGTGTTTCCATCCTCACGGCCCAATGATCATAGAGTTCCTCATCGAACATTGGGGTGGAGTGATGGGAGAATTGTGGCCTGGTGGTATTGGCGGATGATGTAGATGATGAGCTCATAGTTTCCAAATGAAGATAATGCAGGAACACAACTCTGATACCTCTGATGGTAAAATTGCTCCTAACTTCATCATGAAGGTGAAAGAAAACAGGAAAGAAAAATAGGGAAGCGGATCAATTTCATTCATAGCATTTTCATTGATTAAAAACTTGATACAATGATCTCACATTTATAGCAGGAATAACAAGAGAAGATAAACCAACACATTCATAAATTACAGAGGCAATTCACAAAGCTATAGACTCTTTGGGAATCAATTACATTAAGGCTCCGTTTGGGGGGACTTATTTTCACCGGTCAAGCGGTTACGACCGCATGAACCGGACCTTAATTTATGATTCGATTCATGCAATCGTATTGTCGTAACCACTTGACCGGTGAAAATAAGTCCCACCAAACGGAGCCTAAATTCACTTCATTAACAATGACTGTAGGTTCATTCATCAATAATTGGGGCTGACGGTTCATTCTTGAACATTTTTGAGCAAACTCAGCAGAGCAAATCAGTCATGCCAAACGAAGCCTAGGTCTCCGATAGTCCTAAGGATAGTGACATGATGTAAAATAACACAAAAAATGGATGCCGGCCATCTTTTTAACCGCCGCCAAAAGTCTCCCTCGAAACCAAAGCGCAACCGCGCGCCGCTGCCGGCCGGCGGCCACACTTAAACCCTAAAGACTGGGCCTTTTTCCCATGTTCTTCCAAAATCCAGCAAACTTAATTCCTCCTTTCGCCGTATTCATATATATTATAAATGCATCATTCAGAGCCCAGGCTTAGATCTCGCAGCACATGCAGCCTACCCTCTCCCGGCAGCCCCACTTCCCTTTTCCGGCCATCTTTTCATTATCCTCTCTCCGGTTGACAGCCATTACTGCAGCTCAGATTAACTCCCCCCTTCCTGATATAAAGAGGTCTCACTTTCACTACCTTATACACAAATTAAAATCCAAAAAAAATGCAGAAGAGGAGACTTAATTTGTATATATTTCATGAAACTTAAGCTACTTTTGGCGCGACTTATCGCGACTTATTTTCTCCGGTGAGGTTGGACAAAAATATCATTGTCATAACAAAATTTTATGCACGAAACTATTTTTTTATAACAGCAGTAACATTTGTCATACCAAACATACATCTATGACAATGACGTTTTTGTCCAATCTTACTGGAGCAAATAAGCTGCGATAAACCGCGCCAAACATAGCCTTAGTCATACTTTTTGTGGACTGCTGGAATATTTGAGAACAAAATTTTTTTTGTTACAACTTTTAAATATTCAATTTGCAGATATGAAAAAATTGATTTCACAGATATAAATTTAAAAAAACTGTTTTGCAGATATCAAAAATTCGTGAATAGTCAAAACTGTAGTGCAGATAACCATCATTATTTTTATGTATCATAATTAAGTGTACACGATCCAAACTCTTACAGCACATGCCCCACCTTACAATATGTGTTACGACGACACGATATATGACAGTTTCACAGTGTGTATATATGTACGTTGAAGCACATGACACCGCACTTTCTTTGCATCTGCGACGCTTCACAATGTTTACGATGCTCCACATTGTAATCTGAAACGTCTTAGACAACACTTTCATACATAGTGCATACATACGATGTCGTCTGTGTATGTTGAAGTAGCGTATACATCATTAGTCATTTCGTAGCTATGAAGTACAGATACATCCCCGAAGGCAGCGTACCCGTACCGGATACGTTTCCGGTACCGGTATGTTCCCGATACTCGACGGATACATCTATGTGGACACACTTGGACTTAGCACATCCATTTGCATAATGTTATCAGAGTATGTTTTTCTAAAGGTTGAATTTATGCTAAGAAGCTTTGGTACGTCCAATTAAATTGTGTAACTGTACCGAGTATGTTTCTGGTATCGATACGTTTTTGTTACAAGTACGTGTATTGAACGTGTTGATTCAACGCAAGTTATTAACAAACGGCTAACTTGTCTCTAGACTAGCCGGAGATTGAAGATGTTGATCTCCAACAATGAAGTTGATCTCCAACAATGAAGTTGATCTCCAATAATGAAGAAGAAAAAAAGACCGATAAGTAGATGTAAGTTTAATTTTCTCTTTTGGTTACACATATAAGATGTTAAATTTTATAATATTTATAAATGCTTAGTGTTTGAAAACTTCATGTTATGCTGCACTGATTTGTGAACTTGTACTTCAAGTTATGATTTATGTTTGATGTTTCGATGTTTTGAGAAATATTTATTGCACTTGTGAAATATAAATATATATTATATTTGTTATAAAGTATCATGACGTACTTGTTTCCTTATTTTTTAAGTTTTGTCGTACCGTCGTACCGGGTGTTGAAAATTGTGAAGTGAAAGTGGAGGTTGATCAAGCAGACCGTGCGGCCAGGGCGGACTAATGGTGCGGTCTGGGTTAACTGATGGTGCGGCTTGGGCGGCCTGTTATTGCGACCTGTTGTTGGTGTTCTGTCAGTTCGGCCTGTGCTTCTGATGTTGGCTGTTCCTTGAAGTAACCGGACGGATTGGTGGTGTATCCGCGGGAATGTGGCGGACTCTTTTCGAGTTCGCAGAGTCCGTGGTGACGGACTGTCAGTGGAGCTGGCGATCTGGCTTCTTGTCTGCCGAGCTCGCACCAGATGTTTGGTGGGTTGCTGGACTTGGTCACATTCTGTGACAAGTCCTGGGTATTCGCAGAGTCCGCAGAGTCCGCTGGTTAACTGGGCGATCTGTGCCTGTTGGTCGTGGACTCGTGTGGCGGGCTGGTGCGGTGTTAGAGATCTGTGCGGGTTGGTATTATGTCCGCGTGTAGCGTGCGGACTGATGCTGTGTGTGGGCTGTCACTGTGTCCGCGTGCTATGCATCGTGCGGACTGGTGCGGTGTCCGCCAGGTAGCGGACTGGCTTCCTGACTTGGTGTCTGGCGAATGGGCTGATGTACGGTCTTGTCCTTGCGGACTCGGCGTACTGAGTTGTGCTAGCTGCGAGCTGGGGTGATGTTTCTATCCACTAGGGCGGTGACCACACTCCTCACCCTGCCTATAAATAGGACCCACCCGTCACTTCAACAGTAACTGAATGAACAGTAAGTTGAGCGCAGATTAATTGTTGCGGCCTCGGTTTTTTAATCCGGGTGGATTGAGAAGGATTAACTGGTTGTTGTTTGCAGGTTTGTGGGGCTAGCACTGTGTAGTCAGGAGTCTGGTTTTGATTGTGGTTAAGAAGCAGTGGAGCTTGCGGTTACAATCGACAGTTTGCAGCAGGTCGCACTTTGCGGCCAGCCAGTATTTTCTCCAGCAATTGAAGTTCATGTTCAATAACCTGTTCGCCGGTCTCGGCGAACTAGGCGGTCTGTTCATTCAGTTCGGCGGTGGCTTGCAGAGCAGTCGTTTCAGTAGAATAACGGGTAGTCCGCAAACTTCACGGACTCCGTAGATCAGTGGTACATCAGTAGCGGCTTGGCGGTCTCAGCGGACTCAGTGGACTCGATGGACTCGACAGTCTCTGGAGTAGTCCGCCCGACTTGAAATTTCTTGTTTGCTGGTATGCTTCTCTATTGTACTTGGCAAAATCATGTCTCACCGTGTATACCTAGCCTTGTAAAGTTGATAGTTGATAATTCAAGATCTATGATTGCTCTCTGTTGTTTCTGATTACCTGGCTCAGTTTATGGTTGGAGTCTTCCTGCGCCTGGTTCTCGCTTTCCGCTTGATCAAGTGGTCAGCTTGATAGCTCTGGAAGTTTTTGCTTGATATCAGAACTACTAGTTGACCAGCTTGTGAAATTTTCAACGTGGTATCAGAGGGAATAGTGGTTTGAGCAGTGATCAACCTTAGTTGTGCTTGACGCTTCTGGAAGCTAGTGATCAGTGGTTGGTGCAATGGAAGGAGCTTGCGCAAGGGGTCTTGGCTTTGAATTTCTTACAAAGACTAACTTCAAGAAGTGGAAGTCGTGTATGAAGAGCTATTTTCTGGGCGAGGAGTTGTGGGAAGTCATCGATGGTGACGACAAGCAATAAGTGACTGCTGCAATTGGTTCTGCTGAGAAGGTGAGAGTTTGGAGGAAGACTAATGCAAAGACAGAGTTTGCTCTCAAACGAGCTGTCTCACCGGAGCTCTTTGATCACATCTTAGGATGTGAGACTGCTTCTAAGATTTGGACAACCATTGATGGTTTATTCAATAGGAAGAATATAGCAAGGCTACAGTTCTTAGAGAATGAGTTGGCTAAGGCAACTCAAGGAGATCTTTCAATCTCGAAATTCTTTCTCAAGATAAATAACCTGTATGCTGAAATATCATCATTGGATTCTGATGAGCCCATTTCTGACGCTAAGTTGAAGAGGCACATAGTTCGTGGGTTGCGGAAGGAGTATGTGGCCTTTGTGAATTCCGTTCAAGGATGGGCGACTCAGCTATCTTTGCTGGAGCTGGAGAATCTGCTGGCGTCACAGGAGAGCTTGGCTAGGCAGATGGCCGGGGTGACTATCTCAGAAGGAGGTAGTGAAGCTCTCTTCACTGATAAGAAGAAGAAGAAGAGATGGGAGAAGAAGAAGCTTGATGCTGTGGATGGGCCTCCAACTTCCTATCAACAAGAGAGGAGCACTGCTCCTAGGAAGAACTGGAAGAAGGAGTTGAAGTTTTACAGGTGCAATCAGCCAGGACACTTCAAGCGTGACTGCAAGGTCAAGCTGCAGCCTGGGCATGTTGCAGACAAGGAGGGAGTTGTTTCTAATGCTGAGGAAGCCAGGTGGGGAGGAGCCTTCTTGACAAGCACATGTTTTCGTGCTTTTTCCACCGTCGACTACCAAGATAACTAGATAGTCGACTCGGGGTGTGGTCATCACCTCACTGGAGATGAGTCGAAGTTCTCATCGCTGCAAGCATTCTCAGGTAATGAAGCTATTATTACAGCTGATGATTCTGTTCATACTGTAGAGAAGAATGGTGTTGTTTCTTTGGATATTGCTTAGGGCCCACTTACGTTAAGGAGTGTGTATCACGTACCTGGCATGAAGAAGAACCTCTTCTCAGTGACCAACGCAGTTGATGCGGGCTATTATGTTCTGTTTAGCCCAATAGAAGTAAGGTTTCTCCGCAACGTATTAACGGTAAAGGCTGATGTTGCTCATGTAGGGAGAAGAGTAAGAGACTTGTTTGTCTTATCAACAAGATCTTATGTTGATCGGATGAGGGCCAACGATAGCGCGGCTATCTGACATAAAAGACTAGGGTACGTTGGGATGGACAAGCTGAAAGCTATGACGATGAGGAGCCTCGTGAAAGGCTTGTCGAAGTTGTCGTCCTACGGAGATGGCCACGTTTGCGCGGGGTGTCAGTACAGTAAGGCTTATTATCTTCCATTTAATAAGTCACAAACAAGGAGCAAGACACCATTGGAATGTATCCATGGTGATCTGATGGGGCCAACTGTTACTGCTAGTCTTGGAGGCAGCAGATACATGCTCGTGTTGATTGATGACTACTCAAGATACACTTGGGTGTATTGCATGAAGGAGAAGTCAGCAGCTTTCTAATTGTTTCTGGAGTTCAAGGAGCTAGTGAAAGGCCGGCTTGGCCTGCGAATCAAGAAGTTCAGATCAGATAACGACGACGAGTTTATTTCATCTGAGTGTTCTAGCTTCTACAGGAAGCATGAGATCTAAAGAGAGCTTATTTGTGCTCATACTCCATGTGCAAACAAAAAAAAGTAGACCAAAAATTTAGAGTAACAAAATCTTTATTATCCAAAAAAGGTATCTATTACAAATGTATAGCCTCCCTTTTATAGAATGGAGGAGATGAGAGAGATTACAAATAAGCAATGTAGGACTAAAAAATTACAAGTATATGCGGCTTTACAAATAGACAAACCTGACAAGTCGTGCGGTTAGACAAGCCAGCTAACCGCCCGACAACCAACAGTAGGAGAGAACAAGCGCCATAGAGAACAAGCCGCCACAGGAGACCGCTAGACCGCCCGGTCTCTAAGTCGCCTGAGACAAACCGCCAGACCGCTGAGATACTAAACAGAAACAGCCCGGCAGACAAGCCGGCTAGGATAAACCGCCAGACCGCTCGGCCTCCGAACAGCAACAGACCGCTCGGCCTCCATACTGCAACACTCCATAACAAAATGGAGTAGCGGAGAGGAAGATCCGTCACTTGACGGAAACTTGCAAGTGCTGGCTTCATGCAAAGTGCATTCCCATGTCTTTTTGGGCGGAAGGTGTGGCCTGCACCACCTACGTCATCAATCGGATCCCTCTGAGTCCGATCAACATGAAGTCTCCCATTGAAATGATGTTCAAGGAGAAGATGAGCATGGAACACCTTTGGGTTTTGTATAAACCTGCTATGTTCACATCCCGGATGCTCAAAGGACCAAGCTTGATGCAAAGGCGAGGAAGCTCATCTTTATGGGCTATGATGAGCTGAAGAAGGGCTCGAAGTTTATGGATCTTGCGACAAGGAAGTTCTTTGTATCAAGAGATGTTGTCTTTGATGAGATGACGTCGTATGAAGGTGACTCTGTTGAGTTGCAAGAGTGTAGGGTTGATGAAGGGCAGAATGAAGCTGTTGAAGATCTTTAGGTGGAGCTACATGTGTTACCAGGAGCTCCAAGTGTTTCAAGCACTAGGGCAGAAGCTTCTGGTTTGGGAAGCAGGGGGAGAGACGCTCCAAGTGTGTCCGGGAACGGAGCTAGTTCTGAAGAAGCAGCGGAGTTGGTGAGTAAGGAGCAGACTCTTCGGAGATCGAAGAGGACCATCAAGCCACCAACTCGGTATTGCGAAGGAAATATGGTGAGCTTTGTGTCTTGTTTCTTCGCAAGCCCCCTGGATGAGTGGGAGCCTTCAAAGTTTGGAGAAGCCACTGGAGTCAAGGAGTGGGACGATGCCATGGATGAGGAGATGACTGCCCTCAAGAAGAATGAAACTTGAGACTTGGTGCCCAAGATTGATGGCGTTACTCCTGTAACTTGCAAGTGAGTCTACAAGCTGAAGAAGAAGGCAGATGGAATCATCAAGCGATACAAGGCTCGTCTTGTAGCTCGAGGGTTTTCACAACAGTATGATGAGGACTATAAGGAGATGTTCAGTCCTGTGGCGAATATGACTTCAGTGCGAGTGGTGATAGCTTTGGCGGCTTGCCAGGACTGGAAGATGTGGCAGCTTGACGTAAAGAATGCCTTTCTTTACAGGAAGATCGACAAGGACATCTTCATGGATCAACCACTTGGTTACGTATCTAAAGATCATCCAGAATATGTCTGCAAACTCCGGAAATCCCTTTATGGTTTGAAGCAGGCTCCTTGAGCCTGGTATGAGAAGATTGCAGAATGCCTCCAGTTTTGCGTCTATCTTGCTTCAAATTCAGACTCGAGCTTATTCGTCAAGAAGAAGGGGGAGCTTCTTGTCCTGGTGCTGTTGTAGGTGGATGATATGATCATCACAGGGAACTCCAAGGAGGAGGTAGCTAGGCTCGGGGTAGAGCTAGCTATAAGATTCGAGATGAAGGACTTGGGTGAGCTATACCATTTCCTTGGACTCGAGGTGGAGAGGAAAGAGATCGATATACTAGTGTCCCAGAAGGGCTATGCGAAATGGATCGTTCAGCGATTCAGCATGCAGGAGGGGAATAATAGCTCTACTCCATTTGATTCAGGCGTCAAACTTCGGCGAGATGATGGAAGGATTCTTTCGGATCTTTTGGTGTTGCGGGCTCTAATTGGGAGTCTAATCTACTTGACAACGAGGCTTGACATTGCTTACATAGTTGGCCGAGTAAGTCGGTATATGGCGAAACCTAGGAAGCCTCATCTGATGGCGGCTAGGAACATCCTGAAGTACGTGAATGTCACTTCTAATATGGGTCTCCTTTATAGGAGAGGCGCGATTTTTACTCTTCAAAGATACTCGGATGCTGATGATGGGGGAGATTCAGACGACCAGAAGTCAACATCCGGTTATATCTTCACTTGTGGATCAGGTAGTATCTCTTAGTGCAATAAGAAGCAAGACTCAGTGTCCGTCTCTACTACGGAAGCAGAATACAAGGCTTCGGCCTTGATAGCTCGGGAAGCCATCTGACTCAGGAGACTAGTAGAGGACATCTATGAAGAAGTGTGTTGTCCTACTCTGCTGTGCGGTGATAATGAAAGTTCCCTGAAACTGGTGAATAATCCAGTTTGTCACGCACAGACCAAGCACATAGAGATTGAGCACCACTTCATTCGGGAGAAGATGTTGGAGTGATCTCTTATGGTGGAGCATATGCGGAGCGAGGATAACATCATGGACATCTTCACGAAGCCATTATCGAAGGTGCTGTTTACACGGTTACGATGACTGCTGGGCTTGATCACCACTTCTCACTTCAAGGGGGAGTGTTGAAAATTGTGAAGTGAAAGTGGAGGTTGATCGAGCAGACCGCGCGACCTGGGCGGACTAATGGTGCGGTCTGGGTTAACTGATGGTGCGGCCTGGGCGGCCTGTTATTACGACCTATTGTTGATGTTCTGTTAGTTCGGCCTGTGCTTCTGATGTTGGCTGTTCCTTGAAGTAACCGGGCGGATTGGTGGTGTATCCGCGGGAATGTGGCAGACTCTTTTCGAGTTCGCGGAGTCCGTGGTGGCGGACTGTCAGTGGAGCTGGCGATCTGGCTTCTTGTCTGCCGAGCTCGCGCCAGATGTTTGGTGAGTTGCTGGACTTGGTCACATTCTGTGACAAGTCCTGGGTATTCGCAGAGTCCGCTGGTTGACCGGGCGATCTGTGTCTGTTGGTCGTGGACTCGTGTGTCGTGCTGGTGCGGTGTTAGCAAGCTGTGCGAGTTGGTGTTGTGTCCGCATGTAGCGTGCAGATTGATGTTGTATGTGGGTTGTCACTGTGCCTGCGTGCTATGCAGCATGCGGACTGGTGCGGTGTCCGCCAGGTAGCGGACTGGCTTCCTGACTTGGTGCATGGCGAATGGGCTGATGTCTGGCCTTGTCCTTGCGGACTCGACAGACTGAGTTGTGCTAGCTCCGAGCTGGGGTAGTGTTTCTATCCACTAGGGCGGTGACCACACTCATCACCCCGCCTATAAATAGGACCCCCCCCGGTCACTTCAACAGTAATTGAATGAACAGTAAGTTGAGCGAGGATTAATTATTGCGGCCTCGGTTTTCTAGTCCGCGTGGATTGAGAAAGATTAACTGATTGCCGTTTGCAGGTTGTGCGACTAGCACTGTGAAGCCAGGAGTCTGGTTCTGATTGCGGTCAGGAAGCAGTGGAGGTTGCGGTTACAATTGGCGGTTTGCAGCAGGTCACATTTTGCGGCCAGCCAGTCTTCTCTCCAGCAATTGAAGTTCAAGTTCAATAACCTGTTCGACGATCTCAGCGGACTAGGCAGTCTGTTTTTTCAGTTCGGCGGCGACTCGCGGACTCCGTAGATCAGTGGTGCAGCAGTAGCCGCTTGGCGGTCTCAGCGGACTCGGCGGACTCGACGGTCTCTGGGGCAGTCCGCCCGGCTTGAAATTTCTTGTTTTCTTGTATGCTTCTCTATTGTACTTGACAAAATCATGTCTCATCACGTATACCTAGCATTGTAAAGTTGATAGTTGATAATACAGGATTTGTGATTGCTCTCTGTTATTTTTGATTACGTAGCTCAGTTTATGATTGGAGTGTTCATGCGTCTGGTTCCCTCTTTCGGCTCGATCAAGTGGTCAGCTTGATAGCTCTGAAAGTTTTTGCTTGATACCAGAACTACCAGTTCATCAGCTTGTGAAATTTTCAACATTTTATCAGAGGGAACAACGGTTTGAGCAGCGATCAACCTCAATTGTGCTTGACGTTTCTGGAGCTAGTGATCAGTGATTGGTGCAATGAAAGGAGCTTACAATTACTTTTTTTTTTGCAAAATATTCTTCCTGAATTAGGTAATAGGCCATGTTCACAGTGAATAGGGCATCTAAAATTTTCATTTTTTGGGGTTTATTATTATTATTATGTTCCTCCACAGTGTCTATATGCATGATAAAATAAAAAGTGGGAGGCTTGACTAAAATAATCTGGTCCGGTCGTATAGAGAAGATGCCAGATGAGTGAAAGAGTTGATTCTGCGGGGGAGAAAGATTCCTCATTTAGAAGTGTTAAAACTGTGATGTGACATGATATGGGAGAGGAGGGTAGAGAGAGAGAGATAGTAGAGTAGAGAGAGAAGATTAGAGAGAGAAGATATGTGAGAGAAGCGCTAGCGCGCTGGAAAGCTAAGAGGGCTAGCTACTTTGTATATGCTTGACATTAATGGGAATGGCAGGGAAGAGAGAGAAAGAGGGAGGGATTTTATTATGTTGTGGTCGGCGTCAGCATGCGGGGGGAAGGAGGAGGAGGAGGAGGAGGAAGCAGGAGATGAGAAAGGGGAGGAGTTGGGGAGTCAAAAGTTTCTATTTTGGGGGTGAGGATGGGAGAGGCAGCCCCTTGCCATTTCCTCTCTTTCTCTCTCTACCTTATTTGCTCTCTTTCTCTCTCTACCTTATTTGCTCTCTATTTAGTTATATGTATATATACGTGTGTGTGTGTGTGTACACAAACATCTTGGTACGGGCATATGGATGCTCCCTTGCTGATTTTGGCTACATTTAGGCGGGCTTCTCTTACCTTCGCATGGACTTTGCTCGTGCTTAATGCTCCGAGCGGCCTTCGGCTGCATAAAAGCAGGATATGCCTACTTCTACACAATCCTGTTGAATTTTCTCAAAGTGGTCAGCATGATAACCTAAAGCCAAATTAATATTCTCAGGACTATCCAGTTAACACCTTGATCATGCGGAAGCTCAAGAGCAAGCTTAATACCAAACACAGATGGAAGAACAAGCAGTTCTTATATTCATTCACACTTCTTTACAAGGAAAGGTATACATAGCGAGACATGATTTCGCTAGTATACAAGCTACAAACAGAAAGCACAACACAAGCCGGGCGGACAGCACTGGAGACCGCCGAGACCGCCCAGTTCGCCAAGGTCGCCGAAGCCGCCCGAGCTGAAGCTGCTACACGCTGAATAGCACACGGAGTCCGCCGAGACCGCGAGGTCGCGCTAACACACCGTTATTCGCTGCCTGCTGATGAACTGAAGAACAGACCGCCTACCCGCCTGAGACCGGCGGACAGGTTATTGGAACTTGGAAAAGCTGAAGCAGAGAACCACTGATAAGCCGCAGAAGCGACCAGCTGAGACCGCAGAGACCGCACACTTCAATGTCAAACTCCTGGCTCCTTGAAGCTAGTCGCGCGACCTGCACACAGCAAACCGTCATCTCTACTCAACCCGCGCGGACAGAAAATCGCAGACCGCAACACTTGACCAAGCCCAACTTAATGTCCACTTCGTTACTGTAGACGTGTCGGGGGGTCTATTTATAGGCGAGGTGAGGAGCGTGGTCACCACCCCAGTTCGCGCACTAGCAAACCATCCGTCCGCTGAGTCCGCAAAGACTTAGCCGGATTCCAAGAAAACCGCCAGGAGCAAGACACCGATGTTCACTACTAGGCGACCATGCACCAGACCGCCCACACTATGCGGACAAGATACAATCTGCACAGTCTGCAAACAACAACACACATGGACAGCCACAACCCCTTCAGCAATAGTACGCACACGAAAGAGGTAGTCCGCACAGTACAAGACCAAAGCCTCCATCCGCCACAAGTCCACGACCAAAAGGCAGTCTGCCCGGTCAACAGCGAATTTGGCGGATACTGCGGACACACTGGACTTGTCACAGAATGTGACCAAGTCCAGTAAATCACCAAAGGCCTAGCGCGAGCTCGGCGGACAAGGCTCAGTCCGCCAACACCCAAAACAGATCGCCAACACTCCTCCAAAGTAAGGCAGAGTCCGCAAGCAAACCTCGCACAGCTGCCCAAACGGTCAACTGCCGGACTCCGACACTAGTCCGCGCAGTCCTCCACAGCAGTTTACACATGCTGTACCACTAGAGCTCGGCAAGGGCCACAGCCAAACTCCAAGGCCAGCCCGCAACAGCGGACACCGCGGACTCGCCAGTCCGCCAAGCCTCCCGCGGATAGAACACCCAATCCGCCGGTTAAAACAAGCTTGCACAACCATGTCCGCTGAACAAGCACTCCGATAGCCCGCAAACCGCAGTGCGCTCAGTCTGTTTCGCCAGAAGCCCGACATCCTTGGCCATAGGCCAACCAGGCCGCACAACAGGCCGCTCAGGCCGCACCGGCTGCTCAACCGCCAAGCCCCCAAGACAGCCAACACTGAGGCCGCAACCAGCAGTCCGACCAGGCCGCGGAATCAGTCCGCACAGGCCGCTCAGACTGCCCGGCCTGCCCATCACTCACTTCCACTTCACAAATTTCAACACTTCCCCTTGAAGTGAGAAGTGGTGATCAAGCCCAGCAAGCTTCGTAACCGCTGAAATGGCCCCTTCGACAGTGGCTTCGTGAAGATGTCAGCAAGATTATCTTCACTTCGAACATGCCCGACCAAAAGAGATCCCTCCAACACCTTCTCCCTTATGAAGTGGTGCTCGATCTCAATATGCTTGGTCCTTGCGTGACACACTGGATTGTTTGCCAGTTTGAGAGCACTATCATTGTCACCCCAGAGTAAAGTAGGTCATTGCACTTCTTCATGAACATCCTCTACAAGCCTCCGCAACCAGATGGCTTCCCGAGCAGCTAAGGTCGAAGCCTTATACTCAGCTTCCGTAGTAGACACGGACACAGAATCCTGCTTCTTGCTACACCACGAAATACAAGCTGAACCACAAGTGAAAACATAACCCGAAGTTGATCTCCGATCATCCGCGTCACCACCATAGTCAGCATCCGTGTACCCGAGCAAAGCAAAGTCCGCATCCCAACTATAGAGGAGTCTCATATCAGAAGTTGTCTTGACATACTTCAAAATGTTCTTTGCCGCCACCATAAGAGACTTCCTTGGTTCCTCCATAAATCGACTTACTCGGCCAATAACATAAGCAATGTCTGGTCTTGTAATCGTCAGGTAGATCAAGCTCCCTACAAGAACCCTGAATACCAAGGGATCAAGAAGAATCCTTCCTTCATCTCGTCGAAGCTTCAGCCTATGTTGCAGTGGAGTAGAGAAACTATTCCCTTCGCCCATGTCGAATCGACTTACAATGCGATCCGCCTATCCCTTCTGGCAAATGAGAATCCCGCACCCCTTCCTCTCCACTTCAAGATCGAGAAAGTGACGAAGCTCTCCCAAGTCTTTCATCTCGAAGCATATAGCGAGCTCAGCCCAGAGCCTTACTACTTCCTCCTCCGAATTCCCTGTGATGATCATATGATCCACATACAGCAGGACCAAGACTTGAAGCTCCCCCTTCTTCTTGAGGAACAAGCTAGAATCCGAGTTGAAAGTAAGATAAAAGCAGAATTGCAAATACTCTGCTATCTTCCCATACCAAGCTCTAGGAGCTTGCTTCAACCCGTAGAGAGCCTTCCTGAGCTTGCAGACATAGTCCAGATGAACTTCAGAAACAAATCCAAGTGGCTAATCCATGAAGATGTCCTTGTCAATCTCTCTGTAAAGAAAAACGTTCTTCACATCAAGCTGCCACATCCTCCATCCCTTGCAAGCAGCCAAGGCGATCACCACTCTAATTGAAGTTATCTTTGCAACTGGACTAAATGTCTCCTTATAGTCTTCTCCATACTGCTGTGAGAATCCTCGAGCAACCAGGCGAGCTTTGAACCTATCAATGCTCCCATCAGCCTTCTTCTTCAACTTATACACCCACTTGCAAGTCACTGGAGTAATGTCATCAACCTTGGGAATAAGGTCCCAGGTTTCATTCTTCTTGAGAGCAGCAATCTCTTCTTTCATGACATTATCCCACTCCTTGACTCCAGTGGCCTCATTGAAGTCTACAGGCTCTCGCTCATCCAGAGGACCTGCAAAGAAGCAGGAGACAAAACTCACTGCATTCCCATCACAGTATCGAGCAGGTGTCTTCATAAACCTATTTGATCTCCGAAGAGGTTGTTCCTTGCTCACTACCTCCATTGCTCCTTCAGGCTCAGCTCCAGCTTCGGGCAAGGTTTGAGCAACACTCCCCCTGCTTCCTGAGCCAGAAGCCTCAGCACTAGAATTTGAAGTAACAGGAGCTGTTGGTGACACAACAAGCTCCTCTTCCAGACCTTCAGCAGCCACCTTCTGCTCTTCATCAACTTTGCTTTCTGAAAGCTCAACCGAGCCTCCTCCATACGACGTAAGTTCGTCAAAGACCACGTCTCTTGACACAACAAACTTCTTCGTCCCAGGATCCATGCATTTCCATCCCTTCTTCCGCTCATCATAACCAACAAAGACAAGCTTCCTTGCCTTTGCATCCAGCTTTGTCCGTGAAGCATTCGGGACATGCACATAGCAAGTTGATTCGAACACCCGGAGGTGTTTCACACTGGGCTTCTCCTTCAGCAACAACTCAAAAGGAGTCTTCATGTTGATCGGGCTGAGTGGCATCCGATTGATGACATAAGAAGCACAAGACATCCCCTCCACCCAGAAGGACATAGGAATGTCTTTCGCATGAAGCCACTATTTGCAAGTCTCCGTCAGATGACGAATCTTCCGCTACGCCACTGCGTTTTGTTGTAGAGTGTGAGCACAACCGAGCTCTCGTTGGATCCCGTGCTTCCTCCAGAAGTTAGAAAATTCGGAGGAGACAAACTCACCACTGTTGTCTGTTCTAAGCTTCTTGATCCGCAAGCCAAGCTGGACCTCCACCAACTCCTTGAACTCCACAAACAAACGGAAGGCTTCAGACATCTCCTTCAAGAAATATACCAAAGTGTATCTTGAGTAGTCATCAATCAGAACTAGCATGTATCTGCTCCCATCAAGGCTTGCAGTGACGGTTGGTCCTATCAAGTCTCCATGGATGCACTCCAATGGTCTCTTGCTCCTCGTTTGTGATTTATCAAACGGAAGGCGATGAGCCTTGCCGTACTGACATCCCGCGCAAACGTGACCGTCGCCAAATGAAGATAGCTTAGGCAAACCTCTTACAAGGTTTATGTTAGCCATAGCCCTTAGCTTATCCATTCCTATATGCCCCAGCCGTTCATGCCATATAGCAGCGCTATCGTTTGCTCTCATATGATCAACATAAGAGTTAGTAGCAAGAATAAACAAGTTCTTAACTCTCCTCCCAACATGAGCAACATCAGTCTTCACCGTTGATACGTTGCTAAGGAACTTCACTTCTGTTGGCACAAACAGAACGTGATAACCCGCGTCGACCGTATTGGTCACCGAGAAGAGGTTCTTCTTCATGCCCGGTACGTGATACACACTCCTCAACGTGAGTGGCCCCATATCACTACCCAAAGACACAACCCCCTCTTTCTCTACTGCATAAACAGTATTGTCAGCAGTTATAATAGCTTCATTACCTGAGTAGGCTTGCAGAGAAGAGAACTTCGACTTGTCTCCGGTGAGGTGATGACCACAGCCGGAGTCCACGATCCAATCGTCATTGAAGTCGACAGCGGACAAGGCACGGACACAAGTGCTCGTCATGAAGGCTCCGCCCCATCCAGCTTCCTCACTCTTAGAGCAAGCTTCCTCCTTGCCATCAGCATGCCCAGGCTGCAGTTTGACCTTGCAGTCACGCTTGAAGTGTCCCCACTGATGACACCTGTAGCACTTCAGGTTCTTCTTCCAATCCTTCTTAGGAGCAGCGCTCCTCTCTGGTTGATAAGAAGTTGAAGGCTCATTTTCAGCAGCAGTCTTCTTCTTCTTCCCTTCCCATCCCTTCTTCTTCTTACCTGAGAAGAGAGCTTCACTGCCTTCCTGATTGATATTGACTCCAGCCATCTGCCTTGCCCAACTTTCCTGCGAAGCAAGCAGGTTCTCAAGCTCCAACAGAGATGGATGAGTAGCCCAGCCTTGAACAGATGTCACAAAGGCAACATACTCCTTCCGCAAGCCGCAGATTATGTGCTTTTTCATCTTATCCTCAGAGATAGGCTCATCAGGATCAAGTGTTGACAGCTCCACACACAAGCTATTCATCTTCATAAAGAACTTTGAGATGGTCAGGTCTCCTTGAGTTGTCCTTGCCAACTCATTCTTCAGGAACTAAAGTCTAGCCACATTCTTCCTATTGAACAACTCATCAATGGTTGTCCAAATATCAGCAGCAGACTCACATCCAATGATGTGATCAAACAGTTCTGGTGACACGGCCCTCTTGAGAACAAACTCCGCCTTGACATTTGTTTTTCTCCAGAGCCTCACATGCTCAGCAGTACCAAACACATCAGTCACTTCCTGTCTGTCGTCACCACCGACGACCTCCCATAGCTCCTTACCCAGAAGGTAACTCTTCATGCACGACTTCCACTTCTTAAAGTTAGTCGGCGTTAAGAGTTTAATGCCAAGACCTCTTGCATATCTCACTTCCATTGCAACAGCCTTTGGTTAAGCATCCAGCAAGCACAGAGTAACAACACAGGTTGATCACCGCTCAAGCACAGAGCAACAATACAGGTTGAACACCACTCAAGCAACTGAACCTGGCTCTGATACTATGTTGAATTTTCTCAAAGTGGTCAGCAGGATAGCCTAAAGCCAAATTAATATTCTTAGGACTATCTAGTTAATACCTTGATCATGCGGAAGCCTAAGAGCAAGCTTAACACCAAACACAAATGGAAGAACAAGCATGTCTTATATTCATTCACACTTCTTTACAAGGCAAGATATACATAGCGAGACATGATTTCGCTAGTATACATGCTACAAACAGAAAGCACAACACAAGCCGGGCAGAAAGCACTGGAGACCGCCGAGACCGCCCAGTCCGCCAAGGTCGCCGAAGCCGCCTGAGCTGAAGCTGCTACACGTCGAATAGCACACGGAGTCCGCCGAGACCGCGAGGTCGCGCGGATACACCGTTATTCGCTGCCTGCTGATGAACTGAAGAACAGACCGCCTACCCTCCTGAGACCGGCGGACAGGTTATTGGAACTTGGAAAAGCTGAAGTAGAGAACCACTGACAAGCCGTAGAAGCGACCAGCTGAGACCGCAGAGACCGTACACTTCAATGCCAAACTCCTGGCTCCTTGAAGCTAGCTGCGCGACCTGAACCCAGCAAACCGTCAACTCTACTCAACCCGCGAGGACAGAAAACCGCAGACCGCAACACTTGACCAAGCCCAACTCAATGTTCACTCCGTTACTGTAGACGTGCTGAGGGGTCTATTTCTAGGCGAGGTGAGGAGTGTGGTCACCACCCTAGTGAATAGAGTCACCACCCCAGCTCGAGCACTAGCAAACCATCCGTCCGCTGAGTCCGCAAAGACTTAGCCGGATTCCAAGAAACCAACCAGGAGCAAGACACCGATGTTCACTACTAGGCGACCATGCACCAGACCGCCGACACTATGCAGACAAGATACAGTCCACACAGTCTTCAAACAACAACACACATGGACAACCACAACCCCTTCAGCAACAGTCCGCACACGAAAGATGCAGTCCGCACAGTACAAGACCAAAGCCTCCATCCGCCACAAGTCCACGACCAAAAGTCAGTCCGCCCGGTCAACAGCGGACTTGGCGGATACTGCGGACACAGGGGACTTGTCACAGAATATGACCAAGTCCAGTAAATCACCAAAGGCCTAGCGCGAGCTCGGCATACAAGGCTCAGTTCGCCAACACCCAAAGCAGATCGCCAACACTCCTCCAGAGTAAGGCAGAATCCGCAAGTAAACCTCGCACAGCTGCCCAAATGGCCAACTGTCGGACTCTGACACCAGTCCGCGCAGTCCTCCACAGCAGTTAGCACCTGTTGTACCACCAGAGCTCGGCAAGGGCCACAACCAAACTCCAAGGCCAGTCCGCAACAGCGGACACCGCGGACTCGTCAGTCCGCAAAGCCTCCCGCGGATAGAACACCCAATCCGTCGGTTAACACATGCTTGCACAACCACGGCCGCTGAACAAGCACTTCCTACAGCCCGCAAACCGCAGTCCGCTCAGTCCGTTTCGCCAGAAGCCCGACATCCTTGGCCATAGGCCAACCAGGCCGCACAACAGGCCGCTCATGCCGCACCGGCTGCTCAGCAGCCAAGCCACCAAGACAGCCAACACCCAGGCCGCAACCAGCAGTCCGCCCAGGCCGCGGACTCAGTCCGCACAGGCCGCTCAGACCGCACGGCCTGCCCATCACCCACTTCCACTTCATAAATTTCAACAAATCCAACAGTTCGACACCGTACTCGCTACTCGCGGCCCCTTGGAGGACTATGATTGTTGTTTGATTAATGAGAATGGAAGGGAAGTGAGGGAAAGCAGGAGGGAGTTTATATGTTGTAGTTGGCGTCAGCATGCCGGGTGCACAACCTGTATTCGTCGAGGGTGGACCCTCCCAGAGTCAGGTCATCAGAAGTCGAAGTCAACAAGTCAAGACAGATGTCAGTGTCAACGCGCCAGACAGCAGAAGGCATGAGCGAGTATGGAGGGCTCCTCTCGTATACTCGCCAGGTAGACGACTTGGACAGCTGCTCGCCCAGTCGTGCGAGCTCCTCCAGGAAGTTGCATAGTCGCCGCGGGGAGTGGCTATACATAAGACACCCCCCCCCCCCCTCTTTGTATTTCACTATAAATAGGACTTCAGGGGTACGAGTAGAGACACTTGAAAATCTCCTCTAACACACACTTCTGTGTGTATCAGACACACAGTATTACGCTTGTCTTCTTCATACACATTTGTCATCTTCTCTTATAAACTCTATTTTAAGCGCTTTCCATTTCTGGCTCTCACCACTGCGTTTATGCTTCGTTTGGGGGACTCATTTTCACCGGTCAAGCGGTTACGACCGCATGAATCGGATCTTAATTATGGTCTGATTCATGCGGTCGTAACCGCCTGACCCGAAAAAATAAGTCCCCCCAAACGGAACCTTAGTAGCACGGTGTAATTACATCCATAAATGACTCCATCACCCACCACTCCATTGCTTTCTTCTGCACTGCTCACCCTGGCCCCACTATTGCACTCTTTCTCTCTCTATCTCATTATTTTGCTCTTTATCTTCTTATATATCATCTGTAAATGTAATCACTCTTACCTTCATCGTTTCATCCCCCCTCTCTCTTCTTTATTTGCTCTTTTTCTCTCTACCTTATTTGCTCTACATCATCTGTAATTTCAGGAATTCATCTCTCTCTTTCTCTCTCTCTTTCTAGTTATTTCTTCAGAATGAAAGAATGAGAGAGAGAAAGGATGTAAGAAAGAGAAAGAGGATTGCGATGAACAAAATAGTCACTTAGGCTCTGTTTGAAGGGACTTATTCTCATCGGCCAAGCAGTTATGACCGCATGAATCGGATCTTAATTGTAATATTAAAACTGTGCTAACGATCTTTGCTTCTTGAGTTAGGTACCTGCAATGTACGTAAGCAACAACAACAAGGTGGAAAATAGAAGAGAACCAAAGAGGTGGCCGGAGGCTCGACAAGAAAACAAATCTTTAGTGACAAAATATATTTTGTCACTAAAGACATCTTTAGTGACGAAGTAAATTTTAGTCACCAAAACACATCTTTAGTGACGAAATAAAAGTTTAGTCACTAAAGACACATTTTTAGTGGCTAAGTAAAAATTTGGTCACTAAAGTCAAAACTTTAGCGACGAAATATAGGTTCAATCACTAAAATAAACTTTTTAAAGCATTAGTGACCAAAAATAATTTACTCACTAAAATATTTATTTAGTTAAAAATAACCAGTTAATAGTCATTCTAATTAGGAGCTTCTTTCATAAAAATTTTATTTATTCCATCTAACTGAAAATTATTTTATAATAAAATATCATTAAACATATAATCTAAACTAATTAACTTCAACTTGGTTAACTCTAGCTACATCTCAATTCTCTTCTAAATTAATGAAATAATTTCATAATTTCTTTCTTAAAGAAAATTCATTCTATTAAAAATATTATAATCAATGTCAATGCTTGACTATGTTAGCGTTCCCACCTTTTCCAAAAGCCACAACCCCAACCTTCTCATTTGAGTTTTAATGGCTGTGTCCTGCAAGTTGCTTCTCGGCAGTATCTCTAGTTGTTCTTCGCCAGACTACTTCAAGTTAGTTCTCACAGACATCCTTCAGGTAGTTCCCCGCCATATCAATCTACTTCTCTCCAATGTGAACTCCGACTCACATTTATGAATTATCTTAATTAGCGCAACGTGAACTCCGACTATAGTTCTTTGGGTCACTAAATACGAACAATTAGTGACGAAACTCATTTTGGTCACTAAATACATTTAGTGGCGGGACATTCGTGACCAGTTTGTGACGAGTTATATTTGATCACTAAATATCTTTAGTGACCAAAATCCAACTTTTAGTGATGAAAAGATTCGCCACTAAAAGTCAATTTTCTACTAGTAATTGATCACTTCATCCATTAGGGTTGTCCAACAATGGAATAACGCCCTTTGATAGTTCACACAAACAGGCCCAAAAGATATGGGGCCCACCAAAGTCAAATAGCAAAAAGACAACCAAGAATACATAACAAAGATAACTAACAAATTGCTCCTTAATCTAGGGCTTCTTTTGCGCATGACTCCTAGTTCACGACAAAAGTTGCATAACTTTTCGGGAGAGAGAGGGCTTTTGCCATTCTGATAGAAAAAATCGTGTTCTCCAATTTATACTTAATTAAAACAAGTGTATCTATCAAAATATAGCATATGGTATAAAAATAACAATGAACAAATCATATTCGTCGAGGGTGGACCCCCTAGAGCCAGGACAACAGGAGTCAAAGTCAACAGATCAAGACAAAAGTCACAGTCAACACGGAAGACAGTAGAAGACATGGACGAGTATGACGAGCTCCCCTCGCATACTCGCTATGTAGGCGACTAAGGCAGTTACTCGCCCAGCCAGAGCGAGATCCCCTAAGAAGTAGTCTAGTCGTCATGGGTGAGGCTATAAATAAGACCACCCTCTCTTTAAATTTACCTATAAATAGAACCTCAGGGGGTACAAGAAGATGGACTTTGAAATCTCATAAAAAATCCTGAGCATCTCATTTCTTAGACTTCGAGCTGAGCCTTTGGATCCTTTCTTCAGAGAGACAGATTGCGAGCTAGTGATTCCATCTTAGTCGACGCCTTGACTTGGTCGCCAGCTAGAATCTACTGCGTACACTGCTCGACCATCTTTGGTTGTGGAGGGTAAGATTCGTCTAAGCATTCAGGTACGTGATGGGACCTCCCTGTCACAGCGTCTGAGATCCTTTATGTCGCATGTCTATTTCTACGTTCTAGCTCGTTAGACGTCGAGCCTGACCGCTGAACCGGTAACCTTAGGTTGTTTTTATCTAAATATTTTGGAGAATGGATTTTCCCAGCTTCAACACTTTTGGTGCGATGAGCGTGCATCGCAGCCGAGGAGGAAAGTTGTGCGAGTAGGCGAGATGGTGAATGGAGGCGACAATGAGGAGATGGCCGACAACTCGGTAGGAGTAAACAACTCTGCGAGAGGAAGAGACTTTGTGGCATTGGCGGTATTTGAAGATTTTGCGAGAAGGATCGAGAGGAGCATCCTGGTTGAGTTCCCCCTCGCCCCGATGTTACGGCGACCTCTCCTCATCGCGGGACACCGTCAGAGGAAGAAGTGCCACCCAATAGACTAGGGAAGGAGCGAGCTAGAGAGGGGGAAGAGCGACCAATACAATCACAACACTATACTACGAGCAGCTAGGGAATCGGGTTTCGAGATGCGGAATGGCCGCCAAGATATCGCGATACTCGCCAGGGTAGCGAATATGATGAAGATACTCGCAAATATGAAACTCGCCATCTCTAAGGAGGGAGAAGCCCCTTCTGTGACGAGATCCTAGCAGCCCCAGTTCCTGAAGGCTTCAAAGTGCCCGTCCTGAACTACTACTCCGACAGAGATGACCCGGTCAGACATCTACAATAGTTCGAGGACGTGGTGTCAATCCGCAACATGACTAGCACTTTCAAGTGTAGGTTCTTCTCCATCACTTTCAAGGGGAATGCGAGAGACTGGTTTGACTAGTTGCCAGAAGGTTCCATTTATTACTTTGAGAACCTACGTCGGGGACTGAGGACAAGGTTCGCGATGTCAAAGAAAAGAAAGGAGGAAATCTCTCTCTTCAAAATTGTGCAAGTGCACTTTTATTGTAACGAACACTACATCGATCGTTTCCAGTAAGAGGTTTTGGAAGTCGAGGAAGTGGATGGCTTCGTCTTATTGCTGGCCTTGAAGTTCGACCTGAAGTAGGGTCTCTTCAGCTTGGAGATTGGGTCCAAACCCTCAAGATATTTCGAGGAGATGATCGAGAGGGCAAATATGTTCATGCAAGGAGAGGAGAAAATGTAACTTCCCTGGACCTGCTCGCTCGTTTACTCTCATTTCCACTGAGGAGACGCACCAGGCGGCCGTCCGGGCTGCAGCCCAGTAACCAGAACCGGACCAGGTGGAAATTAGAGTACACGCTGGGGCGCGGGGACGTTACAATAAAAAGTGCAATTTTATTGTAGCGACCTAGCCGATCCAACGTGACAGTGTCACGGCTCCGCTCAAGGCGACGCTACCGGGATACAGCCGGGTAACGTCGCCTAGAGCGGAGCCGTGGCGTTGTCACGTTGGATCGACTAGGGTCGTTATAATAAAAGTGCACTTTTTATTGTAACGTCCCCGCGCCCCAGCGTGTACTCTAATCTCCACCTAGTCTGGTTCCAGTTACTGGGTTGTAGCCCGAACTGCTGTCTGGTGCGTCTCCTCGGTGGAAATGAGAGTACGCGAGCGAGCAGGGCCTGAGATGTCACAAAAGTGCACTTTGTATTGTAACGATCCTAGCCTATCCAGCGCGACAATGTCACGGCTCCGCTCTAGGCGACGTTACCGGGCTGCAACCCAAGCACCCCAACCCCTCTCCAGCCCACTGACAGGTTGTTGGTGGTCATAGACTCCCTTTGATGAGCGAATTTGACAGTTAAGCTAGGTCGTACGGGGACTTCCCAGGAGGTCTGAAGGCTGCTAGGGAGTGTTATTTGAATTTCGTCAGCACCATTAGTTGGATGGAGGATGCAGAGAGGTTGGAGAAGGTTCTGGAAAGGGAAGAAGGGTTGAGAGCTACTAAGGAGCCGGAAGAGCTGAAGGTGATCTCCAAGCGAGGAGAGCTCGGGCTGTTAAAGATCGGAGGGTCCCTGATGCTGGAAGATAAGATGGAGATGGTCACACATCTATAAGAGAATGTGGACATTTTTTCTTTGAGTGCCGAAGAGATGCCAAGAATCAATGCAAAGGTTGTACCGCCCCCACTCATCACGTGACATATAACGGTGGGTCCGGCCGGGGCCCCACGCCATATGTCACAGATAAACGGTGGAATTACTTGTGAAAATCAAAATCTACTCGCATCGTAACTCAATACATTCTAGCGCAGCATTTTAAGTTACCATGAACTCAACTCAAAGAATGTTCACTACTATATAAACTCCACATTTATATATCCAAACCAGGAATGTATTACCACTCACACACACTGGCCTTAAGGACTTACAGGTTTCTCTTTACACAAATACATTTTCGTACATCGGCACGTAGGTCGGCCACACATGAAATCCAAACACACTTCGCACGGCCTTCAAGGGCCTTTAACAGCAGTCCATCCATTCCGCTCATTTCATTTCAAGCAGCAGCAACTGCAATTAGCCATCCAATCCAAAGCAGAAAATAAAGTAACGGCCAGCATTAGCTGACCCATTATAACGACCCTACCCATTACCCGGGGCAGTGGTTCCTACCCTGTATGCATTGACATATCATAATCTCTATCAATCTGGTGCCAAGGAGTGGTGCTGGGCAGTCTGAGCCCCAGCGTTCCGATGAGAGTGCGACACCAGTTGAAACACCTACACCTCCTTCGGCGGAGACCATTCGTGTGGTGACTGAGATGGTGCTCGCAGTGTTACAGGCACAGCCTACTGGGCAGGCAAGGACTGCAGGGGTGCCAGTATGGCCTGGTGCAAGGCAGGGTGTACAACCCCGTATTCGCACGTTTTGGGTTTTAAGCTTTTGGATGAGTTTAGCACCTTTGATGGCCAATTTTGGCCTAGCCCTTAGAATATACTAATAGGGGGAGGAAACATCTGCCTCCCCCAAGTGGCCCTTTTTTTGGGGGGCGGGTGCGACAAGTTGGCTGGCACCCACCCCGACCTGATAAGTGCGAGGTGGGAGCAGCGGGACCGGCCGGGACGCCGAGGTCTCGCCCCTGCCCCTCCTGCTTCGCGGCCTGGCGGGGCGAGACCGTCCGGGAGGCCGGGGTCTCGCCCCTGCCCCATCCTGCTCCACGACCTGGCGGGGCGAGACCAGCTGGGGGCCCGGGTCTCGCCCCTGCCCCTCCTGCTCCACGGCCTGGCGGAGCGAGACCGGCCGCAAGGTCAGGGTCTCGCCCCTGCCCCCTCCTGCTCCGCGGCCTGGCGGGGCGAGACCGGCCGGGAGGCCGGGGTCTCTTCCCTGCCCCCTCTTGCTCCGCGGCCTGGAGGGGCGAGACCGGCCGGGGGTCGAGGTCTCGATACTGCCCCCTCTTGCTCCTCGGCCTGGCGGGGCGAGACCGGCCGGAGGCCGGGGTCTCGCCCCTGCCCCCCCCCCCCCCCCCCCCCCCCCCCCCCCCCCCGTTCCCCAATTCTTCGGGGGTCATCTGCTCGTCTCAGGTGCACTGGGAGAGGGTTGGAATGGCTCCTCCCGCTCTTGGACCTCTTTTGGCCATGCTTTTTCCATTTTACCCTCGGGGTGTAATTACCTCTTTACCCCCCGGTGTGGATGTTTTCTATTGGCCCAAAGCCTATTTGTCGTAGGGGTATTTTTGTCCTTTTGGTCCATGGGATTTGGAAAACTATAAATAGACCCTTGAGGATGCCTTGGAGGGCATTGCATTCAGAGCCACAAAAATCTCGTTGCTCTCTTCCTCCAAGGCACCTAGCTCAAGCATTGGCTAGGGAGGGGGAGACTTCAAAAGTCTTTCGGGTGTGAGGTGGGACCTCCACGCTATAGTCGAGGGTCTGTTCGTAGTTTCCTGAGTCTTTGGTCCGCGACGTTCCCCCCGAGTGTAGTAGGTGTGAGGTCACCCCTCTTTTGGGACCCCGAACTCCACAGAGGTCATTTTTGGCTTCAACACTTTTGGTGCGGTGAGCGTGGAGAGTGACCAACACAGAAGATCTCAGGAGAGTGTCATGACTGGAGGTCAGGGAGGTAGTGATGATCTCGGCGAGCTCCCCAACCCAGGACCCTTTGTGGGGAGGCAAGATTTCATGGCCTTTATCCAGGGCATCATGGAGATGCTGTGAAGCATTGCTCCTCAGGGTGGCAGCTCCACCCCGACCCCCAGGATCTAGCTCCCCCCCCCTCTCGACGAGATGACCCCAGCAGGGGGAGACTTCAAAGTTCTTCCGGGTGTGAGGTGGTACCTCCACGCTAGAGCCGAGGGTCTGTTCCTAGTTTCCTGAGCCTTTGGTTCATGATGTTCCCCCGAGTGTAGTGGGTGTGAGGTCACCCCTCTTTTGGGACCCCGAACTCTACAGAGGTCATTTTTGGCTTCAACACTTTTGGTGCGGTGAGCGTGGAGAGTGACCAGCACAGAAGATCTCGGGAGAGTGTCATGACTGGAGGTCAGGGAGGTAGTGATGATCTCGGCGAGATCCACAACCCAGGACCTTTTGTGGGGAGGTAAGAGTTCATGGCCTCTATCCAGGGCATCATGGAGATGCTGCGAAGCATTTCTCCTCAGGGTGGCAGCTCCACTCCGACCCCCCGGGAGCTAGCTCCCCCCCCCCTCTTGATGAGATGACCCCAGCAGGGGGAGAAGGAAGTGCACCAGGAAGAAGGCCCGGGAAGGAGAGGATGGGAGATGGGGTCGAGCGAGACCTCACCGGTCGGGAGTTGTTCTCCAGCCAGGCGAATGCCAGCCTCCCAGGCGAGCAGGTCGCGCGAGTAGAGGTAGCGAGACCACCCCTCAGGGGGGTCACCCTTCAGCGAGTTGATCATCTTAGCTCCCATTCCCGAGGGGTTCAGAGAGCCTGACATGGCTTACTATACCGGGAAAGATGACCCCGTCCAACACCTGTAGTGGTTTGAAGATGTCGTCTCCATCAGGCCGATGACGGATGCCTTCAAGTGTCGCCTCTTTGCGATCATGTTGATGGAGAAGGCAAGGGACTGGTTTCATCAACTTCCTCCGAGATCGATCTATGGGTTCGAGGACTTGAGACAAAGCTTTCAGCTTCGCTTCTCCACCTCCAAGAAGAGGAAGAAGTGTCTTGAGTCTATCTTCCTGATAAGGCAGGGGGACGAGGAGTCGCTGGCCCATTACGTTAACAGATTCCAAGAGAGGATCCTGGAGGTCTAGGGTATGCCCTCCAGATAGCATTTACGGTGGGGTTGCGCGAGGGGTTCTTTAAGATGAGCCTGACTCGAAAGGCCCCCCTTTCCTTTGAGTAGCTGATGGAAAGGGCAGCTGAGGAGATAGCCATGGAGGCGGCCAACCCGACATTTGTCAAGAAGTTGGAAAAGCTAACAGAGATGGAGTCGAGGGAGCAGGATAGCTCGAAACATCAAGAGGGAAGGCGGAGAGAGGAGCAGAGAGCTAGGGAGGGTCTAGAACCAGATTGGAGGCAGCATAGAGGACCTGCCCAGGGTCCAGTAAGAGCTCTCATCCAGGGCGGAGGGAACTTTCATAGGGGCCAAGGGAGGTTCGACTTCCAGAGGCAAGCCCCAAGACAGCTCCTACCCCCGCCGCAGCAAGCCTTGGCAATAGGTGGAGGGGGAAGAGGTAACAGGAGAGAACGCCCAGCCCGCCGAAGTAGGGGAGGAGCGCTACCGTACTGTGACTTCCACCAGGTGGAGGGTCACGCCACGGCTACCTGCCCTGAGTTCCTGGAAGTGAGGGGGCTGAGAGGCCCTGCCCAGCCGCAGCCGCCGGTGCGGGTTGAGGAGGTTCTACCCAGAGAAGGGGGGATGACGTGTGTGAGGACCGGGTCGATGTCGGACCCCGAGGTGGTATAGTTATGATCCATGGTGGAGTAGGGATCAAAACCACTCGGAAGTCAAGTCTCCATGTGATGTACCGACGGAGCGTCCCCTCGACATCCCAGACCCCCACCCCAGGAGGTGAAGATCACCTTCTCGGTGAAGAACCTGTCGAATAATGAGGATCCGTTTTGCGATGCGCTGGTCATCCAGACAGCCATCGAAGGCTATACCGTCTCCAGGATCTTGGTTGACAACGGAAGCTCCGTTAACGTCATTTTCAAGAAGGTGTTTGATGAAATGAAGGTAGAGCTAAGGAGGGTGTTGGCCTCGGACGGACCCCTATTCGAATTTTCAGGGGAGAGGAAGGAGGTAGAGGGTGGAGTAGGACTCCAAGTAAAATTGGGGGGGGGGGGGGGGCTTCAAGGAACTGCCGGTTCATCATTGTTGATGCTCCAAGCAACTACAACGCCATCTTCGGAAGGCCCCTCATCAGCTCCTTCCATTGCGTGTCGTCTTCTTTCCACCAATACCTCAAGTTCAACTCAGGAGGGATACAGGTCAGAGTCAAGGGAGACTCCAGGATGGCAAGGCAGTGCTACGTCACGGCCGTCAACACCATCTCTTAGTTGGCCAGGGCGGAGGAGATGGAGAGGATCATGGAGAGCCTGAGCAAGGTGGAAGTCTCCGAGGGGAAGGATGACGGCCATCAGGCCCAGACCACATGAGGAAGCCTCGCCCCGGCAGAGTCATGTATGTTTCTTATGTTATAGTGAGTCCAACCCCCGACAAACTGAGTCGTGGGGGGGGGGGGTCATGTAACCCATCTTTTTTCCCCGTTTGAGGATGTTGGATTTGGTAGAGTTCAAGTGACACACCTGGTTCCCCACCCCCGAGAGAATCTCCTCATTCAGACTCCCACTAGCTAGATGGGTCGAATGTGCCTCGGGGAGATCAAGCCCCACCCCCGAGAGGATCTCCTCATCCAGGCTCCCACTAGCTGGATGGGTCGAATGTGCCTCGGGGAGAGCAAGCCACACCCTCGAGAGGATCTCCTCATCCAGGCTCCCACTAGCTAGATGGGTCGAATGTGCCTTGGGGAGAGCAAGCCCCACCCCCGAGATGATCTCCTCATCCAGTCTTCAACTAGCTAGATGGGTCGAATATGCCTCGGGGAGAGCAAGCCCCACCCCCGAGAGGATCTCCTCATCCAGGATCCCACTAGCTGGATGGTTCGAATGTGCCTCGGGGAGAGAAAGCCCCACCCCCGAGAGGATCTCCTCATCCAGGCTCCCACTAGCTGGATGGGTCGAATGTGCCTCGGGGAGATCAAGCCCCACCCCTGAGAGGATCTCCTCATCCAGGCTCTCACTAGCTGGATGGGTCGAATGTGCCTCGAGGAGAGCAAGCCCCACCCCCGAGAGGATCTCCTCATCCAGGCTCCCACTAGCTGGATTGGTCGAATGTGCCTCGGGGAGAGCAAGCCCCACCCCCGAGAGGATCTTCTCATCCAGGCTCCCACTAGCTGGATGGGTCGAATGTGCCTTGGGGAGATCAAGCCCCATCCCTGAGAGGATCTCCTCATCCAAGCTCTCACTAGCTGGATGGGTCGAATGTGCTTCGGGGAGATCAAGTCCCACCCCCGAGAGGATCTCCTCATCCAGGCTCCCACTAGCTGGATGGATCTAATTTGCCTCGGGGATATCAAGTCCCACCCCCGAGACGGTCCCAATGTCAGACTCTCACTAGCGGGCAGGGCTGGTGGTACCTCTCATGGATGCCCCTGTTCCCTTTGCTCTGAGACGGTCCCGCTGTCAGGCTCTCACTAGCTCGCAGGGCTGGTGGTACCTCTCGTGGATGCCCCTGTTCCCTTTGCTCCGAGATGGTCCCGCTGTCAGGCTCTCACTAGCTGGCATGGCTGGTGGTACCTCTCGTGGATGCCCATGTTCCCTTTGCTCCGAGACAGTCCCGTTGTCTGGCTCTCACTAGCTGGCAGGGCTGGTGGTACCTCTCGTGGATGCCCCTGTTCCCTTTCCCCCGAGACGGTACCGCTATCAGGCTCTCACTAGCTGGCAGAGCTGGTGGTACCTCTCGTGGATGCCCCTGTTCCCTTTGCTCCAAGACGGTCCCGCTGCCAGGATCTCACTAGTTGGCAAGGCTGGTGGTACCTCTCGTGGTTGCCCCTGTTCTCTTTGTTCCGAGACGGTCCCGCTATCAGGATCTCACTAGCTGGCAGGGCTGGTGGTACCTCTCGTGGATGCCCATGTTCCCTTTGCTCCGAGACGGTCCCGCTGTCAGGCTCTCACTAACTGGCACCGAGCTCAAGCATTGTCTAGGGAGGGGGATGTAACGCCCCGAAACTCAAAGGAGCGACGGGGGATGTTTTGGGCCAGTTTTGGGTTCTGGCAGCAGGCACACGGCCTGGGACACGGGCGTGTCCCAGGGCGTGTCAAGCTTGTGTCGACACTCAACCGGCAAGTCGACACTTTGGTGTCGACAATGTGTCGAGAATGGGTACACGGCCTGCGACACGGGCGTGTCGCAGGGCGTGTCGACCCTTGTCGACACTTAGCAGCGAAGTCGACACTCTGCTTTCGACGAAGTGTCGAGACATGGCACACGGCCTGCGACACGGGCGTGTCGCAGGGCGTGTCGACCCGTATCGACACTCGTCCCGGGAAGTCGACACTTTGGTCTCGACATTGTGTCGAGACAAGGCACACGGCCTAGGACATGGGCGTGTCCAAGGCCGTGTCAGTAGGTCGACGATCTTCGCTCGACGAAGTGTCGAGTGTCGAGACCGTGTACACAGCCTGGGGTCCAGGCGTGTTGAGGTGACACGGGTAAGGACACGGGCGTGTCCTAGAACCCGTGCAGTACTCGGGTTGATTTCGGGGAAAAATGATGGGGTACACGGCCGGCCACACGGCGGTGTCAGGTGGAACACGGGCGTGTCAGCTCGAACAAGGGCGTGTTCGATACCCGTGTGAGGTTCCAGGTGATTCGATTTTGACCACGAATGAGGCACACGGCCCTGCACACGGGCGTGTGTCAAGCCGTCTTCGGTCCAGATTGGGCATTTCAGTCCCGAATCAAAGCCGTTCGTTTCCTTATTTTGAGATCCAACGGCTGGGGGTTGTTCCTGAAGGGATATACCCGGGATTGGACTTAGAAACCCTCACTTTTCATGAGTGGTTAGTTTTCTAAAACCTTAGAGAAAGTAGAGAGCCAAGGAAAGAAGAAGGAGCTAGATCCGGCCATTGGAGGAACTTCGGAGCTCCGAATCGCGAGCCGACTCCGGATCCACGGAGGCAAAGCTAGTGCGGTGCTTTTCATCCGCTTACTTTTCAATGGCACCAAAGAGGAACGCTATGGTAACAATCCTCATCTTGAGCATGAGTAGCTCTCTTTCTTTGCATAGGAAGCCCGCTCTCGCGAGTTTGCGGAGAGTTGGAGGCGTTTCTTCGGGTAGATATGTGAAGTCCCCGTTGTTTAGAGTCCGTAAGCGAGAACGGACATAGGCATGATGTGTGAAGCCTACCCGGACATGTTGGTCTGGATCAGTGATGTTGCATTGCATAATGCCGGAGAAGACTCCGTGCTATTGGTTGTTTTCGGGTTTTCTACGCGGTAGATTGCAGCAGGGAGCCTTGGGGACTAACCCAAAGGTGCACCCGGAAAACTGGGAGGATACGAGATCTTGCCAACTTGGCGGCCTGAGAGCCAACTTGAACATAACCGGGTTATGTAAATTGTGATGGATATGGGACTCGGTGGAAGTTTGACCCGCGCATATGACTTAAATTGTCGTTGCGATGTGAGCACGGGTTAGATGGAACCGTACCCATTCTATGTCGTTCGGTTAAAGAGACCTAAAGGCACGTGGCACTTGTCGTTGGCATAGATTAGGGTCTTCGGCGGTCAATGGCTTAAATTGTCGTGACCCAGGCCAGGAAGACAAATTGCTCATAGGTTTGGCCGTCAAAGTGGCGGTGGTGAGTCCGGAATGTCTATGGCTTTAATTGACGTGACATCGACCGGTTCACCGAGAATGTGCCCTGAGAGCACGGGGCGTGTGGCCGTGAGAGCCAACGTCTGTGATGAAATGGCTAATTATATATTGCTCGCTTATGCTAATGAAATGCAGGGAAGGAGCATCGTCGCCCCGAGTTGGGGTCGGGATCGTTATAATTTGGTCAGCATTGCTGACCGTTGCCTTATTTTGCCACCGTGCGGTGGTATGTTGCTTACAGGTGCAGCTGGACCAAGCGGTCAATAGCGGGCTAAAGCCCGAATGCGAAGCCGGCCCTTGAAGGCCTAATTGGAAGTGTTTACTGTTTTATTCATGTGTGACCGGCCTGCGTGCCGTGGTTTGTAAAACATGTAATTTGAAGTGAAACATTTTGTAAGGCCTTAAGGCTCTTTTTGGGTATTTTGTATAACATTCCTATTTTGTATTAGTGGACATTCATGCTTTAATGCTGGGTTCTTTATTGCAACTTTTATAAAATGCTTCCGCTAGAATGCTCTGTGTAGGACGTTTGAGATTGGTTGGATGGTTTCCATAAGTAACCACCCGGTCTGTCTGTAGTATATGGCGTCGGGCCCCGGCCGGACCTACTGTTATATGCTATGCGACGGATAGGGGGTGTTACAATTTGGTATCAGACTTCTGGTTTTGGTCGGGCTTAAAGTGAATTCGTGGGCGAATTCTTTTTAAGGGGTGGTGAGCACATTGTGTGTGTCATCGTTATAACAGTAAAAGAACCCATGAATGTCCACTTAGGAATGAAAATACTCGTGTTTGAGGAATCTGCGTGTTCCTATAATTGTTGTTTGCAATTTATTTGGTCGTTTAACGGTGTTTTGTACCACTATAGGTGACCAGAAGTGGTGTTGGGCCGTCAGAACGTCGAGTTTCTGAGACTAGTAGTGCACCGGACGTTGCTCCTGCAACACCTCTGTTGGCTGAGAATATTCGATTGGTGGCTGAAGCGGTGTTGGCCGTGATAAATGCGCAGCCTGCAAGGCAAGCGCAGCAGCCCGCTCCTGTGATGGAGCAGGAACCTCTTCAAGAGGCCGAGCCGAGGAGAGTGGAGCAAGTGGTTGTGGAACCGGTGGTGCCAAGGAGGGAAACTGAGAGGCAGCTTAAGCATGTCATGAGCTTTAACCCTCCGTTGTTCTCGGGGTTGGGAACCCCATCTCAGGCTGAATACTGGCTCTCCAGGGTGAAGAGAGTCATGACAGCAACGGAGACGGAGGAGTGGCAAATGACCACCATCGCTATGTTACTTTTGGACGGTGAAGCGAGGATGTGGTGGGAAGGATTGGAGCTGCATCATTTGAGAGGTAGACAACTTATAGACGTTCCGATGGAAGAGTTCTCGGGATTGTTCTTAGCAAGATACCTCCCTTCTACTCAGAGGATTTCAATGGAGAACGAATTTCTGAAGTTGGTTCAGGGTGAGAAGAGCGTGGATGAATATCTCCATGAGTTCACTTGTTTAAGTCGATATGCTAGCTCCACCATCATGGATGAGGAGCGCAAGACTAATCGCTTCTACGAAGGCTTGAGAGATGAGTTGAGATTACTACTCTCGGGGCCGATGACGCAGGGTTTCTTAACCTTGTTCAATACTGCCCGGTCCTTGGAGAAGGACATGAAAAATGTACAAGCAAAGAAAGCTTGGGTGAGAAGAAATCTGAATTTTAAGTGTCGACTACTTCAAAGTCCGGCTATCGGAGGTCTTTCAAAAAGCATAGGACTTCGGGTCCAGCTCCTTCTGGTGCTTCTGGGGCGACTACGAGTCGGACCCGGGTGCGTGTTTTACTTGCGGAAAGACGGGGCATTTTGCCCGTGACTGTTGGAGCGGACGTCCTAAGTCCGAGAGAAAGTCGGGAGCTACTTATGAAGAGAAGGGAAAGGCGGTGGAGTCGACTGCATCCCATTATGCTCCGGCCCAACCAAGGGTCTACAATCTTGGCCAACAGGAGGCCATCAAACAGGCTGATGTGGTGACAGGTATGGTTTAATTTATAGCAAGTCAATTTCTTTAAATACTTGTTATGCACATGTTACCTTACCACTGCTTGTTTAGGATTTGTATTGATTTGTGAGAATCCGGCACGAGCACTCTTCGATACGGGAGCTTCACACTCCTTCTTGTCCGAAGGATTTATATCACGCATCGGAGTCCCTTCTTCGATGACGAAGGATAAGTTGGATGTGTTGTTTCCCAATGGGTGTTCGATGCGAGCGGATAGGATCTGCGATGTTAAGATTCGTATTGGGGAGCAGGAGTTCGACCTGCGGGCGTCTTTACTTCCGTTGGTGGAGTTCGACGTCATATTTGGCATGGACTGGCTCTCGGAGCAGCAGGCCTATATAAATTGCGGTAGCAAGGAAGTCAAGCTGGGAGCAAGTCGTGAGACGACTTTTACGGGCTTAAAGGGGTCGAGCAAGACATTGATGTCTGCTCTTCAGGTGGTGAAGGCGGTTCGTGCCGGAGCAGAACTGTTCTTTACACTAGTGGAGGTTGCAAAGCCGAAGCCCGCGTTGGATTGCATTTCAGTGGTATCGGAATACCCTGATGTGTTCCCCGCAGATCTTCCTGGAGCCCCGCCTCAGCGGGAGATAGATTTTACGATCGAGCTAGTGCCAGGTGCAAAGCCTGTGTCACGATCTCCCTATCGGCTAGCGCCTAAGGAAATGGCGGAGCTGAAAGTTCAACTACAAGAGTTGTTGGAGCAAGGGTATGTGCGCCCGAGTTCTTCGTCTTGGAGCGCACCGGTCCTCTTTGTTAAGAAGAAAGACGGAAGCTTGAGGCTATGTATTGATTATCGGGAGCTCAACAAGCCGACGGAGAAGAACAAGTACCCGATCCCCCGGATTGATGATCTTTTTGATCAGTTAGTCGGGTCGACGGTGTACTCGAAGTTGGATCTCAAGGCTAGGTACTATCAGCTGCGAATAAGGGAGAGTGATATCCCGAAGACAGCGTTTAGTACGAGATACGGGCATTATGAGTTTACAGTCATGCCGTTTGGGCTGACTAATGCGCCGTCGGTGTTCATGATTTGATGAACAGGACTTTCAGGGAGTACTTGGACCATTTCGTGATCGTCTTCATCGACGATATTTTGGTGTACTCGCAAAGTGAGGAAGATCACTTCAAGCATCTTAATTTGGTGTTGGAGACGCTAAGGAGAAATCAGTTGTATGTCAAGTTCTCGAAGTGCGAGTTTTGGCTATCCTCAGTGGCGTTCCTCGGGCACATAGTGAGTGGAGAGGGTATTGCTATGGATCCGGCGAAGATCGTTGCGATACGGGAGTGGCCTGAGCTTGTTACGGTAGCGGAAGTCCGGAGTTTTCTGGGGCTTGCCGGCTATTATAGGCGCTTCGTAGAGAACTTCTCACGGATAGCGTTGCCTCTCACTACTTTGACGAGGAAGGAGCATAAGTTCGTTTGGACGCCGGAGTGCGCGCGAGCTTTTGAGGAGTTGAAGTGTCAGTTGACCACGGCGCCTGTGCTGAGTTCGCCATGTGGGACCGAAGGCTATGAGATTTATAGCGATGCTTCGGGAAGCGGTTTGGGTTGCGTGCTACTGCAACACGGAAGTGTAATAGCTTATGGTTCGAGACAGCTAAAAGTGCATGAAAGGAACTATCCGGTCCATGACTTGGAGTTAGCGGCCGTGATTTTTGCCTTGAAGCTGTGGAGACACTACTTGTACGGTGTAAAGATTGATATCTACACCGATCACAAGAGTCTGAAGTATCTTATTGATCAGAAGGATCTGAATATGCGGCAGCGTAGATGGATGGAGTTCCTGGGGGACTATACATTCAAGATCCATTACGTGCATGGTAAGGGGAATGCGGTTGCGGACGCGCTGAGTCGTCGAGCCCCAGCTCAAGCCAATTGGCTATCGGTGCATGATGAGCGGTTGGTGCGGGAGTTGGAGGCGTTGGAGATTGTTTGTGTGGACAGACAATCAAGTGCTGAAGCAGTTCTGAATTGGACTGAAGTCCAATATGAACTGGCTGATCGTATTCGGCAGGCTTTGGATATGGATGCTCATATGAAGCAGTTCATGGTAGAGGTTCTGGATGGGTCAAATTCCCAATTCGTCGTGGAGGACGGATTGCTTTGGAAAGACGGTCGTCTGTGCGTCCCAAGTGTGGGTCATTTGCGGGTGGAGTTGTTGTACGAGGCACACCATACCAAGTACTCGATTCACCCGGGGAGCACGAAGATGTACCGTGATGTGAAGAAACTGTTTTGGTGGTCGGGTTTGAAAAGGGATGTGGCGCTCTACGTAGCGAAGTGCCAAACTTGCGCCTTGGTAAAGGCGGAGTGTCAAAAGCCGGGAGGATTTCTTAAGTCCTTGCCTATTCCGGAGTGGAAATTTGACGACATCTCTATGGACTTTGTGCACTGTTTGCCAAGGTCGCAAAAGGGGAACGACGTCATTTGGGTGGTTGTTGATCGATTAACGAAGGTGTCGCATTTTATTCCACATAGGAAGGATGATCCGGTGGAGAAGTTGGCAAAGCTTTATGTGGATAACATAGTACGGCTTCATGGTGTGCCCCGCAGCATCGTGAGTGACCGAGATGGGCGGTTCACGTCCAATGATTGGAGGCTGGTGCAGCAAATGTTGGGAACAAAGCTGAAATTCAGCACAGCCTTCCATCCGCAAACGGATGGGCAGACCGAGAGGGTCAATAGAACTATGGAAGACATGCTCCGTATGTGTGTCTTGGATTTCGGAAAGCAATGGGAAGACCACCTTTATTTGGTGGAGTTCGCATACAACAATAGCTACCAAGCGAGTATTCAGATGGCGCCTTTCGAGGCCCTATATGGTAGAAAATGTCGCACGCCGTTGTCTTGGTTAGAAACGGGTGAGTCAAAGTTGTATAAGCGATCGGAAGTGGAGGGTGCTACTTCTTTGGTGAGAACCATTCGGGAGAGGTTGCTTATCACTCAGGATCGGTAAGCAAAGTACTATAATGCCAAGCACAGGAACGTGGAGTTCGCTGTGGGCGATTATGTATACTTAAAGATCAAGCCGTTCAAGGGTGTCTCGCGGGTGCGGCGATTGAAAAAGCTAAGCCCGAGGTATCTTGGACCTTTTGAGGTTCTGGAGCGAGTTGGTGAAGCGGCCTATCGGTTGAAGCTTTCAGTGGAGCTTAGTGGTTTACATGATGTATTCCATATTTCGGTACTTCGGAAGGCGGTGCAAGAGCCTACGCAAGTGATCGCGGTTGATCAAGTGCCGGTGGATAGTGGGCTAACGACAAAGGTCAAGCCCGTGCTGATCGAGGACTCGGAGGTCAAGCGGCTACGCAATAAAGAGATCAGGATGGTCAAGGTCCGGTGGGACAATTGCGGTCGTGAGGAGCTCTCTTGGGAGCGAGAGCAGACTATGCTTGACGAATATCCGGAGTTGTTCCGCTCAGGTACAAATTTTGGTTTTGTACATGTCTTTCCTTTATATAATTTCGAGGACGAAATTCTTTTAAGAGGGGGAGAGTTGTAACGCCCCGAAACTCAAAGGAGAGACGGGGGACATTTTGGGCCAGTTTTGGGTTCTGGCAGCAGGCATACGGCCTGGGACACGGGCGTGTCCCAGGGCGTGTCAAGCTTGTGTCGACACTCAACCGGCAAGTCGACACTTTGGTGTCGACAATGTGTCGAGACTGGGCACACGGCCTGCGACAGGGGCGTGTCGCAGGGCGTGTCGACCCGTGTCGACACTTAGCCGCGAAGTCGACACTCTGCTTTCGACGAAGTGTCGAGACATGGCACACGGCCTGCGACACGGGCGTGTCGCAGGGCGTGTCGACCCGTGTCGACACTCGTCCCGGGAAGTCGACACTTTGGTCTCGACATTGTGTCGAGACAAGGCACACAGCCTTGGACACGGGCGTGTCCAAGACCGTGTCAGTAGGTAGACGATCTTCGCTCGACGAAGTGTCGAGTGTCGAGACCGTGTACACGGCCTGGGGTCCAGGCGTGTTGAGGTGACACGGGTAAGGACACGGGCGTGTCCTAGAACCCGTGCAGTGTTCGGGTTTATTTCGGGGAAAAGTGATGGGGTACACGGTCGGCCACACAGCCGTGTCAGGTGGAACACGGGCGTGTCAGCTCGAACACGGGCGTGTTCGATACCTGTGTAAGGTTCTAGGTGATTCGATTTTGACGGCGAATGAGGCACACGGCCCTGCATACGGGCGTGTGTCAGGCCTTGTTCGGTCCAGATTGGGCATTTCAGTCCCGAATCAAAGCCGTTCGTTTCCTTATTTTGAGATCCAACGGCTGGGGGTTGTTCCTGAAGGGATATACCCGGGATTGGACTTAGAAACCCTCACTTTTCATGAGTGGTTAGCTTTCTAAAACCTTAGAGAAAGTAGAGAGCCAAGGAAAGAAGAAGGAGCTAGATCCGGCCATTGGAGGAGCTTCGGAGCTCCGAATCGCGAGCCGACTCCGGATCCACGGAGGCAAAGCTAGTGCGGTGCTTTTCATCCGCTTACTTTTCAATGGCGCCAAAGAGGAACGCTAGGGTAACGATCCTCATCTTGAGCATGAGTAGCTCTCTTTCTTTGCATAGGAAGCCCGCTCTCGCGAGTTTGCGGAGAGTTGGAGGCGTTCCTTCGGGTAGATATGTGAAGTCCCCGTTGTTTAGAGTCCGTAAGCGAGAACGGACATAGGCATGATGTGTGAAGCCTACCCGGACATGTTGGTCTGGATCGGTGATGTTGCATTGCATAATGCCGGAGAAGACTCCGTGCTATTGGTTGTTTTTCGGGTTTTCTACGCGGTAGATTGCAGCAGGGAGCCTTGGGGACTAACCCAAAGGTGCACCCGGAAAACTGGGCGGATACGAGATCTTGCCAACTTGGTGGCCTGAGAGCCAACTTGAACATAACCGGGTTATGTAAATTGTGATGGATATGAGACTCGGTGGAAGTTTGACCCGCGCATATGACTTAAATTTTCGTTGCGATGTGAGCACGGGTTAGATGGAACCGTACCCGTTCTATGTCGTTCGGTTAAAGAGACCTAAAGGCACGTGACACTTGTCGTTGGCATAGATTAGGGTCTTCGGCGGTCAATGGCTTAAATTGTCGTGACCCAGGCCAGAAAGACAAATTGCTCATAGGTTTGGCCGTCAAAGTGGCGGTGGTGAGTCCGGAATGTCTATGGCTTTAATTGACGTGACATCGACCGGTTCACTGAGAATGTGCCCTGAGAGCACGGGACGTGTGGCCGTGAGAGCCAACGTCTGTGATGAAATGGCTAATTATATATTGCTCGCTTATGCTAATGAAATGCAGGGAAGGAGCATCGCCGCCCCGAGTTGGGGGCGGGATCGTTATAATTTGGTCAGCATTGCTGACCGTTGCCTTGTTTTGCCACCGTGCGGTGGTATGTTGCTTACAGGTGCAGCTGGACCAAGCGGTCAATAGCGGGCTAAAGCCCGAATGCGAAGCCGGCCCTTGAAGGTCTAATTGGAAGTGTTTACTGCTTTATTCATGTGTGACCGGCCTGCGTGCCGTGGTTTGTAAAACATGTAATTTGAAGTGAAATATTTTGTAAGGCCTTAAGGATCTTTTTGGGTATTTTGTATAACATTCCTATTTTGTATTAGTGGACATTCATGCTCTAATGCTGGGTTCTTTATTGCAACTTTTATAAAATGCTTCTGCTAGAATGCTCTGTGTAGGACATTTGAGATTGGTTGGATGGTTTCCATAAGTAACCACCCGGTCTGTCTGTAGTATATGGCGTCGGGCCCCGGCCGGACCTACTGTTATATGTTATGCGACGGATAGGGGGTGTTACAGGGGAGACTTCAAAGGTCTTCCGGGTGTGAGGTGGGACCTCCATGCTAGAGCCGATGGTCTATTCCTAGTTTCCTGAGCCTTTGGTTCGTGACGTTCCCCCGAGTGTAGTAGGTGTGAGGTCACCCCTCTTTTGAAACCCCAAACTCCACAGAGGTCATTTTTGGCTTCAACACAAGGGTGTGCTGATGTTGTGATGGAAGAGCAAGGAGCGGATGAGCAGTTGAAGCTTATGGAGTTTCATCCCCCTACGTTTTGTGGGGCGACTTCCCCAACGCAGGCGGAAGATTGACTTGCAAGAGTCAAAAGAATCTTGGTAGCAATCCGAACTGCGGAGGCACAGAAGGTGACATTGGCCACGTTTCTGTTGGAAGGTGATGCACGACTTTGGTGGGACGAAGTGCTATTTAAAAGGTTACCTGCCATCGCCTCAACCTGGATCCCAAATTTGCCCTCGTCCGTTAGAAGTAGAGGGAAAGCATTTTCGTACAGGTCGAACCGATCCGGGAGGAAGTAAAGAAGCTATTAGAGGCAGGTTTTTCGGAGATCCAGTATCCAGGCTAGGTCTCCAATGTTGTAATAGTTAAAAAATTCGGAGGGGGCTGGAGGCTATGTATAGACTTTTCAATATTGAATAAAGCTTGCCCAAAATATTATTATCCCTTGCCTCAAATTTACACGTTGGTTGATTAATTTGTCCCCTTGACTGCTGCGACGACTCCTTCATCACTAACAACGACTCCTACAGCTACAAGATGATGCTCTTTGGGCTTAAGAACGCATGGGTGGCCTACCAAAGAATAATTGAACAAATCTTTAAGGTGCAAAAGGGGCATAATCTAGAAGTATACGTGGATGACCTCCTGGTCAAGAGCACGAACATTGCGGAGCATGCTAAGGATCTGGTAGAGACCTTCACAACTCTACAAAAGTACAAGATGTGGCTCAACCCAGCAAAGTGCATCTTTATTGTAGCAAGGGGAAAGTTCTTATGCCACTTCCTCACTCCGAGGGGGGTGTAGCCTAACCCCGACAAAGTAAAACCCATTATAGAGATGGCATGCCCGAAGAATTATAAAGAATTCCATTGGTTGATTGACTAGAAGGTCTTAGTCGCTTCCTTTCTAAAGTAGGAGAGAAGTGTTCTCTATTTTTCAAAACTCTCAAAGGCAACCAGAAGTTTGAGTGAACTACGGAGTGTGAGGAGACTTTTGGAAAGCTCAAGCAATAGCTAACTCAAGCTCCTCTACTCCGAGACCCACAGGAAGGCAAAGATCTCCTCCTCTATTTATGAGTGGGAGCGGAGGCAGACAGCTCTGTGCTCGTTAGAGAAGAGGGGATGAAGCAACTCCTCATCTACTATGTGAGTATGGTGTTGAGGCAAACAGAGACAAGGTATCCTATCCTGGAGAAACTAGTTTTTCCCTTGGTAGTTTCGGCACAGAAGTTTCACCCATATTTTCAGGCTCATTCCAAAAAGGTTATCTCTAATCATCCACTACAAAGTATCTTGGATGGAGTGAAATAAAGGTCTTTCTTTGATTCTGGATTACATAAACTCAGATGTTTGGGAGCCAGCACCAGAGCCATCACATTGAGGTGTCAAGTATTTCATGACCTTCATCGACAATTTATCAAGTAAGATCTGATTCTACTTTCTCAAGCAGAAATTTGAAGTATTCGAGAAGTTCAAGATTTGAAAGATCATAGTAGAGAAACAAACTGGGAAGAAGTGTAAATACCTCAGATCTGACAATGAAGACGAATACACCTCAGCGGAGTTTCAGGCATAATGCGATCAGGAAGGTATCATTCGACATCTCAACATTCTTGGTACTCCACAACAGAATGGTGTTGCAGAAAAGATGAACAGAATATTGTTGGAAAGAACTTGGTGCATGTGATTGTTTGTTGATCTACTGAAGCCTTTATGGGTCGAATCCATCAATACATCTTGTTATCTAGTGAATCAGTTTTCATCAATGTCATTAGATCTGAAGTCTTCATAAGAAATATGGTTAGGTAAACCAGCTGATTATTAATATTTATATTTATAGATGTACAGCCTATAAATTGCTGCATGATTCAAAAAAAACAAGATTGGATGCTAAATCTAAGAAGTACATCTATCTGATTAGAAGGCCGGCACCAAAAAGTTCAAGCCGTCGAAGCGTGAAGAAATTATTGAAAATTAATTTTGTAATAAAAAAACATAATTTTGTCTCACGGAATTTAAAAATTTATATAAACGTCACGGTAAATTTAAAGTTACGGTATTTAATTTGAATTTAAAAGATTAATAGGATATTATAAAAATGATCCATTTAAGATCCCAAATCCCCAATATAATTTTTTAAGGCGTTTTTTAACCGCAATTTTTTATTGGCTAGTCGCACCCAAAATCTCATAACTTTTCACGTCCTTTCTAAATACGCCTTGTACATGCAATTTTAGAAAAAGTGCTCAACACGAAAGTTGTAGCACTTTTCCTAAAAATGCAAGTACAAGTCATACTTTAAAAATATGCACAGGTTTTGCGCCTTTCAGAAATACGTCATGTACATGCAATTTCAGGAAAAGTGTTCAACACGAAGGTTGTAGATCTCGTCGAGATCTACAACTTTCGTGATGAACACTTTTTCTGAAATTGCATGTTCAAGACGTAGTTCAAAAAAGAGCGAAAAATTAAAAAATTTTGAAGTACGACTAGCCAAAAACATATTACGGTTAACAATCGCTTTTTTTTAACAAGAATTTATTATGTTAACCAAGTCCGGATATTTAGGGCAGATAGTACTCCTTCGAATGGGGACGGCAATGGCCCGCGGGTTGTCGAGCGGCATCAGTAAAGGGGATCCCTTATCCATAAAAGGTCCTACAATTTGTAGGTATGTGGGTTGCCCGGAATAGCCTGTAGGACTACTCGTAGGTTCGAAAACTCCATTAATGGCGGCCGGCGAGGCGGAGTTAAGACTCCTTGATTTAAATCTGGAAGCAATTGAAGGCTTCTTTCTGGAGCTACGACGGACGGCGCGCGTCAGCCGCTGATTGGCGTTCCGGGCATATGATGAGATGAGGCCGGGCAGAGTGGCGGCCCGTTCTTCCCGCCGACGACGTCATCCGGTGGGCCCCCCAAAATCCAACCACCGTCTTCAACTCGGAGGGACTCCCCCCACCCGCAGGCCACCGCCCCAAAAGTTCCCCCAACCCCATTCTAATTTGGGACGGCCATGAAGAAATGTGGAGCATTCCGTACACTTCCCAATTTGTACACTGAAGAGAGAGAAAGAAAAAGAGTTGTAGAGAGATGTGGTTAATTTGTCTACTCCATGTTATTTTGGGAATGGATTGGTTGGCAGAGACGTAACGTGGAAAAATTGTTTGTCGTGCGTGTGAATCGTGAAGCATGATTGACTCGGTGTTGAAGATTAGCCCGTGCAAGATCGGGATTCTGTATTCACTTCATTTGGGGGAAATGGATAGTATTCATTTCATGGTGTGGATTAGGGGTGCAACTCTGATCGGTTCGGTTCGGTTCGGTTCCACTCAGAACCAAGAACCGACCAGTATAGGTTCGGTTCCGAATTTTTGGAACCGGAACCGACCCGCGTTTCTAAATTCTAGAACCGGAATCGAACCGGAAATATCGGTTCGGTTCTCAATTCCTTAAATTTAGGGTATAAAAATGTTGCACTATAAAAAAATGCAAAACAAATGTTTATAAATCGAAGAAACTAGAAGACTTTAAGTTTGTATGGTTCCAAAATCATCAAGATTTATTAAATTATTAAATACATTTAATAATCTCATCATACAACATTTCATATTCAAAGTACAAGTTCAATATTATAAAAATATAAGCAAATAGTTTATAAAATTATACATGAAATATACCTCCATCAAGCTAATTATTCATCAATCTCTTTCAAAAGCTTTTTGCTCTTCACAAATTTTTTTTTGATACCTAAATTCAATAACTATGTTCTCGGGTCGGTTCTGGGTACCCTAGTGTAAGAACCGTGAACCAAATCAAGTGGTCGGTTCTGAAATTTTTGAAAGAATCTGTGAAAATAGTGCAAGATCGGTGAACAGAACCAAGTGGTTGGTTCATAAAATTTATGGTGTCTAATTTCACTATTTGTTCGTGTTGAAAGAAAGAGTATGACATTTTGGAGCATCACTATTTTTAGCGTTGTCGTTTTTCTCCCACTGCAAATGAAGAAAAAACGTCAAAACAAACAGAGCACGATTGACTTTGAGGCGTCGTCGCCTCAATGATTTTTGGGAGTATGCGGACATGTCTTCTGAAAAGTTATTTGTAGCTTCGCTACAAAGAGAGTCCGAGAGAAAACACGATGCTTCTGTCTGTATTGAAATGGTCAGTGGCGAGTCTAGAAAATTAAAAATGAGGGTTCACAGTTACTTTTTAAAACAAAATAGTACAAAAAAATATTTAAATTAATTTTGGGGGTACATATAGCTGAGTTTGTCTGCGAATAGTCAAATATGTTCTACGAATAGCCAAATTTGATTTAGGAATAGCTAAATCGTGAAAAATAAGGAGGTGTCAATTTTCCTTCGGCTCCCTCTGAATACGCCCCTCGGATTAGTAGCCAAGTCATCAAAAATATCACAGAATTGCAATCGCAAGCTCTCTCACCTCAAATTGTAACGAGCAGCGGCTTGTTGCCCTCACATTCTATCCAAAGCTTTGTAAGCACGAACAAATAGTGAAATTAGGTCGGCATCGAACCAGCCACGTGGTTTTTCACGCTATTCACGAGTTTTCCACGTTAAAAAATTATCTTGTCATTTCTCCTTTTTGAGATTGTTTGCGCGCTCGATCATTCAAGAATTAAGACGGTCTAATTTAGACCGATCTAACATCAACCTTGAGTGACCCACAACAATTACTATTTTATGATTTGAATATATAATTGTGCATAAATATTGAGACTGTGAACTTGTAAATAATCATGAACCATGTTTTCATTTATATAATTAATATATTTTCATTTATCCACACTCTATATATATACAAAAATCAATTAATTAAATATTAATCATTCCAATTTTAATTTTTTAAGTTAATTTAATTGGCATGTTTTTTACTTAATTAAAAAAATGTGTCACCATCTTTGCAATTTGTGATTTGTTTTGTATTCGACGTGACAAATTTTTTTTGAAGATAACAAATAAAAGATGTACTGTTACGTCGGCGCACGCAAAAATTCTGCACACACGTTTGTATATTTAATATAAAAAGAGAAACCACATATCTTTTAATATATTTTTTTCTAGACATTAGCTCAATTCACTTATTCTATTTGTTTTTCTTTTATAGATAGATCCAACAACACTGTTGTCTACGTTTCTCGCTAAACATTCAGCCAGCTGCTCAGGTGGTCTGCTTGCCTCGTATGTCTATACCCGCGTCCTCATTTTGGATAATAAACCCCACATCAACAATGCTATAATTTAAGGATAAAAAACAAGCCTCTTGTCAACATCTTGCTTTCCTTCAAAGACACATTGAAGTGTGAGAGTAGAAATCCAAGAAAGAGGAGGATAAATGGAAGGCACCTCTTGAATGAAGAAATTGTGGGGGCAAAGCCTTTAATGAATAGCAATAACTATGTGCTTTTAAAGCACATGGTAGTATAGAAAGTCTATTCATGGGAAAGGATTGTTAATGTGTGAATGTGAGTTATAATTAATGAGTATGAAAAATATGTTACTTCTATTAGGATGAACAAAAGAGGTATGTGTGAGGCATTCTCATGCCTCCTCATAGAGATTCTTTGACAACTACATCAAAGTTGGTTAATGCTTGAATACAAGTCATAATTAATGAGTGTGTAAAAACATACTGCTTCTATTAGGACGAGCAAAAGAGGTAAGCGTGATGCATTCCTAATATCCATTTTGGGAGATTCTTTGACGAATATAGCCCAAGCTTTAAATGAGTTAGATGAAAGCTGCACAGAGAAGCATATTGCGTGGTTTTGAAAAGGGATGTTTGCGTTAATACATATCGAAGTCATGCAATGAAATGCTTAGGTAGGGTAGCATATGAAGCAACAAAATTATTTTTAGGGTTCGTGATAAGGGCTGTGGCAGGGACCGTGGATTAGAAAACTATATACTTGCAAGAGCACAGTAAAGGTTTCACAGAAGTGAGAAGATGAGTTTTTAATAAAACAGGATTACAATTTCTCATTGTTACAAAAATTTGATAGTGAACGAGTATTTAATAAACCCGACGAATCATACGTCAAGTTTTTTATTTAGAAAATTATGTTTAAAGCAAGATTTATGAAGTTGGACATCAAAATTTGATCTTTTTTTGTCGGGTGATGCTTTAATGGTAATGTCATCGTAGACCTATTTTAGATAATTATTATGTGCAAAGATATTTTTGATATATGCAGACCTATTTTAGGTGTAGATGTGAAAAATACATGTGCAGATCAATTTGCTACATGCAGACCAATTTGACTAAACTTTTTTAATAAATAAATAAATAAAATGCTTTATGAAAGTCATAGTTGTTGTGGTAGCATTGCAAGGAGGTGGTGGGTTGTACAATTATCCAAAGTTTCACTAAAAATTGCAGGGCTACGAAATTAAATTGTAACGGCCAAAAATATGTGAGAGTGAATGATAATAAGCACTATAAGAGTTGAGAAGTTTGCATTCTCAAAATTAATGGAAAGCTTAGGCTTCGAGACGCGCTATAGATTTGACGATGATGACGTTTAAAAACATTTTAAAGTAATGTAGAGCGGCGGAATGGGTTCGTTTAGGGCGGTGTTTTCACGTCGGTGCGGGAGCAGACGCCGCCAGGATGTGGGAAAACAAACGGACGGCGTCTGCTCCCGCCGCACCCAAGGAACGGAGAAAAATGGAATGTTTCGAATCCCCGCATTCCCGCATCCCCGGTCCCTCCAGCTCCGAACGGCGGCGGCGTCTGCGCCCACCCGTCTGCTCCCACCAAACCAAATAAAGTCTTAAGAGCACATCACGTTTAATATGTTGTGATCGACCAAAGAGGGGGCTCAATAACAAAAATGGAGCTCATCCTAGGGTTTAAATCGACGGTCATTATATGCCAATTGGGCCCGAGAAAAGGTTCCCACTATATTCATGAAATGATGTGGTTGAACTTCGTTGGTATGCGTTAATATATGATAATTGGCAAATTTGGTTGTTTTGAAATTCCGGGCCTTGGGGTCGACGCCTTTCGTTTGGCGCGGCGTTTGCGGCAAGCGTTTGGGGCAAACGCCGCCGCACGACGGGTAAACAAATGACCGGTGTCGGCATTTTCTGCGTTTGGTCCCGCCGCGCCATGAAAAACGGAACGAAAAGCCCCGTTTCAATGCCGCGCTCCTTCCCTCCTGTTCCAATGCCTCCGTTCCTCCCGCTGTTTCCTCCCACCACCGTCGAATCAAATAAAGCCTTAGTGGTGATGTCTAATAATTATTTTTGGATGCTACGTCGAAGGCTTTTAGGGTGTGGTAGTTGTGTCGAAGAAGGCGGAAAAGACCTTCCATAACATGTGTACAGATGATGACATGTGCGTCGGTCTGACATGATGGAAATGATGTGCGATTTTGATTAGGGGCGTGCAAAAAATAACTGAAGAATCAAGAATCAGACAGAAACAGAATTGAACTACTCAGGTCATTCCAAATAGGCTTGGTTCGGATATGATTTTCATAATCCTAGAACCGACAATTTGGTTATTGTTGTGGGCTAACTCGATGAGGTGTAACCCATCAGTTATTGTATGACAAAGAATTATGAGTTGAAAGTCATGTTTTCAATTATTCTGAGACATTGATAGATTTGAGAAACGAATCAGAACTGAACCGAAGCGATCAATTTGAATCTGGTTCTACAAATGAGGAGCGTGGGCGAGTTCCGGTTCAAAAAATATGGAACCAAACCTATATGAGGTTGGTTATCGGTTTTGAGTGAAATCGAACCTATCTGAATTGTACCCCTACTTTTGATCATATTTGAGATCGCACCACAAGTGGTTGAAAATAGTGTAACATCAAAAATAAAGGAGGCAATGCCATCAATAAGACTATGAGAGCACAAAATCATATATATAAATGTCAAGAATTTTAAAAATTAGGGCAAATAAAAAATAATATTGGAGGCATTGGATCCATTTTAGAACCAAGAGGAAGCACTCAATTTTCAAACTTCATATAGAAGGATTTTTAGTTTTTAATATAATATGGTTTAAAGGGCTTATGGTTTGCTTCTTTTCGGTCAATTGTCCGCCTTTGGCAAAGGGCTTGTAGAACTAAGGCTCTGTTTGAGGGGACTTATTTTTACCGGTCAAGCGGTTACGACCGCATGAACCGGACTTTAGCCTAATGATGAAGGCTACTTTCACAGCGACATCGTGGGTCGGCGAGGAGCTTGCATTGATGTTGAGAGAAATCGATGTTGAATCGGCCATTGTAACAATTATTGTAGTATCATGAGGAACAAATGTTGTATTTTTGTAGCTACTCTGAGGTTATTTTCTGTAGCAGCATGACGAGAATTCAACGACAAAGTCGACGACAACAGGCGTCGCATAGAGGGCAAGATCTCGGGCTCTATGCAAATGCGGTTGAACACGAGAGATGGTGTTAAAACTCATTTGATCAAATGTGAAGATAAACATGATATAACAAGAGAATTGTTATACACAGAGCGAAATTGTCTATCCGCAGTTGTTTATTATCCACAATTTTAACGAGAATAAATATTTTTATTCGCAGACCAATGCATAAAATATGAAAATAAGCCCAGTTTATGTTTGGCACAAATGAGGCCAGAGATTATAGAAAGGTTTCTGAACCAGAGATCGGCAAGTCTTTCTAAAATAATAATAATAATTATTATTATTATTAACAAAACATGACAATTAAATGTAAAATACCGCAACAAAACTGAAGAAAACGTTTAACTAATAACATCAGCAGGCCCAAATATTTGCCCCACCAAAAGCCCAAATGTACTTTTAATAAGCCCATTGTATGTTTTGCACAGTGAAGCCCAAATAAATATGCCTTCGACACCGTTTGTTTCTAGTGTTTTTCCTTTTGGCAGTGGGAGGAAAACGCCAACGCTAAAAAATATGTTTGATAAAACTTCTTTCTTCCATTCTCAACGTTCGAAATCTCAATTTTGGACCTTCAACGTCAAATTTTGCCCCCTCCCTCAATTCTCACCGCTCACTTTCCCAACGCTCCGCAATGCCACATTCAACTAAAACAAACAGAGCCGAACATGAGAATTTTTTCGTTGGCGGTGAGAGCCAAAGGACGACCTTACCAACTCGTTTTCTTCTATTCTACTTCCTTCTCCAAGCTGCTACCAATCTAACTTTGATTTGTTTGGGATAGGCGTCACTTTAGGAAAAGTGGCGGTGGGATTAGAGCTGACAAAATAATAGTGGTAGTAACTTGGTATGAATAAGGCCTTATTTGTTTGGGCGTTTCACTGCTGCTCCGTTTGGGCAAATGCCGCCGGAAGAAGGGTAATAAATGAATCTCCGCCGGCGTTTGCTCCGTTTCCACCCTCCCTCCCGCCTTGAGAAACGCCCAAAAAGCTCCGTTTGGAGCAGCCACCTCCCCCCCCGTTTCGAACAATCTTTCTTTTCGCCCGCCGGATCGATCCGCCACCGACGAAACAAATGAAGCCTAAACATGAATGTTGGTCTGTAAGAACAGAAGCATGAAAATGCGAAAAATTCATTTTAACTTTTTTGAAATTGAGTGGTTCAATGTAATACAAAAAAATATACTGAAAACACATTTACGACGCATGCACTTTAAACAACAATAGTGATTGAAATAAAACTTGGGTGCTGCTATTAGCAAACTCATCTCAAAATTGACATTTTTTCTCGCACGAAATGGCAGCGGATACGAGACGGCATGGGTAGCAATGATCCCAAACCCGGCCGAAGACGGTGCGGCCGCTCTTAGCTCTTGGCACGCCTGCCCGAACATATCAAAAGAGGTTCAACCACAGATTAAGCGGTCAATGCGCTAGTTGCGCGTCTGTTGTTCTTGAGAGAGAACATGTGGAGGTCTATTGTTCTAATCAAAATTGCGAAAGAAATGTTGCACGAACAATACAGAAAAACTAAAATCACACAACAACAAAAGAACACTCGCTCTGCAAGATATATATTCGAAGACAGAGACAATGACGAAGAGGTGAAGATGAAAGTGCGAATTTTATGTACGAGATTTTAATTAGGATTTCAAGAGAGTGCCAGCAAATGTGCTATTTAGCTTGGGTGGAATGGCCGGCTTCTAATGGGAGAAACTGCTCCGGCCACAGAGCTTTGACGGCTCCTCCTTCTTCTCCCCCGGTGTCTGCCTTTGCTTTGCGGGATGTTATTTTTGAATCTAGCGAAAGAGGCGCGGAATAACACTTTGTGATGCGGAAGCGCTTGACCTAGATGTCTGAGTGGTTTTTGATCGCCAGCGAAATGGAGTTGCGCGTGATTTTGCGGTTTGCTTGTAAACAATTGGTTTTTGAATAGTCATTTTTGAAGTCTGTGGTTTGCTAAAAGTAAAAATGAATTTGCTAGTAACCACACCATAAAACTTTCACGCCATCATGGCCACAATCGTCCCAAAACTAAGCTTGTGTTCATCATTTTCTTTCTTTCTTTTGCTGACCTAATTGCCTCGCGAGTTCGGCCTTTTCGAGTTGTTTTATTTACTAAGAGCCCTTAACCCTGCGGCGGAGAGGCTGTTATGGAAGTCCACAAGCTCTTGCACGAAGTGAGCTGTTTTATTTACTAAGAGTCAAATAAGATTTGTCAATAACGCCCCCCTAAACAAGCATAGATTTATTTTTGTTGCGGGCAAACTCGATGTTCCGGTCGGACCGGATTCAATTGGACAGTCTTAGCTTACGGAGGAGAGATCGAGCGTGCACACAGTTAGAGAAAATGAAAAGTTGACTCAAATGTGATGACGTGAAAAAACCCCTCAACTGGTAAAAAACCACGTGACCGGATCTGTGTCGGTCAAAGTTCACTTGTTGCTTGTGATTACAACCTTTTTTAAGAATCGGGGCGACAGGCCGCTCTCATCCGCCGCGGCCGGCCTCGCCACCGTCCAGGCCGCCGCCTGGCCACGGGCCGGCCGCCGCCGCCGCCCGCCCGCCACCCCACCTCCGTCGACGGCTTGCCCGCCGTCCGATCGTGGTGGGCTCTCCTCGCCGTTCGAATCCGGTGGTAACCACCCACTAACCCACTAAGTTAGTGGTGGGGTCTGCCATAATCCTTTCTAGGAGGTTGTTAGAAAACGAACAAAAAACAAAAACCGGAAGTGGTTTAACAGAAACTTTATTATCCCAAAAAGGTATCAATTACAATGGTATAACCTCCCTTTTATAAAATGGGGAGATGAGAGAGATTACAATAAGCAATGTGGGACTAAATTTTTACAAGTATATGCGGCTTTACAAAATGACAAACCACACAAACCGGCTAACTGCCCGACGACAACCAAGATGAGAGAACAAGCACCCCAGAGAGCAAGTCGTCACAGGAGACCGCTAGACCACCCGGTCTCCAAGTCGTCTGAGACAAGCCTCCTGACCGATGAGACACCAAACTGCAACAGCTAGCCCAGCACACAGACCGGCTAGGAGAAACCGCCAGACCGCCCGGTCTCCGAACAGCAACAGACCGCCCGGTCTCCATCCTACAACACTCCCCCTCAAGCTGGAGCATAAATATCAATCATGCCCAGCTTGTCACAGATGTGGAAAAGAAAGCGGACACCGACTTGGTGAAGACGTCTGCCAACTCGTTGTCGGAAGTGACAAACGGAGTGCAAATATGCTTCTTCAATATCTCTTCCCGAATAAAATGACAGTCTACTTCTATGTGTTTTGTTCTCTCATGAAAGACCGGATTTTTGGAAATGTATATCGCGGCCTTGTTTGTCATAGAACATAGGAAGATGATAGTTGTAAACCTCTCCTAAGTCAAGCATGAGAGCCCGCAACCATTTCAACTCTCATGTAGTCGACGTCATACTGTGATATTCCAGCTCTGCACTAGACCTGGAGACCACAGACTGTTTCTTGCTCTTCCAACTCACAAGATTGCCTCCAACAAACGTGCAGAAACCTGATGTCGATTTGCGGTCCCCTTTGTCATCAGCATAACTTGAATCAGAGTACGCTTCAACCCGTAGTTACCATTCTTTTGAAAGAGCAGTCCTTTCCCTGTGTTGCTTTAATATACTCTAATATCTTCAGGCAGATTGTAGATGACACTCCCTAGGAGCTTGCATGAACTGGCTCACCTTGCCAACAGCATAAGCGATGTCGGGTCTGGTTACCGTGAGATAAATGAGCTTACCCAGACCAGACGTCGGTATCCCGTAAGATCGGACAGAAGAGACGAGTCATCTGTCCAAGTTTTGTCTTCTCTAGCAGCCATAGGACAACGGACAGGTTTAGCACCAGTCAATCCTGCCTCCTTTAAAAGATCAAGAGCATACTTTCGTTGGGAAAGGACCATGGAGTTGGGCTTCCTAGAGATTTCAATCCCTAGAAAGTATTTCGGAGACCTCATATCCTTTGTGACCAGGTGTTGATGAAGGTGTTTCTTTGTCAGCAATACCCCATCCTGATCATCGCCAGTAAGAAGAATGTCATCAACATAAACCACAAGAACAACCAGACCAGAGGCGGTTTTCCGAACAAACAAGGAGTGATCTGCTGAGCTTCTCGTAAAACCAATGGCCGCAACAATGCCACTGAACTTGTCAAACCAGGCACGAGGGCTCTGCTTAAGGCCATAGATAGCCTTCTTTAGCCGGCATATACCCGTGTCTCCCCCTGATCAACATACCCAGAAGTTGCTCCATGTAAACATCTTCCTGCAGATCACCGTAGAGGAAAGCATTCTTAACATCCAGCTGCGAAATGAGCCAATCCCGGTTGACAGCGACAGAGAGAAGGACCTGAATGGTACTGAGACGAGTCACAGGAGAGAAAGTATCAAAGTAATCAACACCATATGTATGAGTGAAACCTTTGGCCACCAGGCGGGCCTTGTAGCGATCCACGCTACCATCGGGACAGAATTTCACAACAAAGACCCAACGACAGCCAACAACATCCATACCCAAAGGTGGGGGAACCAGGGTCCAGGTCCCCCGTTCAGTGAGGGTAGCAATTTTCTCATCTATAGCAGTCTTCCAATGAGGAATAGTGAGAGCCTCCTGATAGGAGCGGGGAGTGGCGGTCTCAGAGATAGCCAATGCAAATTTCCTGCGAGAAGGAGTCAGACGATCATATGAAACAACAGCAGCCAGCGGTGCTGGTACACACGTCTGCACCTCTTTGCGAAGAGCTATGGGTAGATCCAAGTCGGTATGTTCCTCAGCAACCGGAGCATCCATGGCGGAGAGAGCTGGCTCGGGAGGAGAGAGCGACAGCGGCGAAGAGGAGGGAGATGGGGGAGAAGAGGCGGGAGAGGGTGGATATAATGGATCTGGTGGAGGTGACAGAACAGTTGTAGGAGCAGAGGGAATTGTGGGTTGTGGTGAGAGGTAGGATCAGCAGGAGTAGAGGAGGAAGAGGAAGATAAGTAAGATGCATTTTCAAAGAAGGTGACATCCGCAGAGACAAATTGCTTGCGGGTAACGGGGTCAAAGCAACAATAACCTTTCTGAGTGGGAGAGTACCCCAGAAAGACACATTTAGTGGACCGTGGGGAGAGTTTGTCGCGGGTGGCAGAGGGAGCATGCACAAAGGCTGTGCACCCAAAGATACGTAGAGGAAGAGGAAAGAGTTCTTTGCCCGGATAGAGAATGGAGAAAGGAGTTTGACCACGGAGAATGGTGGAGGGAATGCAATTGATGAGATAGCAAGCGATGAGAACAACATAGCCCCAGTAGGAGCGAGGGACATGCATATGCGTTAGCAGAGTGCGAGCGACATCAAGTAGGTGACGGTTTTTTGCGTTCCGCTACTCTATTTTGTTAGGATGTGTAAACGCAACTGCTTTGATGAATAATCTCATGTTGCGTGCAGAATAGGAAAAAACATGACTGAGATATTCTTTTGCATTATCCGAGCGTAAGATTTTAATGGAGACATCAAACTTAGTGTGAATGGAATGATAAAAGGATGTTCATACATCAAAAAGTTCAGAGCGGTCGCGTAAGAGATATATCCAAGTAGAGCAAGAGAAAGTCATCAATGAAAGTAACAAAATAGGAACTACCCCGACCAACGGTAAGGGTAGGAGTAGGACCCCAGATGTCGAAGTGAACAAGATCAAACGGATGGGTAGAACCATGATCTTGCTTTGGAGGAAAGGAGGAGCGGTGATGCTTGCCAAGTTGACATGCGTCACAATTAAGAGGAGGATGATGCGGAGGGAGGTGGGGCAGAAGCTGGCGAAAAAGCCGGGAGGAGCATGACAAATGCGAAGATGCCATTGGAGAAGATCTGTAGAGGAGGGGGAGAAGGTGGATAGAGCAGAGACGTTGTCGAGAAAGTAGAGGCCGCCGCTCTCAATCCCAGTAGCAATCGTCCGTTGGGAGTCTGGATCCTGAAAAGAACAAGAAGTAGAAGTGAATGTGACGGAGCACTGTAGTTGCTTGCATAAAAAGTAACCGATAATAAATTGCAAGGAAACCGGGGCACATAGAGGGTATCTGCCAGACACAAAGAGGGAGTGACTTGAACCATGCCCGCCCCATTGACCGGGGAGGGAGAGCCATCAGCAACGATGACCGGGGACAACCGATCATGTGTTTCTAGATGAGAGAAAAACTGAGGATTGCCTGTCATATGATTTGTAGCACCAGAGTCGATCAACCATCGTGCACGAGTAACAGCGTGGGCACTACCAGAAGAGGTGACCACCAAGACGGACAGCTTGGACGCGGAATCCATTGAAGAGAGACGATGAGAGAACAGGAAGCAGCGACGACAACAACAAGTCGCAAGCCGGGCGAACAGAAGCAGGTCGCGTGGCTAGGAAGGCCGCAGGCAGGAGAAAACAGGTCGGACGGCTAAAGAGAGGCCACAACGACTAGTAAGCAGGAGCGGCTAGAAGGAAACAAGGTCGGGGCGACTACTAAACAGGTCGCGGCGACTTAAGGACATGTCGCAACAACAAAGAAGAACAACAAGAGAAGAGAAGCATGGAGAAAAAGCCGCGCGAACAGGGCAGCGGTCAGAAGAGAAGGCAAGCCGCGAAGACAGGTCGCGGAAAGCAGAAACAAGCCGCGCGAACAAGCAACGGTCAGAGGAGGAATCAATCCGCGAAGACAGGTCGCGAAAAGAAGAAATAAGCCGCGAGAATCAGAAAGCGCACACAATCAGACGATATAAAAGGAACCCCAAGGCCGCTATAAAAGGAACCCCAAGGCCTCCTCATAATTCGTCTTTTGGCTCCCGGTCATCTTCTTCCTCAGACGATAGCTCTGCCGGAGTCCTCCCTCGGATCATCCTCCAGCCACCACGAGCCACCAGCACACCACCAGCAGGAGAACGCCTAAGTCCCGGAGCGGGCAGAAGAAGGAAGACGACCCCTGCAAGCAGACGCGCACCGAGGCCGCGCTCCAAACTTCAAAGCACCAGAGCCACCACTCGGACTCCATGTCCAAGTCGCTCCCCCGCGGCGCAGCCTGTTGCCCGCTGGGGGATGAAATCTCTCTCTCCCCGCAAGCTGTAACGGAGCGGCATGTCGCCCCGATTCTCAAAAAACGTTGTAATCACAAACAGCTAGTGGACTTTGACCGGCACAGATCCGGTCACTTGGTTTTTATCCAGTTGATGGGTTTTTTCACGTCATCACATCTTGAGTCAACCTTTCATTTTCTCTGACTGTGTGCGTGATCGATCGCTCCGTAAGCTAAGACAGTTCAATTGAATCTGATTCGACCGGGCATCGAGTTTGCCCGGAACAGGTATCATTTGGTTTAGCGTTTTTTGGGCGGCGTTTTTTAGCCAACGCCACCGGACGGAGGGTAATCAAACGAAACTTTGTGTCCATTTGCTCCATTTGCATCCGCAGCAAGGAGAAAACGCACCCCCCCCCCCCCCAACCGCTCCGTTTCGACCCTCACCTCCACCCTCCGGATTGAAAGCTCCGTTTGAACCTGCATGCTCCTCCCGCCATCGCTACCGCTAAATCAAAGACGTTATTTTCAATGAAGCCTTAATTTTGATGTAATATTATTAGCCCACTTAACAGCCTTCTCAGCATTCCATTATAAACTGACGTTATTTTTAACAGATTTTTAAAATTAAAGACTGATTTAAACTAATTAAATATTTTAGTACAATTATGATTTATTTATTAAAAAAATCAGATTATAATAAAATTATTGCCTGGCCCTGAAAGGGCTGAAATTAAAATTTTATTAATGAGGATATAAATTTTTCTATCCTCAATACTAAAGTATTTACTAAATGACAACAAACACATCGACGAACAATCCACTGTAGAATCACATGCACGATTTCCCAACCTGCCGCCGACAAGACCTCTCTCTTTCTCTTCCGACACCTTCTCACCGCCGTTCTTCTTCGCCGACGGCGAACTACTTCCGTGATTTTCAGCTCTGCTTTCCCACCCGCTATAACAGGGCACGTACTCAAGCGCAGGGCAATACTTCCGGCAGGCGAAAAACAGGGCGCACTCCTCCGGCGACCTCTGCCCGGCGCAACCTTGAATGCAATTCTTCCTAACATCCAAAATCCCCCGCCGGAGCAAGTCCAGGCAACCATTGCCCAGCGAGGTGAAGTAATTCTCGGAGAGTGAGAGGTTTAACAGCCGAGCTCTGTTTGCCAGCCGGCACACCTCCGCCGGCACCTCCCCGTACAGTAAATTACCGGCGAAGTTCAGCTGTTCCACTTTCGATAAACATCCCAAGGACAGAGGTATCGGGCCTGTAATCTTATTAAATCCGGCGTCGAAAACTGTGGCCTTTTGCAGCCGGCCCCGATTCCGGCGGGAAGGCAGCCGAGAGGCTGTTTCCGAGGAAGAGAACTTGGATGAGGGTGCCCCCTGTTTCACCGATAGAGCTCGGAATCGTCCCCGTGAAATCGTTGTTGGCGAGCGTGAGATAGGGGGCGGTGGTGCGGCCGACTGCGGATGGGAGCGGCTGCGAGAAACGGTTGTTGTTGAGGAAGAGTACTTCGACGACGGGGAGAGAGAAGACGGAAGGCGGCACAGCGCCGGCGAAGAAGTTGAAACGGAGGTCGAGGAAGGCGAGGTTAAACAGGGGCAAAACAGAGGATGGGAATTCGCCGGCGAACTTGTTGTTGCTGAGGTCGAGCTCGTAGAAGTAGGGAAGGTGGGTGAGTCCCGGCAAGGTGCCGGCGAAGCCGTTTGAGTTGGCGTGGAAGAGCGCAAGGTCGGGTAATTGGTCGAGGAATCCGGCGAGAGTCGGGGCGCCGAGGTGGAAGCCGTTGAAGTCGACGGAGGCGATGGCCGGGGTGTTGTTTTTGAACCGCGGCGGCGTTTCGAGGAAAAATCCTCTGTATTTTGAGATGTCTGGGCCGACCCAGGTCCCGGTGATGTGAAATGGGTCGCTATAGATCGTCTTTTTGAAGCGCTGGATTACGATGTAGGATTCGTAGAGGAGGAGGTTTGGGAAGTCGCCGGGAGTGAGGTCTCCCGGCGGCAGTGGTGGAGGATTTTGCGGCGGGCAGCTTGGTTCCGAAACAGGGAAGAGGGCGGAGTGTAGCTTCCACCGCCGATGCCGATGCCGATGCCGATACCGTTGGCGGGGCCGCTGCCGATGTCTACTCCAAGTGTCTGTCGGTCGATTAACCGTCGAGCGTCCGGTGAGGGATTGCAGGGGAAGCAGGGACGAGAGAGAAGCAGAAATAGTGTGGAGGAAAGAGAGAAGAGAGAGAAGCAGAAGTTTATGCAGTAGAGAGCCCATATTTTGATCTGCACGTTTTTTTCAGCCTGTTCAGGTCATAAAGTTTGGCTTCGACTTATCAGGGAGGCCTGACATTAATAATGGGTGCTCATATTCTCATCGCAGTTTTGGCTAGTCGCACTGTACTTTTTCCTAGTTTTTCACGTCTTTTGAAAATACGTCTTGTACATGCATTACACTTTTCCTAAAAATATATGTACAAGACGTACTTTGGATATATGTTTATATTTCACGCCTTTTGAAATACGCCTTGTACATGTTTTTTTAGGAAAAGTGTTCAACACGAAAGTTGTAGATCTAGTCGAGATCTACAACTTTCGTGTTGAACACTTTTCCTAAAAATGCATGTACAAGATGCATTTTCAAAAGATGCGAAAAATTAGAAAAAAGTGTGGTACGAATAGTCAAAACTGCGGTGGGAATATCAGTGCCCTTATATTTTATGCACATGCTAATGCTACTGACTACTTAGCGCGAGAAAGCCGTTAAACCACTTTGAATAAAAAAGAGAAAATTCATTGTTAAGGTAATATTAGTGCAATTGTGCGTCGCGAAATTCTTTCAATACTTGCATATCAAGACGTCTTTTGATACACATAGGGGTGCAACTCGGATCGGTTAGTTTGGTTCCACCCAAAATAAAGAATCCATCCATATATGTTCGGTTCTAACTTTTGGAACCGGAGCCGACCCACGGTCCTAATGTATAAATCAGATCTGAACCATTTGCTTCGTTAATCTGTTCGATTCCGGTTCAATTCTCGATTCTACATATGTCTAAATATAATTTAAAAATAACTCTTTCAACTCATGATTCTTTATAATGTAAGTTTTAGGCTCCGTTTGGGGGGACTTATTTTTAGCGGTCAAGCAGTCAGGACCGCATGAACCGGGTCTTAATTAAGTCCTGATTCATGCGGTCGTGACCGCTTGACCGGTGAAAATAAGTCATTCCAACTGAGTCTTAATCTCTCAAAATAATTGAATGATGACTTTATATAATGTTGAAGTCATGCAACTACACAAGTATACTAAATATATTTTTGAGTCATACGACTAATTTTTAAATTATTTTTTGCATATTTAGTTACACGACTATAACCGTTGTCTCAAAATATTTTCTTTAGCATTGATATTCGGTTCTCGGGTCACTTATGGATTCCCGATCCTTGGAACTAGGAACCAAACCGAATTGTCGGTTCTAGTATAAGGAGAACTGACCCGAACCTATTTGAAAACCGACCCAAACAATTTTTTTTTTTTTTCAGTTCGGTTTAAATTCCGGTCCGGTTCTCGGATCTTTCGGTTATCTTTACACCAATCCAGACTAACCATCCAGATGAGCTTCACACAACATGTCTATGTCCGTACTACACACCTCGATCGGTGTCCGGCTCTAGATGCAGACACAACTTTTTAACACCTCTGATCGGTGGTAGCGACTGGTATATCTGGTACACCATAACGTGTCTTGAGTGCACGGAGCGTCTGGCGGAGTCCGGCATTTGTGATGATGTGGTGCGTGAGAGCACCACTTGTGTATAGATATATGTTTGTCATGCATACATGGAAGGAACCACTGCCTCGGGTAAGGGGTATAGTCATTATATTGGTCACTAATGCTGACTGTTGCTTTGTTTACCGCTCTTGGGGTGGATGTCTAATTGTGCAGTGATGATGGCTGAATTGAATTGAGCGAAAAGAGCTGTGCTGCTTAAGCTCCTTGAAGTTCGTGCGAAGAATGCTTGGATTTCAGTGTGGTCGGCCTGCGTACCGATGTTGAAATTGTATATATTTGTAAAGAGCAACCTGTAGGCCTTAAGGCCGTGAGCGTGTGTGTGTTTGTATACATTCCTGATTTATTAATAAATGTGAAGTTTATATATGTATGGACATTCGCTGGATGAATTCTTATAACAAAATGATGCGCTCCCTAGATACACATATAAATCTTTTAAGGGTCATGTTTGACGGTTCACATTGTAGATAACTCGTGCAGCGAAGGCATGTCGTACCTAGGAAAAAAGAGCTTTATTACTTGTTTATTTTAATTATTGATCAAAATTGTTTTATTCCTTAATGATGATTATTTGATTTAAAATTGATGGTCTGATCAAAGAGAGTTAGAGCTGTCCCGGTTCAGTTCGGTTCCGGTTCTACTAAAACCATGAACCGACCATTAAGGTAACACATTTCTTCAAATTAGAACCAAACCTTATTTGATTTGACCGGTTTCGGTTCTGGTTTCGGTTCCAACTTATTTTTTGGAACTGTCGTATTAAAGGTTCCGGTTACGGTTCACAAGAACCAAAACAAACCGGCCACTATCGATTCGTCCCGATTCCATGCGGTTCGTTTCGTTTCCATCGATTCCAACTAAAACTGAAATCAAACTTGGCATAATGAAATAAAAACGGCTGCAATAGTAAAACTCAAACACATCAAAATATAAAAATTATGTTCCCACTTTTCGCCGATCTTTTCCACGATCGTTAGGATAATATCAATTGTCTTCCTACGCGTGTAGACTTGCCACGATTCTAGTTGGCTTGCGCACGTCTCTCGGCTGCTCAACTATAACAACCGCCTACATTAGTTGTATGCATGTTACTAATAATAATAGTTTCTATATCTTCTATTTTTTTTAATAAAATTTTCAAAAAAATGTAAGTAAAATTGAAAATATATTATATAACTTTATAAAAATAAAAAATGCATTGCAAAAATTGATTCCAAACCTCAACAATGTCAAACCATATCATACAGTTTTTATGCGGTGAAATTTTATTCGCTCCAAAGTCAACCCCTTTTAGTGTGATTGCGGTTTTGGATTCAAACTGCACCAGCTTCACTCATGATAGTAAGTATAAATAGATAGATAAATTATAAAATAATAACAGTATATATAATAATAAACGGGTTGGTCGGTTCGTTCTACTTCGGTCCGGTTCAGATCGGGTCTAAAAATCTTGAAACGCTTGAGACTTGTATGTTGCGGTTCCGGTTCGTTCCGATCCGATATATGTAAGAACCACACCCGGACCATATTGTTCACGGTTCCAAAATTCAAACCGGAACCCGAATAATTTGCAAACGGTTCGGTCGGTTCTTTGCAGTTCCATTTGGTTCCGGTTCGGTTGCGGTTTTCGGTTTTAAGTGACAGTCTAAAGAGAGTGCATATTGTACAACATGTATCGTCGAGAATGGGTCTTACTACAGCCAGTCAGCAGGAGTCAAGGTCACAAGTCAAGACAGAAGTCAGCATTATTGTGCAAGACCTTAGAAGGCTGGGCGAGTATGACGAGCTCTCCTCGCATACTCGCCAGGTAGGCGACTACGCGAGATACTCGCCCAGCCCCGTGCAAGTTTCTCCGAAAGTCGCCTAATCGCCGGTGGTGGGGTATAAATATGACCCCTCTGATTTGCCTATAAATAGGACCTCAGGGGTACGAGGTGAGGCACTGGAAATCCTATGCAGGAACTCGCGAGCCCTCTTTCAGGATTCTAGCCAAGTCTTTGGATTCTTTTTCCTTAGAGCCTAGGTCGCGACCTTGCGACTTGTCATCAGCTAGTCTCCCTCGTACCTAGTTTCGGCCATTTCTGGTTAAGAAGGGGCTGCTCCTTTCGAGCATCCGGGTACGTGGTGGAACCTTCCTGCCGCAATATCTGGGGACATGTTGACCTTCATCCTTCATTTCTTCTTCCTACTTGTCCGATCTAACATCTGAGTCTAACCTTAGGTGCATTGTCCGAATTCGAGGTTGGGAATTTCCTGGCTTCAACACTTAGTGCGTGTCCGTGGATTGCAGCCAAGGAGGAAGTTTAGTGTTTAGTAAGATGGCCAATGATGGCGAGCATGGAGGAAAGATCGGCAACTCGGCAGGAGTTGGAGATGTCGCGCGAGGTGGCCAGTTCGTGACAGTTGCTGCGTTCGAGGAGTTTGCGAAGCAGATTGAGCAGACCATCCTCCATGGTTTTCTCATCGCACCAATGTCACGGCGACTTCTCCCGTAGTGTGACACCGCTAGAGGAGAAGCGTCGCTGAGGCAAGCTGGAAAGGAGCCCCCTTGGGCAAGAGAGGAGCGACCGATGCAGTCGCGATATCATCCGGCGGGCAGCCAAGGGGTCCGCTTTCGGGTCCGATGTCGCCGGCGAGATGCCGAGATACTCGGCACTGCAACGAGTATGATGTCTCAAGCGAGGATGAAACTCGCCACCGCTAGAGAGGGAGGAGCCCCTTCTGTGACGAGATCCTCGCCGCCCCGTTCCCGAAGGGTTCAGAGAGCATGTTTCTCATACTACTCTGGCAGGGACGACCATGTCAACATCTTCAATGGTTCGAAGACTGTCCGTCTCATCCGCAACATATCTGACGCCTTCAAGTGCCGGTTTTTCTTCATCACCCTCAAAGGGAATGACAGAGCTTGGTTCCACCACTACCAGCAGGGTCCATATACTGTTTATTCGGACTGCGTCGGGGCCTCATGGAGAGGTTTGCGCCATCCAAGAAGAGGAAAGAAGGAGACACAACTCTCTTCAAAGTTACCCAAGGACAGTACGAGAGCTTGGGTCATTACGTAGATCATTTTCCGGAGGAATCTTGGAGGTAGAGGAGGTGGACAGCTTCACTCTGATGGTGGCCCTGAAGTTCGGGTTTGAAGCAGGGACTGTTCAGTATGGAGATGGGGTCTAATCCCCCAAGTCTTTCAAAGAGATGATATAAAGGGCGAACACTTTGTTCGGGGAGAGGAGAAGAACAAATACTTTTTGGCAAGGCTGGACGAGATGATCCGATGAGAGGGGGAGAGCAGGACCTTCGGGGCGAAGGCAAGGAGGACGCCGGAGGAGGCAGTTGAGAGGAGGAAGGAAGAGTCGAGGAGAGAGAAAAGGAGACGAGAGTAGAGCACATGAGGGTTGAGGAGAGGAGGCAGGAGAGGCCTCAAAGACAAGAGGAGAGGAGGCCAGCGAATGCCGGGCAAGAAGAGGGGGGATATGCGATTCCAATATCCGAGAAATCGCCCCCAGTGGAGACCACGCATGAGACAACACTTTCAGGAGTAGAGGAGAAACGACAACCGGCAGGAGGGAGGCCAGAAGGAGGAGGAAGAGGGAGACGATGGTCATCGCCCGTCAAGAAAACCAACGGCGCCGAGGGAGCAGCGAGCGATGCGTTAAGAGGCGGAGATTCCCCTCTACCGACATTCATCGAGTAGAGGGGCATGACACTTGGCTTGCCCTGAGTTCTGGAAGCAAGGAGGAGATTGGAAGCAGGAGCCAGCAAAGGGACAACAAAGGCAGGAGGCCCCGGTGGGCAGGTAGCATTCCCAGATTCAATAAGAAGGAATGAAGATCGCGTCAACCTGGGAGGTCGTGGAGAGGTGATACATGGCCCAGGAGGTGGGCATGTAGGGGTGATCAACGGAGGGGCCGAGCTCGGAGCTTCCCGCATGGGTAGTCTCCACCAGATCTATCGAAGAATGCCCCCTCGACGTCGCAGAACTCGCCGCTGTTGGAAGAGATCACCTTCTTCGGAGGAGGATATGCTGGGGAATGAAGACCCCTTCCAACGATCTTGGTGATTCAAGCCACCATCGAAGACTTCACCGTCGACCGAATCCTCGCGGATAACGGGAGCTCAGTGAACATCATTTTCAAGAGAACCTTCGTCGGGCTTCAGGTGAAGCATCTCGGGTCCAGGCTGCAGATGGACCCCTCTTTTTCTTCTCAGGAGAGAAGAAAGAGGCGGAAGGGCATGGAAATTCTGATTACACTCGGTGGACTCGATCTGATGTCTCTTTATCATCGTCGATGCACCGAGCGGATACAACGCCATCTTTGGACGCCCCTCATCAATTATTTCAAGGTTTTCCGTCATCATATCACCAGTGCTTGAAGTACTGCCAGGGGAATGTCTAATTCAGGATCAGGGGAGATCCCAAGGCCTCCAGGGAATGCTACCCGAACGTCGTCGACACCATCAGCTAGATGGGTGATGCGGAGAAGTTAAAAGAGCTGCTGGAGAAAGGAGAAGGGTATGTGTGCTGCTGAAGAGGTGAAGGAGGTGGAAGCTGTTAGAAAGTAGAGACAAGAAGCGAAAAGACGAGAACAAGCGAATAAACTTTTGAATAATGAAATTTTATTATCCAAAAAGATATCATTTACAAAGGTATGGCCTCCCTTATATAGAATGGAGGCAGATAAAAAGAGAGTATACAAACAATGTGGGACTAAACATTTTACAGGCTGAGCGCTAGAATAATGGGAGACCGATCAGGCCGCGCCGTTAGACAATGAGATAACCGCTCGGCAACTCCACAGGATAGAACAAGCCGTAGATGAGACCGCCAGACCGCCCGGTCTACAAACCGCTGGATCAGACCGCTAAGCGCCCGGTCTAACAAACCGCTGGAACAGACCGCTAAGCCGCCCGGTCTAATACTTCAACACTCCCCTCAAGCTGGAGCATATATATCAATCATGCCCGCTTGTCACAAATGCGGAAGAAGAGTAGAAACCGGCTTGGTGAAGATATCTGCCAACTCCTTGTCAAGGTGACAAAATGAGTACAACTGTTTCTTCAAAATCTCCTCCCGAATGAAGTGACAGTCACTCTATATGCTTCGTTCTCTCATGGAAGACCGGATTCCTGATAGTGTATAGCGGCCTTGTTTCACAGAACATAGGGAGAGGACATCATATACCTCGCCCAGTCAAGCATAGACCCGCAACCACTTTAACTCACACGTAGTTGACGCCATACTCCGGTATTCTGCTTCGGCACTGGATCTGGAACAACAATACTGTTTCTTGCTTTTCCAACTCACGAGATACCTCCACAAAGGTACAGAAACTTGACGTGGATTTACGATCGCCTTTGTCATCCGCATAACTTGAGTCTGAGTAGGCCTCAACTCTCAGATGACCATTTCTTCTGGAAGAGTAACCTCTGCCTGGTGCTGCTTTGATATACTCTAAAATCTTCAGGGCGGACTGAAGATGACACTCCCTGGGAGCTTGCATAAACTGACTGCTTTCCTACCCGCGTAGGCGATGTCGGGTCCTAGTCACCGTGAGATAGATGAGTTTGCCTACCAAACGTCTGTACCGTGTGACATCAGATAGAGGAGGCGATTCATCCGTCCACGTCTTGTCTTCTCCCACAGCCATGGGAGATGAGCTGGTTTGGCACCTGTCAAGCCTGCTTCTTGAAGAAGATCAAGGGCATACTTCCTTTGCGAGAGGACCAAGGATTCAGGTTTTCGAGGATCTCTATCCCCAAAAAGTATTTTTGGGAGCCATATCCTTCGTGACCAAGTGCTGGCGGAGGTGCTTCTTCGTCAAGTCCACCCCATCTCGGTCATCACCAGTAAGGAGAATATCATCCACATATACGGCCAACACCACCAGTCCCGAGGCCGTTTTGGCGAATGAATACGGAGTGATCGGCCGAACTCCTTTGAACCCGATGGTTGCCACAATACCACTGAACTTTTCGAACCATGCCTAGGGCTCTGCTTGAGGCCATAATGCCTTCTTCAAATGACATACACGTGTCTCCCCCTGAGCAACATACCCAGGAGGTTGCTCCATATAGACGTCCTCCTGAAGATCGCCATAGAGAAAGGCATTCTTCACATCCAGCTGAGAATAGCCCAAGCCCGGTTAAACAGCCACGAAAGAGAACCCGGATGGTGCTGAGGCGAGCAACTGGAGAGAAGGTATCGAAGTAATCAACGCCATAAGTCTGAGTAAAGCCCTTGGCCACCAGCCGGCTTTGTAGCGATCCACAGTGCCGTCGGGGCGAACTTCACAACAAGACCCAGCGACAGCCAACCACATCAGTGCCCACGGGAGGAGGAACCAGGGTCCATGTACCCCGTTCAGTAAGAGTAGCCATCTCCTCATCCATGGCAGACTTCCAATGAGGGAGAGCGAGAGCCTCCTGGTAGTACGAGGAGTAGAAGTGGCAGAGATAGCCAAGGCAAGCACCTGCGAGAAGGAGAAAGCTGATCATAAGAACAACAGCCGTGAGGGGTGTTGAGTACACAACGCCCGAACCCCCTTGCGAAGGGCAATGGAACATCAGATCATCGGGAGCGCGGCGACGGGAGCGTCAGCGACCGGAGCGTCCGTGGCGGAGAAGCTGGCCCGGGACTAGAGAGAGACGGCAGCGAGAGGAGGGTGGAGGGGTGGGTGGGGAGACGGACTGGGAAGGAGTGGGTGGAGGAGGAGATGAGGTGGGAAACGTGGAGAGGTGTGGAAGGAACGGAGATATCAGAAAGGAAGAGAGGAAGAAGAGGAAGGAGAGAATAGGAGCATTTTCAAAAAAGGTCACATCGGCGGAGACAAACTGCTTGCGGAGAAGGGTCAAAGCAGCAATAGCCTTTTTGAGTGGTAGAGTACCCCAAAAAGACACACTTGTGGAACGGGGGAAGCTTGTCGCGGGTACGGAGGAGCGTGAACGAAGGCCGTACAGCCAAAGACACGGAGAGGAAGAGGAAAGGTTCTTGGTGGGGGTAGAGAAGGAGAAGGAGTCTGCCTGCGTTGGAGACTGTGGCGGGAAGGCGATTAATGAATAGCAACGCGAGGAGCACAGCGTAGCCCCAGTAGGAGCGAGGGAGTGCATCTGCGTCATGAGAGTACGCGCAACATCAAGCAGGTGACGGTTTTTTACGCTCCGCCACCCCATTCTGTTGGGAGGTGTAAACACAAGATGTTTGATGAAGGAGGCCATGTTCGTGAAAGAATGTGAGAACTCATGATTTAGATACTCCTTTGCATTATCAGAACGTAAGATTTGAATGGAAATAGCAAATTGAGTCTTAATCATATAGTAAAAAGATTGCCAAACAGAAATAGTTCAGAGCGATCTTTAAGAGATACACCCAGGTACAGCGAGTAAAAATCATCGATAAAAGTAACAAAATAGGAACTGCCCCGACCAACAGTAAGGGTAGGAGCAGGACCCCATACATCAGAATGAATAAGCTCAAAAATGCGAGAGGAGCCACGGACTTGCTTCGGAGGGAAGGAGGAGCGATGATGTTTGCCAAGCTGACAGGCATCACAGTTGAGTGCGAGAGCCGGTAGGAGGTAAGTGGGGCAGAAGCTGACGAATAAGCCGAGGAGGAGGATGTCCAGACGAAGATGCACTGGGAGATCGTTGGAGGAGGAGTAGGCAGAAAGAGCGGAAACATCATCGAGGAAGTAGAGGCCGCCGCTCTCAGTCCCAGTAGCAATCGTCGCTGGGTCCTCGGGTCCTGAAAAGAACAATTAGTGGGAGTGAATAAACATAGCACTGAAGTTGCCGCATAAAGTTAGTAACGTGATAACAAATTGCACGGGAACTTCGGGACATAGAGGGTATCCTCCAAGGCAAAGCGTGGAGTGAGTTGAACCATGCCCGTCCCATGAACCGGGGACGGGGAACCATCCGCCACACAACTGGGGTAAGCGGTCATGGGTCTCAAGACGGGAGAAGCAATGGGGATTGCCCGTCATATGATGGTGGCACCGAGTCAATCAGCCATTTACCTTGGGTAACGACGTGGGCACTACCTGACGTCGTGGCCACAGAGGCAGACGGCCGAGAAGAGGCGGAGGCCGAAGGAGCATCACCGGAAGGGCGAAGATGAGGATGTTTCTTCCAGCAGCGGTCAACAGTATGGCCATTACACCACAGTGAGAGCAGAGGAACCGGAGAACTTCGGCCCCAGAGGAGCCACGGCCACTGGGGCCCCCCCGTTGAGCTTGGTGAGCAGAGGTCCTGGAGGGGGGGAGGCCAACAAGGCCGCTGGAGGAGCAAGTAACGGCGGCAATGCGAGCCGCGGTGGCATCCAAAGTAGGAGATTCCGCCTCACCCAAGATCTCTGGCGATCATATCATAAGAGTCGGGAAGACGAAGAGTATAACAAACAACCAGTAGTTCCTGGAAGTGTTTGTGCTGGTCGGCCAAGTCTGCGAGAAGGGGCGATTCTGGAGGATTTCAGCACCAAGGGCCTGAACCTGCTGATAGCCGCAGCCGGTGACATGGAAGGGGGGCGAAGAGGTCCCGCATAGAGAGTATAAATGCGGGACGTCTGACCCCCTTAGAATAGAGAGCACGAGGTGAAGCCATGCGGCCTTGACCGTCTCATCATGGCGAATGACGGGAAGGCACTCATCAGAAAGGCTGTTGGCCAGCCAGGTACGAACAAGCATCACTCGCATCCCAGTCATCAAACTTCAGGAGAGGTGGCGAGGAGGAGGGTCATCGGTGAGGTGATGACGCTTGCGTTGAGAACGAAGGAGAAAGGTGAAAGAAACGCTCCAATCGGGATAGTTGGAGCCCACAAGCTTGGAAAGGTGCCAAGGTACCCGAAGGAGGAGGAGGAGAAGGAGCTGCAGGGGTAGTGGTGAGACCGGAGGTAGTCATAGAACCCGGAAGCAGAAGAAGCCGCACGACAGAGGCGGTTAGAAAACAGAGGAAGCCGCGCGGACAGAAGCGGCTAGAAAGAGGCACTGCGGGGGAAGAGTGTTCGCGCGGACTGAAAAGGCCGAGCGAACAGAAGAGAAGAGAGGAGAAGAGCAGGTGACCCGCGACCAAGATGCGGGTAAAGAGACAACCCGCACGGTCAGGCAGATCACAGGAGCGGCAAGAAGGCGGCAAAGGAAGGGACGGCGGGGAAGAAGTCGCACGAACTGAGAAGCTCGAGCGAACAGAAGAGGAGAAGAGCTGGCGACCGCGACCAAGATGCGGGTGAGAAAGGAACAACCCGCCGGTCATGCAGATCACAGGCAGCAACCGCGTGAGAGAGATAACACACACGCGGACAGGGACAAACCGCACAGCGACTAGGAAGTCGGAGAGGCAAGAAAGAACACGAGGCGCGCGACAACGAACAGGTCGCCGCGACAAGAGAAGTAGGAGAAGAGAACAAGAAGAAGCAAGCCGTGCGAACAGGTCGGCGGACAAAAAACAAGCGCGCGGATCGAACAGGCCGCGCGGATAGAAGAGAGGGCAAGCCGCGAAACAAGTCGCAGAAGGCCGAAAGAAGTCGCTACACAGAGGCGCCACAGAATCAGGAGGAAATGACCGTGTCCTCTGATAACATGTTAGAAAGTAGAGACAAGAAGCGAAAAGACGAGAACAAGCGAATAAACTTTTGAATAATGAAATTTTATTATCCAAAAAAGATATCATTTACAAAGGTATGGCCTCCTTATATAAATGGAGGAGATAAGAAAGAGAGTATACAACAATGTGGGACTAAACATTTACAGGCTGAGCGGCTAGAATAATGGAACCCGATCAGGCCGCGCGGTTAGACAGATGAGATACCCCCTCACCCCGCATCGATAGAACAATGCCGTAGAGTGAGACCGCCGACCCGCCCGTCTACAACCGCTGGATCAGACCGCTAAGCCGCCCGTCTACAACCGCTGGAACAGACCGCTAAGCGCCCGTCTAATACTTCACAGAAGCGATCTCTCGAGGAGGAGAGCCCTGGACTGCTGAAGGTTGGAGGATCCCTGCCGCTGGAAGGGAAGATCGAGATGGTCGCTTTCCTGCAAGATAACTTCGATGTTTTTTTGCATGAGCATCCGCCGAGATGCCAGGAGTTTATGTCGATGTTTCCTATCATCGCCTCAACCTGGATCCTGCAGTGGCTTTCATTTGTCAGAGGCAGAGGAAGAGCGCTGCCATGCTGGCTGGACCGATCAGGGAGGATGTAGAGAAGCTGTTGGAGGCGGGTTTTGTTTCGGAGATCCAGTATCTAGGCCGGGTCTCCAATGTTTATAATGGTGAAGAAGCCCGAAGGGGGATGGCGTCTGTATCGACTTTTCTATGTTGAATAAAGCTTGCCGAAGGATTGCTACCCTTGCCTCAAATCGACGCGCTATTTTGATTCCGCCTCGGGTTTCCTGTGATGAGTTTTCTTGATGCTTTTTCAGGGTATCACCAGATCCGGATGCATCCCCCCGACTGCCGCGACGTGTCCTTCATAACCAGCGATGGCTGTTATAACTACAAGATGATATCCTTCGGCTCAAGAATTCAGCGCGACTTATCAAAGGATGATGGATCAAATCTTCAAGGAGTAGAAGGCGCGAACTTGAAAGTCTATGTGGACGATCTTCTCGTCAAGAGCAAAAGCATTGCATAGCACATAACATATCTAGTGGAGGCTTTTCTCTACCCTGAGAAAGTAATAAGATGTGACTCAACCCGGCCAAGTGCGTCTTCGGTGCAGGAAGAGGAAGTTTTTAGGTCACCTCCTCACTCCTAGGGGGTGGAACCTAATCCAGATAAAGTGAAGGCCATTCTGGAGATGGCATCCCCGAGGGATCCTAGGAGGTTCAAAGGTTGACGGGAATGCTGGCAGGCCTTAGTCCGTTTTTGTGCAGGCAAGAGAGAAGTGATCTCCATTCTTCAAAACTCTTTTGGGGAAACCAGAAGTTCGAGTGGACCGCGGAGTGTGAGGAGGTCTTCGAAAGCTCAAGAAACAACTAACTCAAGCTCCTCTCCTACAAGGCCCACAGGGTAACGAAGATCTCATTCTCTATTTGGGAGTCAGAGCGGTGGCAGTTAGCTCGGTGTTAGTCCGAGAGGAAGAAGCAAGAAGCACTCCATGTATACTATGTGAGTAGAGTGCTGCGGCAGACGGAAATAGCATACCCTATTTTGGAGAAGTTGGTGTTTGCTTTGTTATTTTCGGATCGGAGGCTCCATCCTTATTTTCAGGCTCACTCCATCAGGGTCTCTCCGATCACCCTCTACGTAGTATCCTGGATGGAGTGGAGCATTCAGGCAGACTGGCGAAGTGGCAGTGGAGCTTAGCAAGTTCGATATTTCTTACTTTCCAAGGGTAGCGATCAAGGTACAGGAAGTTGCGGATTTTTTGGCCGTCTTCTCAGCCGAGGTAGAAGGGGAGGAGGCTCTTCTAACACAGTTTCCTGAAGATGTTTGTGGATGGGGCTTTTAGGCAGGTATTCTGTGGGAGCCGGGGTCATGCTGGTAAGCCCCCAGGGAACCAGGATCGAACAAGCAGTCGAGATCCTCTCCCCATTACGACATATCAAGCGGAGTACGAAGCTATGGTGGCTGGCTTGCGTCTCGCCAAGGAGTTTAGCAATTCGAGATATCAGAGCCTTCACCGACTCGATGATGGTCGCATCCCAGATTAGAGGCGAGTTCGAGGTGAATGATCCGATCCTGCAGAGATACTTAATCAAAGTGAAAGGTCTGTTCGGGGGGTTTCAATATTTCTTCGTCAAGCATGTACCCCGAGAAGAGTATTCAAGAAGCCGACTACCTTGCCAGTACGGTCCCCGTGCTGGGGGACCGTCACCGAACTGTTCCGACAATCCATCGAAGAGGGAGATGATGGAGATCGAGCATAGGGTACCTGGAGGGATCCTTTTATTTCCCTCTTAGCCACGGGTCAGGTGCCTTCCAGCAATGGGGATCAAAGTAAGTTCCACTACAAAGCCGCATATTACTTACTTTAGGAAGGAGAGCTCTACCGCAAAACTATCTCAGGCCCTCTGCCCGGTGTTTGTCAGAAGTTGAAATCCCTCGTGTTCTGGAGTAGATTCCCTCGGAGAGTGTGGCAGTCACGCAGGGACTCGCACTCTGTAACAAAGAATTTTAAGGCACAGATACTCTGGCACACCATTCGAAAGGATGCAGAAACCTTCGCCAGAAATGTCTCCAATGTCAGCTCTCGTGCCTCTTCAACTACAACTATCTCAACATCTGCGCTCGATCACTGCTCCATACCTTTCGCCATCTGGGGATGGACTTAATCGACCCTTTTCCCTCAAGCGTGGACAGAGGAAGTTTATCCTTGTCATGATCGATTACTCTCCAATGGATCGAGCAAAAGGTCTGGCCAGACCACTTCGCAGATTGTAAAGATTTCATTTGGGGAGAGATTGCATGCAGGTTTGGGATTACACTCGCCATCGTCAACGACAATGACCACAGTTCAGCCAGCCTGGAGTCAGAGGACTTCTGCAAGCAGCTAGGACGATCTTCGATTCGCCTCTGTGCATCATCCTCGTAGCAATGGACAAGTGGAGGCTGCCAACAAGTTGATCATCAACCTTCTAAAGAAGAAAGTTACCAACTTGGAGGGAATTGGCAGAGCAGCTCCCCTCAGTCCTTTGGCTTTGAGAAACAACTCCAACTCGCTACGGGGGAAACTCCCTTCAAGTTATCCCACGGGTCGAGGCACTCATCCCATGGAGTTTGAGGTTCGGAGCCCGAGAGTCATAGCACTGGAGATGGCAGCGAAGAATGGCGCTTGGAAATGAAGACGCACAAAGGCTCTCGCTGAATTTTGTTGAAGAGCTTCGTGACTTGGCCTCCATCCGCCAAGAGGAGATCAAGCAGCGCATGGCGAAACACTTCGACAAGAACGTCCTCCTAAAACATTTCCTCGTACGGATCTGGTCATGAAAAAGGGGACGCTGGAGGAAGAGGAGCACGGTTTGGCAGCTGCATCCTAATTGGGAAGGTCCCTTCATCGTCCAAGAAGCCTTGGCCACCGAAGACTATTATCTTCAGGATCAGATTTGAAGAGCAACTAGGAGGTACTTGGAGCGGGGATGACCTGAAAAGGTTATATCCTTAGCGTTAACACTGTATTTTACTTATACATATTTTTCACACATATACAGATAGTGGCAACTGTTTAGTTCTCTTTGTGCTATTTATCTCAAGATTTTTGAGGCCTTAAGGTTCTGCTACAAGATCAATCGAGAAACCGGCTATCGACCTGTTCCTCCTAGATAGCCCCGTACGGATGATGGGACGATGCCTTCGGAGCGCTCTTGTAAGACCGAGCCTCTACAATGACTGCTGAGATCAGCTCCCCCCTTGTATGTCGGCCTAGGTACCCCGACCGCATCTCTCCTCCGACTAGAGAAACTATCAGGGACAGGTTTGGACCCCAATCTCTCGGATTTGAGGAAGATCGACCTTACCAGCTCTCATTTGGGCAACAACCCTTCATTATTTCCAAAGGCAGGATAACCGCCAAAGGGCAAGGATAGGCTCAGAGAAAGATGTTAGTCGCGAGTGCGTCCTGGAGGACCTCTCGCAAGAACATTACCCCTCGCTCATGTATTTACGCTCGTAGCTAGGTGGCAGAGCTGAATGATTTCAACGGTCGGATTGGGAAACAGGCAGTCGACCTATTTCTCCTAGATAGCCAGGGTGGATAATGGGACGATGACTCGGGATATAAGCGTCTTGTAAGACCGTACCCTCTGTTATATTTTTCGTGACGGACATGGTGTTACAATCTGAATCTGATGAGATAGACACTATGCAACTTGCAGAAGCGGAGTTACACTCAATTACCAGAAGAAAGTCTGGAAGATGTTAGACTACCTCTCAGGCTACAGAAACACTATAGCATATGCCTTTCAGGTGATCTACTTAGATCTTGGTTCATATCAAAAATATAAAAAGAGTAGAGATAGTTCTCATTGGAAAGGTGTTATGATGGAAGAGATGGAATCACTTCAGAGACAAGACTTGGGACTTTGTTATCTACCAAAATGGGCTAAGTCAATGAATTTCCAATTAGTGTTCAATAAAAGGAGTGCACATCAGGAAAAATCAGTGGAGATACAGGCCAGAGTCGTAGCCAAGGGGTTCACGTAGAAAAAGGGAGTCGACTTTGATGAAATCTTCTCACATGTAGTAAAGCATTGTTCCATTCAGGTGCTAACTCGTCATGATAGCTTATGGGATATGGAGCTGGGCAGATAGATGTGAAGAATGCTTTTCTTCATGGCAGCCTAGACGATATCTATATAATGCAACCTAAGAGTTTTATTCAACCCTGATGAGAACAAAAGTGTACAAGCTAAAGAGGTCTCTTTATGATCTGAAGCAGTCTCTGAGGATATGATATAATAAGTTCAACACCTTCATGACATCACACAACTACAAAGGAGACAGTACGAGAGCTATGTCTACTACAAATTTCTTGCATATGGAAAAATTTTGATTTTGATACTCTATATTGATGGCATGTTGATTGCTTGCAAGTAAGCGGAGAGATTCAGGTATTGAAGCAGCAATTGCATGCTAAATTTGAGATGAAAGAACTTGTTCATGCTCAAAAGATCTTTGGGATTGAGATCAAGCGAGACAGAAAGCGGGACATGCTATGCTTTCTCAAACTGGTTATATTCAGAAAGTACTAGAAAAGTTCAGCATGGTGGAATCTAAGTTATTACACTCTTTGGGACAACAGTTTAGATTGTTATCAAAAAGTGCCCAACCATAGAGAAGGAATGCCAGAAAATGCTCATAGTGTTTGTATGCCAGTGCGGTAGGATGTTTGATGTATGCGATGATATACACGAGACAAGATATTGCTCAGTTGTGAGTGTTTTTAGCAGATACATGACAAATCCATGGCGACAATACTGGGAAACAGTCAAGTGAATTCTATGTTATTGAAAGGCACACAGATGTCAGTATTACTTTTCAAGTGGAGCGAAGATACTCGAGCTCTAGAGGGCTTTGATGATTCTGACTATGCAGGCAACCTTGAAAAAAGAGATCACTTTAAGGTACATATTTATTCTAATGTAGGTCATATCAGTTGGAAAAGCTACGCTTAAGAACATAGTAGCTCTATCTATGACTGAGGCAGAGTACATTGCTTTGGTGGAGGCCGCAAAATAGTTATTTGGCTCGGGGTCTTATTAAGGAACTCAGGTTTCTCAGGATTCAGGGAGCTGCACTATGACAGTCAAAGTGCAATTTGTCCTTGCAAAGGACCCTGTCTATCATGCAAGAACAAAACACATTGATGCGCGCTACCATAAACTGAGGGAGTTCGTTGGAGGAGCGACATCCAGTTACTGAAAGTGCCCACAAGATGACA